>JASVEL010001177.1:0-19465 GCA_032618575.1 Nicotiana noctiflora
TCAAAAATTCAGAATTTCATCCAACGGCCTATCAAATCTTTACCCGAGCCCCCCGGGCTCCAAACCAAACTTGTACACAACCTCAAAAACACATTATGGACTTGTTCATGCGATCATATCGCCAATATCACTTCGTTTTAATCAAATCAAGCCTCAAACTCATGATTTTCATACTTTTGATTTTCAAAACTTCTTAACTTGGAACTCAAGGTCCAAAACATCTCAAACGACATCCAAATGTCACCAAACTTTACAGAAATCACATATATAATATTTAAGACTTGTACGGGGCGTCGGAACCAAAATACGAGCCCGATACCAAGGTCTATTAATTTATTTCCTTTAATAATTGCATCAAAAACAATTTCACATAAAAATTCATAACTTGGGCTCTAGGCCTCAGAATTCGACTCCGGACGCATGTCCAAGTCCCATATTTTCCTACGGACCTCTCGGGACCATCAAATCTCGAGTCCGGATCCGTTTACCAAAAATGTTGACCGAAGTCAACCATATCAATATTAATATCATTTTTATCCAAATTTCTCATAGAATTCATATTTTCTATCACAAAATCTTTCCAGCTACATGCTCGGATCGTGCACGTAAATCGAGGCAACATAGAATGAGGTTTTCAAGGCCTCAGAGAAGCTCGAAATGATTAATTAAATAAGTGATGACCCTTTGGGTCGTCACAGTTATAGCATAAGCCCAAAATATATATATCTCCCCTTAGTAACTTCTACCCGTTGACTAGACACCTAGGTAGTGTCACAATCCTAGTCCCTTTCTCTATATAAAATGCAACTTAGTAATATTCTTGTAGCTTAATTTAGCCTTAACCATTAGTTGATAACAGTTGTGATAAATACAAAAACCCCACTAATAGTATAAGTACAATTAGAAGCACATACGTAACTCTAGGCTAGACAGACAATACAACTCCATTCCAAGCTTCCTATGAAAATTCGATCCCGAACTACTATTTGGGTAAAAGCTGTTACGACCTGCTCTTCCTACCACTGTGTAGTGTCGAGTTGGCAGTGATCAACTTTCTGGGACCGTTGCCGGAGAGCTTACGATGTTGACTATCTGTGTAGCTAGTTTTATGATTTGTTTCTTTTTCCTTCTTGTTCACTGATTTCGTTTGTGTCGATCAATCAGGTACAAATGGCCCTTAATATAAATGATCCTCCTGGTGGAGCCTTGGCGGGGGAGGAGGCTAAAGATCTTGAGCAAGATGAGCTTGTAGCACCTTAAGTTCCACGTAGAGGTTGAAATGCCAACACAAATGCTTATCCGAATGAGAATATTCTAGAACCTCCTCCGCCACCGCCAAGCGTGGATCCAAGAATCCTTCCGAATCAAAGATATGCGAGTTCCATCATTTCTTCCCAAATCCGGTCAGGGAATTTTCAAATCACAAATGTCATGTTGACCCTGCTCAAGCAAAGAGGATATTTTACGGGCGCCTCTGACCAATATGCTTACAAGCACTTGAAGGGGTTCGTAGATACATGCTGGGGTAGCAAGCACATTAACGTATTAGAGGATGCGTTCAGATTGAGGCTTTTCCTATTCTCTCTCAGGGGTAAAGCATTGGATTGGTTAGAAAGGCCCCCCAATCATTCTATCACCATATGGGATGAATTGGAGGACAAGTTTATTGCCAAGTTCTTTCATATGGCGGCTCTTCAGTATGAGATTCTAGCATTTAAGCAAGAGCCAACGGAACCTTTGCACGAGATATGGGAAACATATAGAACAATGGTAAAGGAGTTCCCCAATAATGACATGACCGAGGCAATGATTCAACAAACCTTATCGGGGCATCAACACCACGAAACAGTGCATTCTAAACCAATTAGCCGGAGGGAACTTCATGAAACTTTCTTACCAAGAGGCATGTGATGTACTTGATAAAATAGCCAACACCTCTTCGGCATGGAAAAGTCGAGAAAATGTGTCCCAAGGTGACCCCGCGATCATCCATTTGCACAAGGAATTGCATGATTATGGCAAAGCTATTGCCGAGCTTACAACAACTATGAATCAATTGGCAAAGGTGAAATTGCAACAAGTCCAAAATCCACGTCAAGTCAATGCAATGGAAAGCGTTTCTATGTTAAAAAGGAGGAAAAGAGGGAAACAACAACCTCAAGGAAATTGTGAGCAATTTGACAACAATAGTGATGATGGTGTTTATTCGTATGAGTGCTATGATAAGCAAAGCGGAGAATGTCAATAATTACCAAGGGAATAAATAAAATCAAGGGAATCAACAATGGCGACCTCAAGGAAATTGGGGAAACCAACAAGGTGGTGGTAATTGGAATAATAACAACCAACAACACGATGGTGGCAATTGGAACAACAACAATCAAAACAACAATTGGGGTAATCAAGGTAACAATCAAGGCAATTGAAACGGGAACAATAATAATTGGAGCAATAACAACAATAATCAAGGAGGGTGGAATGATAGCAGAAATCAAGGCAACTGGAGGCAAGGCTTTCAAGGCCCCCATGTACCAATAACCGAACAATCCACCTCCCTTTCAATTTAAATGGTCTAGTTCTTCGGGTAGTAATATGGGGAGAATAGAAATGATGTTCGAATAAATGATGAAGAAGAACCAAGACTCTGATGCTCAATTGGCTTCTCATAATACCTCTTTCTGGAATTTGGAGTTGCAACTTGGCCAAATCTCTTATCATTAAATACTCGATCTAAGGATGCTCTACCAAGTTATACGGTAGTGAACCCGAAAGGAGGTAACATTCATGTGATGAGAGTTACAACAAAGAGTGAAAAGGTGGTGATGTGCATGCCTCGAACGAAAATCAAGTGTTTTGTATGGGAAACCCTTTTCATCATCTCCATACCGACGAGATTGATCTTTAAAAAAAGAATAGATAAGAATCTTAGTGAAAGGAAAATGGTATAGAATATGAAAAGAAGTTTATACCTTCAATAATGATTGCATGATGTCATTCATCCAAGTCATGGAACTATGACTTTCTAGCTTGGATTTTTCAACCGGACCAATCAAGGGTTTCAACCATACGTCAACTTGGCCAGACTTCTTCAGAAGATTACCATCGGTAGGAACCTCAATGGTAATTTGTTTCATAACTCTACTTCCACTTGAAGAACCAACTTCAGTTCGAGAAATATTAGTAGCGGGGACTATAAAGGAAGTCATAATGGCTTGAGGCGGAGCAAAAACAGCAGTAGTAAAAATAGGTAAAGAGCGTTCCATTGGGATAGATCTGGGGAAAGAGGCAAGATGTACTTTATCACACACCAAATCAAAGCCTTCACTATCGAACCCACATGAAAAAAGTTTTTCATTAGAGTCACGAGCTGCCATAGAAGTATCTTCGTCAAAACTTACTAAAGTGGCTTCAACAGACTCGGTCATGGGAACAGAACGGGGAGGAGTAACTTCATCATCCGAAATGAACTTACATCCTGCATCCTTTTAACCAAAGAACTTACATCCCGTTCCTCCTCCTCTTTAGAATCATAGGGTTTGTCAGCTTTTCTTTTCGATGAAGAACTCAAGATTATCTCCTGGGCTCTTGCCAAAGAAAGCTTAGAAGATGCAATCGACTCAACACTTACACCACGAATAGGAAAGCCAGACCAAAAGAAGGGCTAAAAACATTCTAATGAAAGAATAGATGAAAATAGAAGGAAAATATTCTTCCCGCGGGTCGTAAACTTCCAACCAAATCTATTTGAGAGGTACTTCTGAGATCTAACTTCTATGTCAATAACTTTTCTACCAAAAAAATTAGAAATCTCTTCAAAAGTTCTCATGGTTGGTGACATAAGAAAAGCAAAACAGTCACGAGAAGTACAAACTCTTATTAATTTAAAAAAAGAGAAAGTTGTAAAGAAAACTTACGTGCGAAATTCCATTTTTCAAGGAATGGCATATTTTCTTCACATAATAGCCCTACCATATGAGAGCAACTATTCGGGCATACCAGCCATGATCTGTATTACCCTCGGGGCTGACTAAAACCCTCTTACTCCTCGCCACCAAAGTAAAAATTCCTTGATGAAATATCTTAGGCGAGTAGATATGGATTAGGTGAAAAAATGTCAAGGGCAACTGAGCTAAATTAGCCAAGTATCTTAAACATGCAACAACCCTCCATACAATATGGCCAATTTGTCCTAAACACACATTAAAAAAGCGACAAAACTCGATAATAATTGGATCAATGGGGGTCTAAAATCCAATGTAAAATGGTACATGTACACGAAAGAAAAGCTAGCCTTGAAGGACGTTATCCTTTGATTTGCATGAGGAATTAGAATTGGGAAACCATATCTACAATGATGATCTCTATGGACAATAGAGATCAAACCTTCAATAATCTGAGAAGGGTAAACATCATCACGATTAAGAGAGGACATAGAAAAAACCTGATTCCTAATTGATTCTCTATCAGTATAAACAGAAAGTTTAGAAGGTATAATTTCGTCTACTGTGGGTTCACGGACTGATTCATTAGAGTCCCTACTTCTGGAAAAAGATATATGTGAAAGATAAGCACTAGTTCTAGAAGAAGAAGTAGGAGTAGAACTAGGTAGAGATGAAGAAGAACCTCAAATGGACGTTGATCCTAAACTACGTAACATACCTCATCTCCTGCTCCTAGTTGGAGCAAGAGGAAGCTCATTCACGATGAGAACTTTTTGAGGATTAGATCAGTGTTTGAAAAAGACATAACTATTCGAAGAAGAAAGGAAGATTAAATAGTCAAAGATAGAAAACTTTTATATGAAAGAAAAGACAAAGGATACATTTATACTCAGAAGCAACCGTCAAACAAAAAAGGCAATAATGGGAACGCCATAATGAAAACTGTCACTTCTTGATTCGTGTTGCTGTAGAAAAGCCTAAAAGACGCTGAAGAGTTGCAGAACCAATCAAAACTCGCCACGCATCACGAGCATTAAATGAAAGTGATATACGAAGTGTTAGTTCTTGAGAAGGTATAATGGTGGCAAAATATCCCGCTTTAATAAGATCCACTTTTCAAATATTCAATTGTTGAATAAATGGAAAGTGAGGGGACTATCTGTATTGGAGAAAATCAAGTTAACAGTTAATTTTAATTATGTGCTGACATGTCAAGACACGTGAGTTAATAAAAGAGTGACAAATGACAGAGAGTATTCAAAGAGCTATGCCTTAATAGGTACGAGCAAGAATACCAGAAAATAAGAAGGAACAGTTACTCGTATCTCTTGATAATTTGAAGAGACATCAGAAGAATGAACCTAGTTAGCAAAAAGTACAGATACGTATTATCTTCAATTAATAAGCATCAATGAGAGGAAATGTTATAGAATCTTCATGAAACAGTTACGATTATTAGTTATAATGTTACATTAATTTCTCATGATATATCTATTATGAGAGGAAAGAAACGTAGTACTTAGAAATAACTATAAAATGAGAGAAGTAACATTTGTATAGTAGACATCAATTATTACTGGAATATACTTATTTACATTGCATTGAACTTACTTACTATGTTACTCTCTCAATCCAAATTTTCTTTTCCTGATATACAATCATTTCTTTATTCAATTATCACTAACCTGAGTTCTTCTAAAATTACGCTTTGACTGAAATTCTTATTTACTGGTTAAAAACACCTCAATAGAGCATGACAAATATTTGGGTATTCCAGGAGATGAGCTATAAGAGGATGTGATAGCCTACCAAAGACTAAAAGGGAGGTTATTATACTTAACAATCACAAGGCCAGACATCAGTTTTGGAATATAAACACTAAGTCAATTCATGCAAGCTCCAAAGATATCACATTGGATGCAACATTAAGGATTGTGAAGTATGTAAAACTAGAACCAGGAATGGGCATAATGATGAATATTAGAGCAGCAGACAACCTTACTTGCTTTTGTGATGCATATTAGGCAGCATGTCCCAATACTAGGAGGTCAGTCAAAAAGTTTTTGGTTAAGTTTGGAGACTCCCTGATATCTCGGAAGTCGGAAATAACAAACAGTGTCAAGGAGCTCAGCTGAAGCAAAAGACAGAAGTCTAGCTGCAACAACTTCAGAAGTAGTTTGGCTTCTAGGGGTATTTGCAGAATAGGGAGTGCATATCAAGCAGCCATTGGACATGCTTTGTGATTGCAAAGAAGCACTTCAAATTGCAGCAAATCCCATATTTCATGAACGGACTAAGCAGATTGAGATCGATTACTGCTTTATTAGGTACAAGATCAAGGAAGGAAAGCTAAAGACACACTATATGGGGACTAAAGACCAACATGCAGACTTGCTGACAAAGGGGCTTGGAAGAGTTCAACGTTCATACTTGTTAGGCAAGCTGGGAGTGCTTGACATTTTACACCCTCCAACTTAAGGAAGAGTATTAAGATTAGTAGCTAAAGTAGAGTAGTTAGTTGAGATTTTAAGTGGTTAGTTAGTTGGGTTGTTAGCGGCGTTAGTTGACAGTTGTATATGAGTTGTCCAAATATTTACTCATTAGTCTTAATTATAAATAGAGTTATATAACATTTAGTTAACATCAATACAATAGTAGCTTCTCTCTCAACTCACTCTCTGCACCTCCATGAATGAGCTAAGAAAATGAAGCTCCACATAGTGAGAAAATCAACATGGTCGTACCCCAAAAGTATATAATGTAGACAGTCACTCTAATGCAAGCATGCAATAATGGTTTTTCTGCAGCTCGGACCTGTGAACAGGGGCGGAGGCACAAGCTGACCTACGTATGGGTTTCGCCGAACCTAGTAGCTTTTGCTGAAACGATGTATTTAGTGTTTTGAATTCATGAAATATGTATAAATATAAAATCTAGAACCCAGTCACTAACATTTGAAGTTGTGATCCCAAAATTCTTAACCATAAAATTAAAATCCTGACCCCACCTACGTTTCACGCAAACTTAGCTTTACCTCTGATCCAATATTCCCTTTCAATAGATATTTTAAAAGTGTGTATATTTCAAAAAGTGCACGTACTAGCTACTCTCGCATATACTCGATCGGACAACAACGAAAAAAATATACGCATGTAAAATTTGTATCCACTATAAAAAATGAGCTCTAAAAACAGTGATATTCTGGGCAATTAAGTTGGATTCTGAATAAATGTCTTATCATGAAGACTGTTTATTTATTTTTTGGCTTATATATTTTTGTTTTGAATAATCAATAGGCTTAAAAAAGAAAAACTGAAAAAGGATATAGAGCTCACGTGAACCTTGGTAGTTGCCAACTACTACTAGTTGGGGAAGTCGAGAGCGACACGACTTCGAACTGAATGACAAAAATACCCTTCCTTCTCGGAAATATCATGCATTACGCGGGTTGCCTTCCAGTTGTATGCTCCTATAATTCCGTTCATCACACATCGCTATAAAT
Organism: Nicotiana noctiflora; assembly: GCA_032618575.1. Taxonomy (NCBI): domain Eukaryota; kingdom Viridiplantae; phylum Streptophyta; class Magnoliopsida; order Solanales; family Solanaceae; genus Nicotiana; species Nicotiana noctiflora. The sequence goes on from JASVEL010001177.1 coordinate 7,444, forward strand.
ACAATACACATTTTCACCCACAATTCTGTTCTCCATCATAATTTACAAACTCTTCTGACTCTGAAAAGATAGAGACGATTTAAGGCGAAGATTTTAATTTAATTGGTGGTCGATCTATGCAAACGAAGCAAGAATCGTCGATCAAATTGGGAGGATTTGTTAAGTTGAAATTGGATGCTGCAGGTTCTGATTATGAGCTGGTTTGATAAGCTACGGTGTTCGTCCAATCTCAGCCGCTTCATTGCCGGCCTTCTCATCTTCATGCTTTATCATTCCAACCAATTAATTTCTAATTTCTTACTTCCTATACACCCTTAATTTCATTCATCTCATACGCCAAGTTTTTCAATTTCCATTCTCTGTTTTTGCGCTCTTAGCTGTTCAAAAACAATCCTTCCGATTCTTCCAATTCAAACAACGTCGCCGTTTTTCGTCATGGATAATTTCACGGAAATCAAAGATGATGATTCTGCCTCCAGTAATTTCCTTGACGGTTAGTTTCCTAATTTCCTCGACTTATCTGTCCTTCTTACTTTTCTTTCATTGTTATTTCGTTACCTTCCATTTTACCTGAACTGTTATGATCCTATTGATTTTTTAATTAATGATTACTGAGTTAGATCTGTGCGAAACTTGTCCTGTTTTATACTATGGCATTTTTACCATTGCCGTGTTTAATGATTTAGTACTAAGTAAAGACACACACACACAAAAAGAAATGAACATTGTTGATGATTAAATGATTGAGGTCATAGTAGTACAGGTTCTAATTCTGATGGAAATTTTAGGTTGGACATTCGTCGAGTAATTTAACAAAAACTAAGATTGGCATTATGCTAGCAAATGTACTCCATGTGTGGACGTTATTATTAAATTGGAGTAATTCATGAATTGCCTCTGGCAAAATGTTGAACAAACAAGCACCATGTCTTCTTTCATATCTCAGACGTTGTTGATATTGGTTTGGGCTTGAATTAATAGTAATCTCGACAAATATTGAGGTTTCGTTCAGTTTTATTTGACTTTAGGTTGTCTCTTCCAGATAATTTTTCTGGGAGAACTTACAATATTATAATATACTTTGAAAAATTAAATAATACTATAATACACAAGTCAAAACAAAACTTCTTTAAGGGTGTAAACATCTTAATAGTCTAATAGTTTGCTTCTTTCTCAAGACCACATTCTCCTTTCCTATATTCATCACAGCTAAGAACTGTGTAACGTCCATGATATTTTCAGCCTTTAAAGTGTATATGCTTTATCTTAGATCTTCACATTAAGTATTTTGCTTTTACTTTGTTGGAGCATTGAAGAACTTTATATTCATGTCCATCATAAAGAGTGTTGATATGTTTTGTTGCCTATTCCTATGATATCACTGATGGAGCTTTATCTGTTCCTTTCTTTCCTTGACTAGGCACTTTACCACCCCGCTTAGGTCGGCCGCATAGTTCATCTCCATCTGTAATTGTGATTGGTGGAGGTATCTCAGGCATAGCTGCTGCACGTTTCCTTCACAATGAATCTTTTAAGGTGGGCATACTCAGGATTTAAAACTCTTTCACATGTAAGAACAACCTTTTGCTCTTTCATTCTTAAAAGAAAGGCTTCTCATATTTGTCCAGGTGCTCTTGTTGGAATCACGGGATAGACTTGGTGGTCGCATACATACCGACTACTCATTTGGTTGCCCAGTTGATATGGGAGCATCATGGTGAGAGAGTTTGATCTTCTTCTCCCAAATTATCTTTCCAAATCTGGACGTTTATGCCTTTAAATCTGTAATTAATTGACTCTGATAATTAAATGTTTTTTCAGGCTCCATGGGGTGTGTGATGAGAATCCTTTGGCTCCACTGATACGTCGATTAGGGCTCACCCTATATCGCACTAGCGGTGATAACTCAGTACTGTATGACCATGATTTAGAAAGGTAACCTGGATGACATTACATTGTATAAATGTTTTTTTTTCATGAATTAGTTTGCATTTTCCCTAATTCGTGTGCTACCCCTCCCAAACAAATGGGTGTTAAACTTTTCAGAATACTTTGGTTCTTTTTGAAAATCAAAGTACTTAGAATTAGCCTGGGTGGAACGGATTTTAGTCACCTTCAGAGTTCCCATATGGTCTGGTATCAAAGCTTCCTGCATTTGCTGAATTTTTGCCTGTGCCCTTTATATTTCTTTGTGCAAATTAACTAGAGAATGCTATTACGTCAGTCAGGAGCTTAATTGTGTTTCCCTTTCCTTTTATAGTTTCATGCTGTTTGACATGGATGGTCATCAAGTTCCTCAAAATACAGTTGTCCAAGTTGGAGATGTATTCAAGAAAATCCTCAGTGAGGTTGGTCTTTAATTTCAAATTGCTACCAATGCTATGCCAAGAATTTTTGAAAGAGAACAATGATGATTATTTGTGTTGTTAATGCAGACTGAGAAAGTGAGGAATGAGCATAGTCATGACTTGTCGGTTCTTCAAGCAATATCTATTGTACTGGACAGGCATCCAGAGTTGAGGTATGAAGACAAAGTGCTTCTCATATGACCTGCTATTGTCTGTTGAATGTGGAATCTAGTTATATATGCACATACATATTGAGTTATTTGTGCTGCAGGCAAGAAGGACTTTCCCATGAGGTGTTGCAATGGTACCTATGCAGAATGGAGGCATGGTTTGCTGCAGATGCAGACACGATCTCTCTGAAAACCTGGGATCAGGCAAGTGTTCTTTCATTTATTGTTACTAAAACAGTTTATTGGTGTTTGATGCAGTTTCTAGTTTCATTATCTTGCTCACTTGAGGTCTTATTTAGACATATACAAACTTCCAAAGGAATAAGTCAGGGCTTTACAAGATATAGCTAGCAGTAGCTTATTTTGACTTATTCCCACATAGCCAATTGGCACAACCATTTGATAAATATATCCTTGAAAATGTATGATAAATTGAGTTTTTTTTTTTTTTTTAGCAATATTGATGGTTATATTTTGCATGCAGGAACAAGTTCTCACTGGTGGTCATGGACTTATGGTGCAAGGTTACCACCCAGTCATAAAGGCATTATCAAAAGACATCGATATTCGTTTAAGTCACAGGTGCGCATTGGGTCTTCTAAAACACGGAAGTGCTACTTTTTTTTTCCTTGTTCTCTAGCTTATTATACTCTTGTCAAACCCACATTGATGCAGCTACAATGACTGTTAAACCACAGATGAATTTTTATATTCCTATTTCCATTATAAGAAATGAGGTCACCTTTTTTGTAACTTTGTGGTTACTTGATTTCTGAAGAATAGTAAGACAATGTTATTCCTTTCCTCAGCGGAGAAATAATTTTCATGTTACACCTTAACAGCCTATGATGAATCTCTCCTGTCTTTCCTCCATAGTATTTTCCGATAAAGTAGTTTCCAGTTATTCTCTGGAAACTAATTGGTTTGTATGGATTTACTAGGGTCAAGAAGATTACAAATGGGTATAACAAGGTGATGGTTACAGTTGAGGATGGGAGGAATTTTGTCGCGGATGCTGCTATTATAACTGTGCCTCTAGGTGTTCTTAAAGCCAACTTGATTGAGTTTGAACCAAAATTGCCAGAATGGAAGCAATCTGCAATAGCAGATCTTGGTGTAGGCAATGAAAACAAGATTGCATTACGATTTGATAACGTATTTTGGCCGAACGTGGAATTGTTAGGTGTTGTTGCACCTACTTCATACGCTTGTGGTTATTTTCTTAACCTCCACAAGGCAACAGGACATCCGGTCCTCGTCTATATGGCTGCTGGAAGACTTGCTTGTGATCTCGAGAAATTATCAGACGAATCTGCTGCTGAGTTTGCAATGCTGCAGCTGAAGAAGATGTTTCCGGATGCTACTAAGCCTGTAAGTAATCTCTGCGCCTACACAAAGTGAGTTATACCTTTAAGCTACTGACATGCATGAGAAAGGACTGGATTTCTAAAGTGTTGCACCCATGCTAATTTACTTTGGTCTACATTTGCTTCAATTGTTGAGTGCACATTTCATTTTTTGATCATTACAATTTTGTAATACAGTAGCTCATTTACACTTCTTTAACCCAAGAAGGTAAAAAATCATATGCAAAAGAGCGAAATATAAAAATAGAAGGATAAATGAGGAAGCAGCTCCATCATTTTCTTTAATTTCTTATTCTGGCGATGAAGTTTTTCTTTCTACACAGATTTCAGAAGCATTTTCCCTTTTATTGATTACAAGCAAGCACCTGCATCTGCTTATCTAACACTCCTATAATGTAAACCTTGTTTAACTGAAAGAAACAGATAGTAGTTGTGCTGGTAGTTAATCATCTGGTACATTGTACAGGTTCAGTATCTTGTATCTCGTTGGGGTACGGATCCGGACACCCTTGGATGTTATTCTTATGACTTGGTTGGAAAGCCAACTGATGTGTACGATAGGCTTCGAGCACCATTGGGTAATCTATTCTTTGGAGGGGAAGCTGTGAGCTCGGATGATCATCAGGGGTCGGTCCACGGTGCGTATGAATCTGGAATTATGGCTGCTGGAAATTGCCGCCACCATCTCATCAAAAGACATGGAAGTCTGGAAATGGTTCAGGCTAACTCCTATAGGGAGGAAGTCCATGAAACCGCAGTTCCTCTCCAGATTTCAAGAATGTGATACGTGTTCTTGCTGTGAAATAAAAGATTGTCTAAGTTTGAATTTGCAAGTTTCGTTTGACTGAACTTTTGCTCAAGTAGTTTGTCCAGCGTCGTACTTTTATATAAAAGAATTACTATCTGAAGAGGATTTGCAAGTTTCATTTCAAGTCACTTAGGTATTGTGTTCCAGCTTGTACTTTTACTTTGTCCGTAGATTATTTACGCATAAATACCGTTATATTTCCCATTCAACTGAAATGCCAATTGTATCAAAGCTTTCAAATTGACCATGTTGAGAGTTTTGTTAGTACTTTACGATGTTTTCATTATCCTTGAACAATAAAGTTTGGATTGAAAGTGTATGTATTACGTCATGAAATGAAATACTGTATATACTCCAAATTACACAAGAAAATTATAACATGCTCATATAGTTGAACATGCTAATAACCATTAGTCCTATATCTTTTTCAATTTTCCATATAGACAAATAAGACACTCAAAAAAAAAAAAAGTTACTATGATCTCCATACGTGTGTGCCCTGGTTCCGTAGTTTGAAACAGGAAGCATAGTCATAAATTCTTTTTTGATGAGTTCGAGTGATGTAAGATTGAACGTGCCCAAAGATATAATGAAAATATAGAACCGTGGAATTCTTCTTTCCGTAAATATATTTAGTAGATTATAAACTATTTAGAGGATTCAGATCGACCGAATTCTATATGCACACACATGAATTTACACATTAAATATACTATAATGACTAATGAATGATGTAGCCGTAATGCACAAACATTTTCTTTTGAAGAATCACAGACGATTAATTGATATAAACTCATTTATTATTATTAGAGTTACTTAACTCTTAATTTAGGATGTCTTGTATCCATTCATAACCCCCCCCCCCCCCCCAAACATACACACACACACACAACAAAAAGCATGAGGCTATGGGGACATATTCGCGTGAGACGCACAAGTTGTTACTGGGCTGGATTCTTATGTTGGGCTTTGTATTTAAAGACGAAAAAGGCCCACATTTAATTATGGTTCAGCTAGGCTTGACAAGTTTTATCACCCAAAATGACGGCGAAGTTCAGCAATAGCTATTTTAAGTCCGTTATTTAAAATATATCCACAATTTATAATGTATTTAAAGATTAGTCAATTCACCCAAACTTTAGGACTAAGTATCCTGAATTTAGAAAGTCAGGAATTAGTATCCTGGATATTTTGAGCTGCTAATCTGAAATTCAGGACTAAGTGTGCTAAATTTCTGAACTACTAATTTAAAATTCAAGACATAGGCTCTGAACTTCTGTACACAATTTTTGAACTTTAGAACACAATGTCTAGAAGTTTGGATTTTGAGGTTTATACTCTAGGGCTTCAGGACTAAGTATTCTGAATTTGAAAATTCAGGACTTAGTGTCCTAAATTTTCGAGGTGCTAATTTAAATTCAGGACATAAGATTTGAACTTCACACAATTTTTGAACTTTAGGACACGATGTTCCGAAGTTTGAATTTTGAGGTTTAAACTCTTGAACGTTGTTGTTTAACCAGAAAATAGGAAATTCGATCAAAGCTTAATTTTATAAGAACTAGGGTTACAAATAATCAAATTTGGAACAAACAAGAAGAATTGATTTAAACGATACCCGAGTAAAAGAAAGCAAAGTAAATTAGTGTATTCCAATAATATTCTATGCAATTACAAATGCGTATTCCTCTCTTTTTATAGCTATTTCTAAGTAATACATTTATTTTCTCTCATCACAGAGCCATTATGAGTAATTAATGTCATTAATGTAATGTTATAATTAGCAATCGTAACTGTTTTGTAAGATTCTATAATGTTTTCCATCATTAGCGCTCATTAATTACAGATAATATGTATATGTACTTGTTGATAACTCGTTCATTCCACCGACGCCTCTTCAAATTACCAAGAGGTCTGAGTAACCGTTCCTTCATATTTTCTTGAATCTCTGCCTGTGCCTATTAAAGCTCATGTTTGCCAGCTGTTATTCTTTTATTGATCCACGTGTCTTGACATGTTATCACATATTAATTTCATATGTTAACTTGATCTTTTCCAATGTAGATAGTTCCTCCACTTGCCATTTATTCAACAACTGGACATTTGGGAAGTGGATCTCATTAAACGGAAATTTTTTCTGCCATTATACCTTCTCCAGAACTGACGCTTCATATGTCACTTCCATTTAATGCTCGTGACGTCTTTTGATTGGGTCTGCAACCCTTGAGCGTGTTTTAGGGCTTTTTTGCGGCTACATCAATCACGAAGTGACAATTAACGTTCCCATCATTACCTTTTTTGTCTAACGGTTGCTTTTGAGTATAAATATATCCTTTCATTAAATTTTTTTCCTTCTTTGACTTAATCAATCTCCCCGTATAGATATGTCTTCTTTAAACTCTGATCCTTGTAAAGTTCTTATTGTAGATATACTTCCTCTTGCTCCAACTAGGAACAGGAGAGGACGTAGGTTACGTAGTTTAGGATCAACGTCCATTTGAGGTTTTCCTTCATATTTACCTAGTTCTACTCCTCCTTATTCTTCTCGAACTAGGGCTTCTCTTCCACGTAGATCTTCTAGCAGAAGTAGGGATTCTAATGAACTAGTCTGTGAACCAACAGTAGATGAAATTATCCCTTCTGAACTTTCTTTTTATACTGATAGAGAATCAATTAGGAATTAGGTTTCTTCTATGTCCTATCTTGATCGTGCTAATGTTTACCCTTCTCAGATTACTGTTGTTTGTAGAGATTGTCTCTGGAAATTTGATTTCCCAGTTATAATCCCTAATGCAAATCAAAGGATCACATCCTACAAGGCTGATTTTTCTTTTGTGTATACATATCCCTTTACACTGGATTTAGACCCCCAATTGATCCTGTTATCATTGAGTTTTGTCGTTTTCAATGTTTGTTTAGGACAAATTGGCCTCATTGTGAGGAGGGTCGTTGCTTGTCTAAGGTACTTAGCTAACTTAGCTCAATTTCCTTTTACCTTTTTTCATTTGATCCACCTCTACTCCCCCAAGCTATTCTGACATGGGATTTCACTTTGTTGGCAATGAGTAAGAGGATTTTAGTCAGCCCCGCGGATGACAAGGACTGTTGCTGGTATGCCATATTTGTTTCTCCTCCTACGGTAGGTTTAGTAGGTGAAGAAAATATATCATTCCCTGAAAAATGGAATTTTGCACGTAAGTTTACTTTATAATTTTCTCTCCTCTTTTTCTTTTTTTCCCTTTTTTTTTTGAAAGGGTTTGTTTTTCCCGTGACTGTTTCACCTTCTCTTTTTTTAGCAATCATGATAACTGTTGAAGAGATTCCCAATTTTTATGGTTGGATAGATAATTTATTGACCATTGCTTCGATGGAGGTTAGATCTTGAAAGTACCTTTCAAACAGGTTTGGTTGGAAGGTTAAAACTCATGGTAAAACTTTACTTTTTTTCTTTCAATTTTTTCACCCTTCCTTTAGAATGTATCTGACCCTTTTTTAGGGTTTCCGATTTGTAGTGTAAGTGCTAAATCGATTGTAGCTTCCATACTTTCTTTGGCAAGAGCTCGGGATATAATCTTGAGTTCTTCATCGAAAAGGGAAGTTGATGCGTCCCTGGGTTCTGAGAAAGAAGAGGAACATGATGGAAGTTCTTTGGTTAGGCGGCTGCGGGCCAAAAGGCGCGTTATTGCAGATGATGAAGTCACTCCTCCTCGTTTTATTCCCATGACCGAGCCTGATGAAGCCATTTTAGTGAGTTTTGATGAAGACATTCCTATAGCAGCTTGCGACTCTTATAAACACCTTTTTTCCCGTGGGTTTGATAATGAAGGTTTCGATTTGGTATCTGATAAAGTACCTCTTGCCTCATTTCCCGTTTCTGTCCCAATGGAATGCTCTTTGCCAGTTTTTACTGCAATATCTTTCTACTCCGCCTCAAGCCATTATGACTTCCTCTACAGTCCTCGCTACTAATATTTCACGAACCGAAGTTGGTTCTTCAAGTTGAGGTAGAGTGATGAAAAAAATTATCATTGAGGTCCCTGCCGAAGGTAATCTACTAAAGAAGTCAGGTTAAGCTAACGTGTTGTTGAAAACGGATTGGTTCAGCTGAAAAATCCAAGCTGGAAAGTCATAGTTCTTTAACTTGGATGAATGATATCGTGCAATCATCGTTGAAGGTATAAATTTCATATTATATATTATTTTCCTGTTAATGAGATTCTTACGTATTCCCCTTTTTTTTAGATTAATCTCGTTGGCACGGAGATGATGAAAAGGATTTCCCAGACAGAACAATTGATGCATGATTACTAGACAGAGGCAGACAACTAGAAAGAGCAGTATGGCAGTCTTCAGCTTGAAATGGAAGTTTTAGAAGAAAACAAATGTACCTTAGAGAAGCAGTTGAGAGTCATGGCAACCGAATTGGCAGTTGAAAAAGCTTCCTCCAATCAAACAGGTAAGGATAAGAATCTCCTTGAATCTTTAACTGAACACTCTCCAAATCCATTGAAGATATTAGAGGCCTTAAAGCTTTGCTAAATGATAAAAAAGTTTATGCTGGTGAGCTTGTTCAAACACTCACGCAGGCCATAAAAGATCTCCGAGTTTCTTCTGACAATGTTAAGTTTTTGGAGAGTTCACTTGCCCCTTTGCAGTCTTATGATGCTGCTTTTGCAGCGAGGGAGGAGCTCAAGAGTGAAATTGATCAATGGGAAAGACACTACAAGGCTCTTGAGGAGAAAGCTGTTGTTTAAGTGGGTTGGGCTATTTTGAACACGCGCCATGATAACCTTGGGGAGGTTAGCCAAAAGGGTTTTAACTTGGATGCTGAGTTAGCTAAGATAAAAGAGACCATTGAAAAAACTCAACAAGGCCAAAATTTCTGTTCTCCCATGGCTGATACTCCCGAATACATTGAAGCTAATCCTGGTGCGGTGGATGTTCCAACTCCTTCAAACCAAATCGAGCCTTCTGTTGTTGATGATGCCATTTTAAACACTTCTCCTTCTCCACAGTGAACGTTTACTTACGAAGTTTGACTTTTTTTTATTTTTTATTTTTGGTGGAATATGTGGTATTACCCTTGGTCCTATTTTGGGGGTTATGTTTTTGGTGATAGCAAGTCCCCTGGTCTTTTCGGGATTTTTTGTAAAAATGACAACCACTTTATGACTATGTTCATACTTAGTTTCAATTATTATAAAGTTTTTACTTTAACTTAATGCTTTTGAGTTTTTGTTATACTATTTTAATAGTTTTTCCTTGTTTCTTTATAAGTTCAAGGTCTTATTTTAATATATAGGTTTTTGCCTTACCCTTTTGACTTTTTGCATTTAAGAAATGCTTAATTAACTTCATTGTTTTTTGAATCAATCATGAATTATAAAAGAGGGACCTTTTATATACGACACATAAATGAGGAAGATGTCTCGACTTTATAATAGTGTAAACATACGAAAGAAGAAATAGGAACACACATGTTTCTTGAAATAACTTTGATAAAGTTTTCATTCGAACTTTATCAAGTTTAACTAACATTTTACATGTATTTAAATATCTTCTATTAATCTTCCGTAACTGTTTTCTTTACAACAAATCTGGAAAAAAAGAAAATCCAAGGTTTTTTTTATGACCCATGGATAAATACTGCCTTTAACCTAAACATTGTAAGATTTTGAAAATCTGTGTCTACGAGTGTATTCTTCACTGGTTTTTTGATCAGGCTTGTGTTATTGGCTTATGAATTTGCTCTGAACTTGATATTTGACGAGTAGACTTTTAGGCTTGACTTGACTTGAAATTTAATTGATTTCAACCTTCTTTGCATTCCTTGTACATATATCATATGTATATTATATAGTCCCCAAGTGTTTGAACTTTGAAGTATGAAATCTCGAGCACTTGATTATTCCTTCCATGCGATCCTTTTCTTGAAAAGGAAAAACATGCGGGACTCGGAGGTACGATTTTAGATGAAGACTGCTTGATCCATTTAAATTTTCATCAGAATAGTTTTAATCCTAGACGGGAATTATGTTCTTTCCACGTGTCTTTCAGGTCGTAATTCATCATTTAGCGTGGGCTAGCTTTATGCCTATCATCTAAAATCATTAGTAAAATTTTAATAATTCTAAAAATAAAAATCGTTAGTAAGGATACTTGCTTGTTGGTATTTTCCTTTCCTTATAAGTAGTATCTCTTTAGATGAACGACATTCTAATTTGAAGGTAGAATCTTGACATCCAATGTTTCAAGCTCGTATGCTCCTTTTCCTGTGATACCATGAATCTTATAAGGTCATTCTCAAGTTGGACTTAACTTTCCTGGATTGGATGCCCTCGTGAATTGGAAAACTTTCTTGAGTATGTAGTCCCCAATCGTGAAGTATCTGAGATGAGCTTTCTAATTGTAATACCACTCAATAACTTTTTTTGTGTTGTCATCCTTATTAATGCAGTTTCCCTCCTTTCTCAAGTAAATCCAGGTTTACTCACATCTCTTCTTCATACGATTCCCCAGTAGCTTGAGTATATCTCATGCTTGGTTACCCTATCTCGACTGGAATTAAGGCTTCAACTCCATATACAAGTGAAAATGGTATTTCTTCCGTACTTATTTTTGTTGTTGTTCGGTAAGCATATAAGACTCCAGGTAGTATCTCTGGCCAATTGCCTTTAGTTTCTTCTAGTCTTTGATAATGACTTTATTTGTCGATTCAACTTTTCCATTACCCATCGGATGGTAAGGAGTTGAAGTAATCCTTTTAATTCGCCAACTTTGAAAAAATTCTGTGGTTTGTGCACCTATAAATTGTGAGCCATTATCATAACAATTTTCTTCAGTACCCCGAATCGGCATATGATGTTTCGCCATATAAAGTCTCTGACCTCTTTTTTCCGTACCTGTCTAAAAGCTCCCGCTTCTCCCACTTAGTAAAACAGTAAGTGAACACTAATAAAAATCTTACCATGCTTTTGGCTTGTGGTAGTGGACCTACGATATCCATCCCACACTTCATAAAAGGCCATGGTGCAATGACCGGCTGTAATAATTCAGCTGGTCGATGATTGTTGTTACCATATCTTTGGTACTTGTCATATTTTGCCACAAACTCTTCTGCCTCTTATTCCATTTATGGCCAATGATAGCCGGCTTTAATCATGGTATTTACCAAAGATCTTCCACCAGCATGATTTCCACAATGTCCCTTGTGTATTTCTCTCATCACGTATTCTGTTTGAGAAGGCCCGAGATATCTTGCTAGAGGAACTCCAAACATTTTTTTGATAAAGATTGACTTTATTTAAATAGTAGCGAGCAACCTTTTTG
>JASVEL010001178.1:0-350410 GCA_032618575.1 Nicotiana noctiflora
TGAGTTAAAAGGAATAATTCAATATTTTCTTTTGAGATAGTTGATATGTTATAGACATTCAAGCACTTGAAAAAACTACTCTATCTCTTGATATTCCATTAAAGGCTTCAATTTTTGGTTTCCCTTGCCTTTCGTTCTGCAATTAAACTTAATGTTAAAGATATTCAAGCACATGAAGAAACTATCTCTTAACTTTTGAGATTCTATTTAAGATTTAAATTTTTATTTTTCCTTTTCTTTCATTCTACAATTAAACTTAATGAAGTAATTTCTTCACCACAGAATTTGTATAACTTAGAGATACAGGTGATACAGGCTAAAATCTGCTCGTGTGGTTTTTGTTGCAAATTAGTCGCTGATTCTTTAGCATGTGATATGATATCTGGTTTGGCGATAGAACAACAAACCCATGGAATAAGGAAGAATTTTCTACTGTTTCATCGGCAAGGCCAACTTCTTGTACCTCAGCATGTATATTGAGTTATTAAGATGTCACTAATACAGGTATTTTGATGGAGGTAAACATATCTTCCATTGTAGCAAATATGATATTACTTGTTCTGCTAGATGCCTATATCTGTTTGTGTATCTGCACGGTTGAAAGAATAGACTTGAATTAACTTTTGAGTCATTTAGTGATCCAAATCAATAGAATTTTAAAGATCTTATGTACTGTGTGCCTTATCTCGAAATTGGTACAACAAAGATGACAAACAAGAAGGAAAATTATGTGCAACAGATAATTGCCGATGAGCAAGATCAGCCCATTCCCCTCCCCCCCAAAACCCCCAATGAACTTTGTGCTTGTAGATGGAATTCTCCACACGGCGTCAGTTATATTGATCCTGCTACTGTGAAAAAATATGCTAGACGTGCTCAATTGGGTGAAATTTTGAATTAAATCGTGCTACTTTGAAATTTGATGATGTTTTTCGTTGTAGTACAAGGGATTGGTTTACTTTTGTGCATGCTTCGTTTGCTTTGCTCTTCTTCTTCGGACACATTTGGCATGGTGCTATAACATTGTTGTAGACAAAGTATATTCTTTTGACAATTGTGTCCTAGGTGTGGTGTTGCTGCGTTGCAGCCCATTTTCGGAGTTTTTGGTAGTACTGGAGTTATGAGCACATCTAAAAGCTTTGTACCATATCTCTTCCACAAAATAGAATTTGATTCCATTTCATGTATGTTTTATCTTTTATTATAACAGCACTGACACTTAAATCTGGATGTTCAATTAGGACAAAGTAGGACCATTTTGTAGAAGTGCAACAGATTGCGCAACGTCAATTACCTTCAATGTTTATTTTCTTCATTCAATACCTGTTTTAAAATTTACATCCTCTCCAAGGATTGTATTGGGAAAATTCAAAAACACCTAAATGGTTGCTGCAGCCAAGCACTTCCCTTAGGCTCAAATCTATTTCTTTATTATGGTATCAGTGGAGGGCTCACCTTATTCTGCTTTCACCTACGTTGGACCCCCATGTAATATTGCTCATGCTCCAAGTGTACAGCCCTGAGTGTGCGGGGTTTGTTGGTGTCCCACATCTGTTGGGTAGGAGGCCATTTATTCCCTTATATGACTTTGACAATCCTCACTTCTCGAGCTAGCTTTTCGGATTGTTTTCGGTTTGTTTTTCTTTATCAGCACAAAAAAAAAAAAAGTAATCTTGAAAATATTTTAAGGAGGCTTACCAGCAGATATGCTTTGATTGACTTGAGTATAATTATTTCTTACACTAACAATATATATAACTTAAACTCATTCATTAGCAGATATGCCTCATAATTAAGTTGTGATAAAGAGTTGAAGTGAAAAGAAACTACATTATGTGATTTGATCCACCATCTTTTGCTAATATAAGAATTGTTGCAAATTAAGAGTATAAATTTTACCTCCAAGCCAGACTTTATCAAGCTCCAATTTTATTTTGCTGATAGTGTACGTTATAGGAGTTTGGAAATCCAAATGTGGGATTGATACTGAAATAGTTAATTTCTTGCACTTTGAGAAGATGTTATGTTGTCACTTGTATTTATATTATTACTGAGGAGAGAAATGTAACACTCCTTTCGGTCCAAAATATTAATCGTTTTAAAATATTTGATATTTAAGGAAAACTATTAATAGTCGAGTTTTAATTTTTTGAAGGGCCGGTTTGGCTCAGCGATAAGCTTGCTTGCCGTGGAGTGTCAGGTCGCGGGTTCGAATCAGCCTCTCTGCAAAGCAGGGGGAAAGCTGCCTAGAGTATTCCCTTCCCCAGACACCCACGAAGTGGGTATTGAACTGGGTCGGCCCTTTTATTAATAGTCGAGTATGGATTAACTATGATGTTTAAGGAGAGATAAGTATTAGTTTAAATAAAAATATTCTTATGATTAATACTATTAAATATCGTTTTAAAGGATGCACAAAATTTATAGAAGATCGCTAATATTGACTAGATATAGTACTGTAGGTCAAGGTTTGTGTTTTTAGAATTGAAAAATCCTGGTAAGAAGTGTTATAGATCTTATGAGGCGCGAATTTAGATTATTCGGGACCAACTTTTATTCACATTCTTGATTTATGGTTTTCAGTGGACAATTTTTACAAGGTCTGATATTGTAAATAATATAGTAGCGAGTATTTTCTGGGAAGGTCAAGCTTTGAAATAGAAGAGAGAAGGAAACAGAGAGAAGCAAAAATGAATAAAGTTTTTTAAGATTCTATGATTACTTGCATATTAAGTTAATTAGACACGCGGATGTGAATAATAGTCAAAAGTGTTTTAGTGATTCAATGTTTATAGACTTTCTGTCAATTGTCAATCAAATATTTAGTCTGTGTCTAACAACATAGAACACTATTCAACTCGGGTCCAAAATAAGTGATTTTTTGGATGCTTTCACACATATTAAGAAAGTCACATTTTAGCATTAATTATCAATAGAATTGTACCATTTTAATCTTACTATCTCACATAAACACTCCTAACACATATTCCAATACTATTTATTCCAAGGACAATGTAGGAAAAACATCGTTAAGTCATTCTTGAAATCCGAAAAAATTACCTATTTTGGACCACAAAAAAAAACCAAAAATTCACTTATTTTGGACAGGAGGGAGTACTAATTACAAAACATAAGGATTAGAAAAATCAAAAGAATCACTAGGCACTCAACTACGTGGCTTATTGGTCAATTATTCGAGTCCATTTGGACATAATAATTTTTTCACTATTTTTTGTAACTTTTCTCGAAATCAGTATTTCGCCATAAAATTTTTAATTTTCATTTGAAACTGAATTTGGAATTTTTTAAAAATTTGAAAAACTCAAAAGGCTATTTTCCAAAAAATTTATTCAAATCACTCACAAAAACTCAAAAATAATCCAAAAAATTTATACATTCCAAAGTCCAAAAATAACTTTAATTTTCAAATATCATTTTCACTTGAATTTTTTTTTTTCTTGGAATTTTATAATTCTTATGTCCACAAGTCCACTAAATAGACCAAAACTTTGGTTAAATAATATATATTATACAAAAATAATTATTTAAATTCAAAACACATACTTTAAAAATAAAATGCGATCAATAAATTAAAATGATATATATTAAATTTATCAAGTTTAAAACTTGAATTTGCTGCCCATCTAAATGGAAATTTTTTACTAGGATATACTCTGCACCCATTTCATGAAATAGTCTTAGTATTGATGTGTTCGCTTGTTATTGATACTGACATATTATTATTTGCAATTGTTAATTAGAATAAACAGTTTGTCTGCTCGATTCTTTAGTACTTAAAATAACTTAATTATTCTCCTATTAATAGTCAGACACGCGGACGTAAAGAAAAGTCAAAAAGATTTTCTAGTGATACGTAGTGTTAAATGAGTGGGCCGGATCAAAATGTGTTAGAGTCAATAATTAGACGAATCAAAAGTTACCTGGGCTAAAATGAGTTAAAATTCGGGTCATAACTCAACCCTCCAACTTTTATTAAACTTTAATTAATATGTGTTATTTTCTTATAAATTGAATAATTACTAAATAAGACTTTTTTCCTTTTATTATGGTCATATTTAAAATATTAAACAAAAAATAATATTATTTCAAAGATATTTTTACAAACTTACTCATGGATTAATTTGGGCAAAAAATTAGCCCAACTTTAAATGAGTTGAGATGGGTTGGGTCAAGATGTGCTAAATTCAATTAATTGGCGGGTCAATAACCAACCCAATCTTGGACGGTTGGACGGATCATTTAGGCTTGGGCCAAATTTGACAGCCCTACGTACAACGTTATGTGTGAAAGACTAATTATACAAGATAAAAAATACTCCGTCTGTCAGAATTTAAGTGATGGTGTTCGGAAGGAATCAAAGAAATTAATATTTGATCGTAATTTTTTCATATATATTCTAAATATTTGTAAATATCAATTATTATAATTTATAGTATTTTTACGTAGTTTTTAATTATTTAATTTTATTTCAAAAACTAAAAAATTCTATGTCCAAATGCATGGCAAAAATTAAGAAGTTTGAAGCGAAAAATATGATATAAAGGGGGTACCAAGATTATTTTATAGGAAATTTCTTTTGCACGGCTGCCACGCAACATCAAATATATATATATAAATTTAATTGATGAGAGGAAGAGGGTGGGTTGCTTCTCAACATAAACTTGGGCACCAAGAATAAACATGTTATATAAAGGGGGTTCATCATATGCAAAACACTTGAAGATAATCTACCCCTTTTATCTTTGTGATCAATACTATTATTGACTTGAGAGCTTTTCATTCTCTTTACAATTCTTTGTCAAAATCTGCCAGAGGTCTTAATTAAATACTACTGATTTCTTGAAATCAAGCAAAATGAGTTACAGTAAGAAGAAAAACAGTGATTTCTCTTCTTCCTTATGGTCATTTCTTTTGTGCTTTTACATTAAAAATGAAAGTAGCAAAGTTGTGAAAGATTCAATTTCTGGTGGTTCGTCGAAGCCTTCAATATCTGGACCTGAAGCAACTATGATATCGGCATCCAAGCATTTCTCATCAGCTCACAAAGTCCGGTTAATTTAGTTGTTACTCATGAATCTAGGTGTGTACGTAGTATGATTCGGCACGCATGCATAGCGGATTTTGTGAGTTTAATCGAATCCATTGTTCTCAACTCGAAGTATATGTGCATGTATAAAGAAGATATATAACATATACATAGAAAAGGATTACTCTTATTTTGATCCAAGACTTCTAAATAATTCTGGATTCGCCCGTGTCCATATATATGGTTTTGTGAATGGTTATTCTGTTGTATAGTCATCAATGAAATTAATGCATGGAAGCCTTTGTATATTGGTTGAGTCATCTCTATAGCGTGATGGTATATAAAAGTTGTAAAAACTCTCTCTCACATATATGTTTTTTGAAGAATAACATAGTTTCATAAGTACTTCAATGTTTTTACAGTTTGTAGTTTTTAGACATTAAACAAATGCAAATTTAAGGAATGGCACCGAACAAGTCGCCGCTTCGCCCTATGGAAACTAACCTTAGTGTCCAAATATTGTGGCGATAAGAGTTGGTCCATCACACCAAACTTGTTAAAATCAAATATCACAATTTGCATCCCAATGACCATGCTAACGCAACTATAATTAATTGGCTACTATACTTAACCAAACCCAAGGGTGGACCCACCTTGAAGGAAGAGGATTTATTTGAACCCACTTTTTCGTAAAGTTTTACTATTTAGATATGTGAATTTATTTGAAAACTATAATATATACTTCATCTATTTCAGTTTATTTGAATTTATTTCCTATTTGGTTCGTTTCGAAAGGAATGACCCTTTTTAAATTTGGAAATAATTTAGTTTAAACGATCAATTCTACTTTTAATAAGAAGCTTTTATAACCACACAAATACTTTACTCCTTTTTGACTTGTTTAGGACCATAAATTTCAAAAGTCTTTATTTTTTCTTAAACACTGTATCCTGTCAAATAAGTTCACATAAATTGGAATGGAGGGACATGTCAGTAAAAAATAGCAACATACAAAATTCACTTTGTTATACATGGAAATCTCTAATATCGAGTGTCAAGACTGTTAACACAAAATATTGCATTGTCCAATTGAACCCATTTGAACAAAATCTTGGGTTTGTCACTGAGTCCAAACCTGAAATCTAATATTCCCGCGTGAAAACATGATGTTCTCTAGTAAACCTGAAATCTAATATTCCCGTGTGAAAACATGATGTTCTCTAGTAATCTGAATTGATCGATGAACATCAAGCATTGTTTTAAAAAAAAGAGCAACTCGATATATTAAGCTCCAACTATACACGAAATCTAAAAAAATCTGATTACATTGAATGTTTTCTGCAAAAAATTACATTCACAACTTGAACTCACGACTTCCGATGCAAATCTTGTCATTGTGCCAAGACTTTCCTCCGTTAAGTTGTCTGAATGGAAACCTATTACTCCATCCGGTCCAAAATAAGTGATTTTTTGGTATTTTTCTTGTGGTCCAAAATAAGTAGTTTTTTCAGATTTCAAGAATGAATTACTTATTTTTTTCCTATATTGTCCATGGAGTAAATAGTATTAGAATATGTGTTAGGAGTGTTTATGTGAGATAGTAAAAATTAATATGGTCATAAATTCCATTTCTAATTAATACTAAAAGGTGAATTTTTTGATACGCGTGAAAACACCCAAACCGGAGGGTGTATCAAGCAACTTTTCACCCATTTCATTAAGAGATAATATAAAATATTCTTATTATTGATGTGTTGGCTTGTTATTGATACTGACATAGTATATTATTTTAGACTGACTTGAGATTCTATAACATATACTTGGATGTTAAAACTGAATTCACCCATTATTAATTAGACACGCGGAGGTAAAGAAAAGTCAAAAGATTAGCATATTGATACAATATGTTAATAGAACTTCGGTCAACTGTCAATCTTTATTAGTCTAAAATTCAAAGTCTCTAGTTATTACTTTCTGACTCCTTTCCTTTTCTTGGCTGCCACTAGACCTGTCAAATGGGTCGGGTCGTTCCACGAACCGGCCGACATAATCCATTAAAATTGAACCTTTAATCGGTCCATAACCCACAAAATTCTAATCGGACCGACTTATTAATTTACGGGATTTGGTCTGGGCAATAATATTTTGACTCACTAAACCCAATCGGACCCAAACTCGTAGCTTACCCACGAGTCAGCCGGCTCAGACAAGCTCATGTATATATTCAGACAAGTGGTAAAAAATTGAATCCAAACATTGAAGAAAGAATATAGTACTAGATCCTATGAGGCGCCTTGTCGAAATAGTCGAATTCAATATATATTTCAGATAAAAATAGTCGAATTCCATATGTTTCTAAAGTTTTTGTTGTTAATAAAGTATGATTTTTTTTTCTTTTTATTCTAATTGGCTTCAAGGACATGTAGTAATTATATATATATATATATATATATATATATATATATATATATATATATATATATATATATGTAATTTGAAATTTTATCATTTATTACTAGTTTTTAACTATTTTAAATTAAATTGAATTTGGCCCATTAGGCCCAAGTTAAGGGGTCACGTGTTATGTGAACCGGCCCGGCCCAGTTTAGGACTCATGGGCCAAGAGTCAGCGGATTCGGGTTGGCCCATTTAACATGTCTAGCTGCCACACAACATAATAAAATATCTCAGCTACTTCTCTATTTTCCTTTGCCCAGGGGAAGAGGCAACATTGTTTCTGTATACTATAAATTTTGGTCCCATGAATTAATGAAGAGCAGGTTATATAAAGGGAGTTCATCAATATAAAATACCTTATTAAGCCTTTGTCTTTGTTATCAATATACTTCTCTTCATTCTCAACATTTTTTCTTCTTCTCAAAAAATCTGCTGAAATATTAAATTCTGGAATGCAAAGAAAATGAGTTACAATAAGAAGAAAAACAGTGATTTCTCTTCTTCTCTTAGGCCATATCTTTCGTGCTTCTTCATTATAAATGAAAGCAAAGTTGTGAAAAATTCAATATCTGGACCTGAGGCAACTATGATATCTGCAGCCAAGCATTTCTCATCAGCTCATAAAGTTCGGCTGATTTAGTTGTTTCTGTTGGTGTATTTGGTATGAAAAACCAGAAAATAAGTCATTTTCTTGCAATCAAACACCCGAAAATATTTTTCTTGAAAAATATTTTCTATTAAAAAGGAACAAAATGACTTTCTTCGCTTATGTTACAACCAATTTCTAAAATTTCTCGAGTGTTAGATAGTGAGATAAAGTTTCACCTGAAAATTTTTCTATCAAATATTATTCGTCATGCAAAGCTACTAATATATCTCGGGTAACACTAGGTGATTCATTACTTGGGATCGGGATATATTCAATGAATTAATTTGCCTATTGTAGTATTATTATAACCATCGGCGGATCCTGAATTTTGATGTTGCAATACTGAATAGTGATAATAACAATAACAACAACCCAGTTAAATCTCACTAGTGGGGTCTGGGGAAGGTAGTGTGTAAGCAAACCCTACCAAGGAGTTAGAGAGACTGTTTCCAGAAGACCCTCGGCTCAAGAAGACAAAAAGGCAAACAAAGAAAATATTAGTAACATCATAAAAATAGCATAAAAGAATTTTGAATTGAGAAAGTGAGTATATTGTTTTGTGCGTAGTTATGGTATAATATTGAGTATTGACAACAAATAAATGTATGAAACCCTTTGGACTTACAGGCTGATGTAGCCTATAGTAATAGGTTCAATTACACTCATAATTTTGATGCGGAGCATAAATTTATATGCAAAATTTATTAAAATACCAATAAAAAATATATAAAATCCATAATTTTAAGTATATAGAGAGTAATGCTTGTTGAATTGGCAAATCATTTGTCCCACGTCGGTGGGTAGAAGTGAACTTGGGGATTTTCCCCCTATAAAAGAAGGCCTAATGTTTAGGATTTAAACACACCTCTCATTTGCTTTCTTATCTTCTTAAGACATTTGTATCTTGTCTCTTTAGTATTATTTCACTTGTATTTTGGAGTGGAATAAAATATTGGTTGTGTCCGAGGAGTAGGCAAAATTAGCCGAACCTCGTAAATTCTGGTGTTCTTTATATTGTTGCTTTATTGTCTTATTTATTATTTGGTGGCTGCTATAATTTTGGTATAGTAGTTGTGACTCATTCACACTATATACATTTGGCTTCCGCAACAATGCTAAAATCCTAAATCCACCCATGGTTATAATGCTTGGCCTTATATATGGCGTGATGGCTTAAAAAAAAAATAACATTGCATCTCTTTCCCACATATATGCTTTTGGAACAAATAACGTGGTTTTCTTATTACTGCAAACTTTTTTACAGTTCAAGTTTTTAGACACTTAACAGAGTAAATTTAAACAGTAAGAAAAAAAGACTAGAGTGATCTCAGACATTTGTATTGCTTTTCTTCCACTTGCCTTCTCCAAAATGACATCAATTCATCAAACTGCACATTATAGAAATCAAAGCACACACATATTAACATCATTCTTGTATTCAGGAAAACACAAATTGATACATCCATGATTCTTCAAGTTAAGAGATGAATCAATAGCAACTTGAATGGCGTTGTTTGTTTTGCGAATAAATTATGCAGGGTTTATAATGCAGATATTTTAAGGCTGGAACAGTCTCTTAAAGAAATGCAGTATAAAGTTGCGTACGATCGACCCTTATGGTCCGATCCTTCCTCGGATTTGCCCTAGCGGGAGCTTAGTACACCGTCTGTCTTTTATATTTTTATTTTTTAAAATGCAGATATTGTAAAACTGGAGTAATACTCAGTGGATAATATAGTGTATATGCTTTTTTGGACAAATGTTTGTTCATTACATGAAAAATAGATTGAAAAGTTCTAACAAGTACAACAACGACAACAATAATATGTATACTGAGCGTGATTCTACAAGTAGGGTCTGAAGAGTGTTATGTGTACGCAGATCTTATCCCTATTTTTACCGGAAAGAGATATTGTATATGATAGACTCTAGGCTCAAGAAAAGTATTTTCCAAAACAGGTTTGAAAAATTCACTTCGAATGAAAAATTAAAAATAGTGATGCTTATAAAACCAACGTACCGAGTTTTGTCCACGAATCTCATGAACTGGTGTTGGATTTGTTTCTTGATCAATGCAAACTCTGTATTTTTCATCCATTTTTATTTCATCTTCTTCTGATTCACTAAGATCAAAGTTAGGAAACTCAAAAGGGTCCAACTCAAAACTAACTTGCCTCTCCTGATCATGATTACCTTCAGTTGATAACGTAGAAATCTTTTTAGGACATTTATATATAAATTCTGGCAATAGTAAACCAAACATGTAAAAAGACCAAGCTGGAAAGAGTAAGATTAAAGACATTGATATGAAAATCATAGCAGGAAGTAAAATTGGAAGAAAAAATAAGCCAAGAAAAAAAATGAAACATAGCTTGAAAATTAGATGCATTGACTAGAATGCCTTATACTATAGTACTATACTCTGATTAATGCTTTATAATGAAGATTGAAACTTAGGAAATGGGATTGGAAATCAATGTTTTTGTTATATTTAAGTCAGCATATCTAGATTTATTGGATCTTAGGAAATGGAGTTTAATATTTTGTTACATATCTAAGTCAGCCTATCTAGATTTAGTAAGTTCTCTAGTAGGTGGGCATTCAAGAAAGTGTTGACTAGAGTCGAAATTATTTTGGATCCATTTGGTAGTTGAAGGATCTGACAGAAGCCACATTCTGTCATTAATTCTTTCTAGGTGTCTGGTTCTGAAATTTACTGAACCAACTAAGTACGATCCGGATTTTTCCCCCAACATCGGGATCATGATGGCGCCTACTCGTGGTAGCTAGGCAAGCCTCTTTATTCACACTATCCTGTTTTTAACAATACTTCATACTCAATTTAACAACAAAAATTATAATCTTAATTAAACAAGTGCGAAAGACTTTATAAAAATAGAAATAAGTAGTTTCAAGGTAACTGATACTGAAATCCTCTACCTAAGACGTGGAGTCACCAACTCACGAGCTACTATTGAATACTACACATAAAAGTCTGAAAGAAATATAACATAATCTGTTTGTCTCGGAACAAGGAGACTACAGCTAATAACATAAATAAGAGGAAGAGACGTCGGGCCTGCGGACGCCTACAAGCTACCTCGGTCTCAAATATGATCAACTTCCACGCGAAAGATCTATTGCTGCTGCTCCTGATCGAAACCTGGACCTGTGCAAAAACGCATAGAAGTGCAGTATCAGCACAACCGACCCCATGTGCTGGTAAGTGCCTGGCCTATCCCGGCGAAGTAGTGACAAGCCTAGGACCAGACACCCACATAAACCTGTGCAGTTCTTGTAACGACCCGACCGGTCATTTTAGAAAATTACGCCCCAATCCCTAATTTAACTGTTCCCCTAAGTTCATTTCTGCTATTGTGGGTTGCCGGGAGAGTCGGTTTCGAAAATTTGAGCATTTTGGGACACTTAGTCCCTAAATAAGAGCTTTGAAACTAGAAAATGGCCCGTAGCCGGAACAGTATTAAGACGATCTCGGAACGGAAATCCGATGGTTCCATTAGTTCCGTTAGGTGATTTCGGGGTTGGGAGCGCGTTCGGAATGTATTTTGGAGGTCCGTAGCTCAATTAGGCTTGAAATGCCGAAGGTTAAAATTTTGGCGAATCCGAACGATAGGTGAGATTTTGACCCGGGGGTCGGAATGGAATTCCGACAATTTCTGTAGCTTCGTTATGTGATTTTGGATATGTCCGCAAATTTTCAAGTCATTCGGACGTCGTTTGGTCGGGTTTTAGATCGAATGTGCAATTCGGAAAGTTTTAAGAAATTTAGGCTTGAATTCGATGTGAATTATGGGTTTTGATGTTGTTAGACGTGTTTTGATGATTAGAATAAGTTCGTATCATGTTTTGGAATAGGTTGGTGGTTTTCGTTGGGATCCGGGGGTCTCGGGATGAATCCGGGGGTCCAATCGGGCTAATTCATGCATTTTGGAAATGCTGATAACTGCTGGTGTGTGCTGCAGACGAATGCTCTATGCGATCGCAATGGGCTGATGCGATCGCATAGAAGGTTTTGGAGAGGCCAAGTATTTGTTCTATACGATCGCGGGCATGAATATGCGATCGCATAGTTCTGGAAAGTTGTGCTCTGCGATCGCGTACAGTCCTATGCGATCGCATAGTGTATAGAGAAGAGGGGTCCCAGGTCCAGCTTTTGTTATATGCGATCGCGGAGCAGGGTATGCGATCGCATAGGTATATTTTGGTGAGCTTTGCGATCGCATTGAGGACTATGCGATCGCATAGAGTAGTTTGGCGAGGGTCAAAATTTGTTCTATGCGATCGCATAGAGTAAAAATGTCTGGCAGTGACTTAAGTCCAGAAACATTTCAGCCGCGACCCATAAATCAAAAACGCCATTTTTGAGCTCCAAGAGAGGGAATTGAAGGGGAAACGCTGGGATATCACGGGGAAATCATCGGGGGTAAGTTTCTTGACCTTAATTCGTTGGTTTATCATGAAATCCATGATTATTTCACCGAAATTGGAAGATTAAAGGTGGGTTTGAGCCCTAGGCCTAAATGTTAGAAAATCTTTGATTTGAATGGGCAAACGGAGTCCGATTTCGATAAATTTTATATGCACAGACTCGTATTGAGATAAGGAACCCGAATATATAATTTTCGTGATTTTTCGATAAGCGTACCGGAAGTCGGGTTTTGGCAACTTGTGGGTTTTGGTGTATTTTGAGTTAATTTGATTGGGTAATGCCCAATTGACCTATTTTGATGTGATTCTATTGATTTTTATCAGATTCTACACCTGTGGAGGCCGACATTCGCGGCAAGAGAGTTGTTTCATAGCGGTTTTGTACCGAAGTCGAGGTAAGTGGCTTGTCTAACCTCGTGTGGGGGAATTTTTACCCCTAGGATATTATGTGATAGTTTAAATGCCTTGTACGCGAGGTGACGGGCGTGTACATGCGCTGGTTGTTGAACACGTACTTTATTAAAAATGTTCGATGAGCGATATTTCTGTCTTTGGCTGTTAATTTGATATCTTTACCAGGTAGTGGTTAGAAGAGCATGATTAGGTAGCACTTAACTGTTTAGTTGCCTAATTGCCTTATTTGAACTCCTTGTTAATTATTGGTACTATTTTTCGGTGAAGTTATAGTTAAGCATAATTATTCTCTCTGTGGATTCCTTTATTGGTTGTGCTTGTGGACTGCGGGTTCGATTCCCGGAGACCCAGGGCTGTGGGTTCGATTCCCAGAGACCCGGCGTGATATTGGTAGGGACTACGGGTTCGATTCCCGAGATCTTGAGTTATTGGTAGGGACTACGGGTTCGATTCCCGAGATCCTGAGTTATTGGTAGGGACTACGGGTTCGATTCCCGAGATCCTGAGTTATTGGTAGGGACTACGGGTTCGATTCCCGGAGATCCTGAGTTATTGATTATTTATTGAGACATGGGCTGCGGGTTCAATTCCCACGGATCCTGGATTTGTTTATTTGAGTTGGTTATTTGTTGTTAGCTTAATTGTAGACGGTTGCAGTAATCATCATAATGTTGTTATTTCGGAAATTATTATCATTTAAGCTGTTTATTTTGTTATCATCATTATATTATTGTTTTTCTCAGTAGGGCCCCGACCTACCTCGTCACTACTCCATCGAGGTTAGGCTTGGCACTTACTGAGTACCGCTGTGGTGTACTCATGCTACTCTTCTGCACACTTTTGTTGTGCAGATCCAGGTACATCAGAGCAGGCTCGTACTAGGTGATTCTGCAGCTTTTCTGGGAGACTTCGAGGTATGATCTGCTACGTCCGCGGATCCGGAGGCTTCCTTCTATTCTAGTATTACTAGTTGACATTTTTCTTCATTTCGTTGTTAGATACTCTTTCACATAGAGCCACAGTTGTATTTCCCTTTTAGTCTGTGTTACCGTGGGGTTTCGGATCTTGGTAGTGTTTTATTCATTGTGTGACGGATGTATGTGCCAAGCGGCACGGATTACATATCTTTTATGTTATTTTTCCGCTGTTTCTTATTTAAGTATTCATAACTTATATATTCCGCAACGTGTTAGGCTTACCTAGTCTTGGGGATTGGGTGCCATCACGACATGTTCACAATTGGTGAACTAGGGTCGTGACAAGTTGGTATATTAGAGCTCTAGGTTCATAGGAGTCACGGGACACAGACCGGTTACTTAGAGTCTCGCTGATCGATACGGAGATGTCTGTATTTATCTACGAGGGGCTATGTGACTGTTTAGGAAAACTCTTCATTTCTTTGGATTCCTTGTCGTGCGACATTTTTGGCATCAAAAATCTAAATTATTGATTTCTATTCTCTCACGGATGGTGAGGACACGATCTACTCGCGATGATCGGGTACCGCGCCCCCTGTTGCCGCCGTCGGAGGCCGGGGCCGAGGTAGGAGGACGAGGACGCGCCGAGGTGCGATCGCGGCACCCGCGCGCGCGCCGGCCGAGGTGCCACGGGTAGACCGAGGTTGGAGCGCGAGCACCGGTACACCGACTACGAGCTGCTACTACTCTCGGCACTACGGGAGACCACGGCTCGGTTCGTGAGTATGTATACCACTTTAGCCCGGGCAGGGACTGCTTCCTCTTGTTGCGGCTACATCTCGGGTTGGGGGAGGGGCCCGGACTCCCGCGGCCGTTACACCGGAGCAACGTGTGCCAGTGGGACAGGTTCGAGATGTTTTGGTTATGCCTCCTCCCGCCCCCAGCACAACCGGGAGGTGGACCAGCTCGCCTCTGAGGACGAGCGACGTAGATTGGAGAGGTTCGAAAATATGACCCTCCGGTGTTTAGTGGTTTGGTTTGAGATGATGCATTGGGTTTTCTAGAGGAGTGTCATCGTATTCTTCGTACTTTGGGGATTGTGGAGACCAGCGGGGTTTCCTTCACTGCTTTTCAGTTTCGCGGGGCCGCTCATGATTGGTGGCGCACGTATGAGTTGGATAGTCCGAAGGAGTCTGCTTCGTTGACCTGGACTCTATTTTTAGATCTATTTTTGAGGGAGTTTTTTCCACAGAGCCTTAGGGATTCTTGGCGCTCGGAGTTTGAGCGGTTGCGACGGGGCTCCATGTCAGTATCGGAGTATGCCATCAGTTTCACCCGTCTGGCCAGGCATGCACCGGCCTTGGTAGCCACGGTTCGGGAGAGAGTGCGGAGATTTATTGAGGGCATGATTCCGCCTATCCGATCCAGCATGGCCAGAGAGTTGGAGACAGATATATCTTATCAGCAGGCAGTTAGCATTGCCGGGAGGATCGAGAGTATGCTCCCTAGAGAGCGGGGAGATAGAGAGGCCGAGGGTCTCGTGAGTCGGGCCATTTCTCTAGTGCCCGCACTTCGGCAGCCGGTCGTTTTGGCCAGGGGTTATTCCGGTCGACCGGTTCACTCGGCATTGCCCGCGGCCGGTAGTACCCCAGCTCTCTTCCAGCACCTCGGGAGCCCTATTATGCTCCCCGAGTTTCCAGTGCACCTCTCGCGCGGGGTCCTTCCAGGGGGGTCAGGCTAGTCGGGGTGAGGCCGGTCGGTCGCGGCCACCGCGTCCTCCCGAGCTTGTTTTGAGTGCGGGGATACTCGCCACCTGGTTAGGGAGTGCCCCGGGCGTGGGAGGGGAGCACCTCGCGGTCTTCGCGACGTCGGCGTGGCTCTCGGGGTCGGCGAGCTATCATTCCGGCTCCGAGCGCTATTCCACCGCCCGGCCGGCCGGGGGCGGAGGTCGGGGTTCTAGAGGCCGCCCTCGAGAGGGGACATGCCAGGATTCTATGCTATTCCCGATCGCGCTGCGGCTGTTGCATCCGACTCCGTTATCACAGGTATTATTATGGTTAGTCACGGGGAGGCATCGGTTCATTCGACCCCGGTTCCACTTTTTCATATGTGTCTTCTTACTTTGCTTCTCATATGGGTGTGCCTCGGGATTCTTTGAGTGCCCCCATTTATGTTTCCACTTTGGTGGGTGATTCTTTGGCTGTGGACCGCGTATATCGGTCGTGTTTATTTACCATTTGCGATTTTGAGACTAGAGCGGATCTATTGCTGCTCGGGATGGTCGATTTTGATATTATTCTAGGCACGGACTGGTTGTCGCCCCATTATGCTATTCTTGATTGTCACGCCAAGACCGTGACGCTGGCTATGCCAGGCATTCCACGTATTGAGTAGAGTGGTACTCTAGATCACACCCCTAGCCATGTTATTTCTTTTCTCGGAGCTCAGCGTATGGTTGAGAAGGGGTGTGCTGCTTATCTAGCTTATGTGCGGGAAGTCAGTGTTGACACTCCCTCTATTGATTCTGTTCATGTGGTACGTGACTTTGCTGATGTATTTCCAGCTGATCTTTCGGGCATGCCGCCCGACAGAGATATTGACTTTGCTATTGACTTGTTGCCGGGTACTCAGCCCATTTCTATTCCACCGTACCGTATGGCTCCTCCTGAGTTAAAGGAGTTGAAGGATCAATTACAGGAGTTTTTGGGCAAGGGTTTTATTCGACCCAGTGTTTCGCCTTGGGGTGCCTCCTGTATTATTTGTGAAGAAAAAGGACGGTTCTATGCGTATGTGTATTGACTATCGTCGGCTGAACAAGGTTACAGTGAAGAACCGGTATCCTTTGCCCCGTATTGATGATTTATTTGACCAGCTACAGGGCGCACAGGTGTTTTCAAAGATTGATTTGCGCTCTGGATATCACCGGCTGAAGATTCGGGAGCCAGATATCCCGAAGACTGCCTTAAGGACCCGGTATGGTCACTATGAGTTTCTCGTGATGTCTTTTGGGCTGACTAATGCCCCAGCAGCCTTTATGCATTTGATGCACAGTGTGTTCAGACCTTATCTGGACTCGTTCGTGATTGTTTTCATTGATGATATTCTAGTATATTCCCGGAGCCGGGAAGAGCACGAGCAGCATTTGAGGATAGTGCTTCAGATTCTGAGGGAGAAGCAGCTTTATGCCAAGTTCTCTAAATGTGAATTCTGGTTGAGTTCAGTGGCATTTTTGGGCCACGTGGTGTCGAGTGATGGAATTCGAGTAGATCCGAGGAAGGTGGAGGCCGTGCAGAGTTGGCCCAGACCCTCTTCCGCTACTGAGATTCGCAGTTTCCTTGGTTTGGTGGGCTATTACCATCATTTTGTAGAGGGGTTCTCTTCGATTGCAGCACCTATGACTAGATTGACCCAAAAGGGTGCCCCTTTTCAGTGGACAGACGAGTGTGAGGCGAGCTTTCAGAAGCTCAAGAGAGCTTTGACTTCGGCCCCTATATTGATATTTCCTACAGGTTCGGGGTCCTATACTGTATATTGTGATGCCTCACGAGTTGGACTCGGTGCGGTATTGATGCAGGACGGTATGGTGATTGCCTACGCGTCGAGACAGCTGAAGGTGCATGAGAAGAATTACCCTGTTCATGATTTGGAGCTAGCTGCCATTGTTCACGCCTTGAAAATTTGGCGTCATTATTTATATGGGATTCCTTGTGAGATCTACACTGATCACCGGAGCTTGCAGCACTTGCTTAAGCAGAAGGACCTGAATATGCGTCAGAGGAGATGGTTGGAACTACTGAAGGACTATGATATTACTATTCTCTATCATCCGAGCAAGGCTAATGTGGTTGCTGATGCCTTGAGTCGTCGGGCAGAGAGTTTGGGGAGTTTAGCATATCTACCAGCTTCGGAGAGGCCTATGGCGATGGATGTTCAGGCTTTGGCCAGGCAGTTTGTTAGACTGGATCTTTCGGAGCCCAGCCGGGTCCTAGCTTGTGTGGTTTCTCGGTCTTCTCTATTTGATAGCATCAGGGAGCGTCAGTTCGACTACCCTCATTTGCTTGTCCTTCAGGATAGAGTTCGGCGTGGTGATGCTCGAGATGTTACCATCGGGGATGATGGAGTCATGAGGATGCGGGGGCGTATCTGTGTGCCCAATGTAGATGATCTTCGAGAGCTGATTCTAGCAGAGGCCCATAGTTCGCGGTATTCCATCCATCCGGGTGCCGCGAAGATGTATCAGGACTTGAAACAGCATTACTGGTGGAGGCGGATGAAAAGGGATATAGTTGATTATGTTTCCAGATGCCTCAACTGCCAGCAAGTGAAGTATGAGCATCAGCGTCCGGGTGGATTGATGCAGCAGATTGAGATTCCCGAGTGGAAATGGGAGCGCATTACCATGGACTTTGTATCCGGACTTCCACGGACGGTTAGGAAGTTTGATTCTATTTGGGTCATTGTGGATCGGTTGACCAAGTCCGCCCATTTTATACCGGTGAGCACTACATATTCATCGGAGCGACTGGCGGAGATCTATATCAGGGAGATAGTTCGGCTGCATGGTATCCCAGTGTCCATCATTTCAGATAGAGGCACTCAGTTCACTTCACGGTTCTGGAGAGCCGTACAGCAGGAGTTAGGTACTCGGGTGGAGCTGAGCACAGCGTTTCACCCCCAGACTGATGGTCAGTCCGAGCGCACTATTCAGATTTTGGAGGATATGCTCTTTGCGTGCGTGATTGAGTTAGGAGGTTCATGGGATCACTTCGGAGTTTGCTTATAACAACGGTTACCATTCTAGTATTTAGATGGCACCGTATGAGGGTAGGAGGTGCAGGTCTCCCATGGGTTGGTTTGAGCCGGGCGAGGCCAGGTTGCTAGGTACTGATATGGTTCGGGAGGCTATGGACAAGGTCAAGGTGATTCAGGACAGACTTCGTGCAGCCCAGTCTAGACAGAAGAGTTATACGGACAAGAAGGTTCGCGATGTGGCTTTTATGGTTGGCGAGCGGGTTCTACTCGAGTCTCGCCCATGAAGGGTGTTATGAGGTTTGGGAAGAAAGGAAAGCTGACTCCTAGATTTATTGGCCCTTTTGAGATTTTGAGGCGTGTTGGGGAGGTTGCTTATGAGTTGGCCTTACCTCCCAGCCTAGCCGGAGTTCACCCCGTATTTCATGTCTCCGTGCTCCGGAGATACCATGGTGACCCGTCGCATGTGTTGGATTTCACATCTGTTCAGCTAGACAAGGATCTGTCTTATGTTGAGGAGCCAGTAGCCATTTTAGACAGACAGGCCAGAAAGCTAAGGTCAAAGAATATCGCTTCGGTAAAGGTTCGGTGGCGGGGCCAGCCGGTCGAGGAGGCGACTTGGGAGACCGAGCAGGATATGCGCAGCCAGTACCCTTATCTTTTCACTACTCCAGGTATGTTTTCTATGCTTGTTCGAGGACGAACGAATCTTTAAGTGTGGGAAGATGTAACGACCCGACCGGTCGTTTTAGAAAATTACGCCCCAATCCCTAACTTAACTGTTCCCCTAAGTTCATTTCTGCTATTGTGGTTTGGCGGGAGAGTCGGTTCTGAAAATTTGAGCATTTTGGGACACTTAGTCCCTAAATAAGAGCTTTGAAGCTAGAAAATGGCTCGTAGCCGGAACAGTGTTAAGACGATCTTGGAACGGAAATCCGATGGTTCCATTAGCTCCGTTAGGTGATTTCGGGGTTGGGAGCGCGTTCGGAATGTATTTTGGAGGTCAGTAGCTCAATTAGGCTTGAAATGCCGAAGGTTGAAATTTTGGCGAATCCGAACGATAGGTGAGATTTTGATCCGGGGGTCGGAATGGAATTCCGACAATTTCTGTAGCTTCGTTATGTGATTTTGGATATGTCTGCAAATTTTCAAGTCATTCGGACGTCGTTTGGTCGGGTTTTAGATCGAATGTGCAATTCGGAAAGTTTTAAGAAATTTAGGCTTGAATTCGATGTGAATTATGGGTTTTGATGTTGTTAGACGTGTTTTGATGATTAGAATAAGTTCGTATCATGTTTTGGAATAGGTTGGTGGTTTTCGTTGGGATCCGGGGGTCTCGGGATGAATCCGGGGGTCCAATCGGGCTAATTTCATGCATTTTAGAAATGCTGTTAACTGCTGGTGTGTGCTGCAGACGAATGCTCTATGCGATCGCAATGGGCTGATGCGATCGCATAGAAGGTTTTGGAGAGGCCAAGTATTTGTTCTATGCGATCGCGGGCATGGATATGCGATCGCATAGTTCTGGAAAGTTGTGCTCGCGATCGCGTACAGTCCTATGCGATCGCATAGTGTATAGAGAAGAGGGGTCCCAGGTCCAGCTTTTGTCCTATGCGATCGCGGAGCAGGGTATGCGATCGCATAGGTATATTTTGGTGAGCTTTGCGATCGCATTGAGGACTATGCGATCGCATAGAGTAGTTTGGCGAGGTCAAAATTTGTTCTATGCGATCGCAACAGGGATCATGCGATCGCATAGAGTAAAAATGTCTGGCAGTGACTTAAGTCCAGAAACATTTCAGCCGCGACCCATAAATCAAAAACGCCATTTTTGAGCTCCAAGAGAGGGAATTGAAGGGGAAACGCTGGGGATATCACCGGGAAATCATCGGGGGTAAGTTTCTTGACCTTAATTCGTTGGTTTATCATGAAATCCATGATTATTTCACTGAAATTGGAAGATTAAAGGTGGGTTTGAGCCCTAGGCCTAAATGTTAGAAAATCTTCGATTTGAATGGGCAAACGGAGTCCGATTTCGATAAATTTTATATGCACAGACTCGTATTGAGATAAGGAACCCGAATATATAATTTGCGTGATTTTTCGATAAGCGTACCAGAAGTCGGGTTTTGGCAACTTGTGGGTTTTGGTGTATTTTGAGTTAATTTGATTGGGTAATGCCCAATTGACCTATTTTGATGTGATTCTATAGATTTTTATCAGATTCTACACCTGTGGAGGCCGACATTCGCGGCAAGAGAGTTGTTTCATAGCGGTTTTGTACCGAAGTCGAGCTAAGTGGCTTGTCTAACCTCGTGTGGGGGAATTTTCACCCCTAGGATATTATGTGATAGTTTAAATGCCTTGTACGCGAGGTGACGGGCGTGTACATGCGCTGGTTGTTAAACACGTACTTTATTAAAAATGTTCGATGAGCGATATTTCTGTCTTTGGCTGTTAATTTGATATCTTTACCAGGTAGTGGTTAGAAGAGCATGATTAGGTAGCACTTAGCTGTTTAGTTGCCTAATTGCCTTATTTGAACTCCTTGTTAATTATTGGTACTATTTTTCGGTGAAGTTATAGTTAAGCATAATTATTCTCTCTGTGGATTCCTTTATTGGTTGTGCTTGTGGACTGCGGGTTCGATTCCCGGAGACCCAGGGCTGTGGGTTCGATTCCCAGAGACCCGGCGTGATATTGGTAGGGACTACGGGTTCGATTCCCGAGATCCCGAGTTATTGGTAGGGACTACGGGTTCGATTCCCGAGATCCTGAGTTATTGGTAGGGACTGCGGGTTCGATTCCCGGAGATCCTGAGTTATTGAGATATTATTGAGACATGGGCTGCGGGTTCGATTCCCGGAGACCCAGAGGTACTGAGAATGGGACTGTGGGTTCAATTCCCACGGATCCTGGATTTGTTTATTTGAGTTGGTTATTTGTTGTTAGCTTAATTGTAGACAGTTGCAGTAATCATCATAATGTTGTTGTTTCGGAAATTATTATCATTTAAACTGTTTATTTTGTTATCATCATTATATTATTGTTTTTTCAGTAGGGCCCTGACCTACCTCGTCACTACTCCATCGAGGTTAGGCTTGGCACTTACTGAGTACCGCCGTGGTGTACTCATGCTACTCTTATGCACACTTTTGTTGTGCAGATCCAGGTACATCAGAGCAGGCTCGTACTAGGTGATTCTGCAGCTTTCTGGGAAACTTCGAGGTATGATCCGCTACGTCCGCGGATCCGGAGGCTTCCCTTCTATTCTAGTATTACTAGTTGACATTTTTCTTCATTTCGTTGTTAGATACTCTTTACACATAGAGCCACAGTTGTATTTCCCTTTTAGTCTGTGTTACCGTGGGGTTCCGGATCTTGGTAGTGTTTTATTCGTTGTGTGACGGATGTATGTGCCAAGCGGCACGGATTACATATCTTTTATGTTATTTTTCCGATGTTTCTTATTTAAGTATTTATAACTTATATATTCCGCAACGTGTTAGGCTTACCTAGTCGTGGGGACTGGGTGCCATCACGACATGTTCACAATTGGTGAACTAGGGTCGTGACAAGTTGGTATCAGAGCACTAGGTTCATAGGAGTCACGAGACACGGACCGGTTACTTAGAGTCTCGCTGATCGATACGGAGACGTCTGTATTTATCTACGAGGGGCTATGTGACTGTTTAGGAAAACTCTTCATTTCTTTGGATTCCTTGTCGTGCGACATTTTTGGCATCAAAAATCTAAATTATTGATTTCTATTCTCTCACAGATGGTGAGGACATGATCTACTCGCGATGATCAGGTACCCGCGCCCCCTGTTGCCGCCGTCAGAGGCCGGGGCCGAGGTAGAGGACGAGGACGCGCCCGAGGTGCAGTCACAGCACCCGCGCGCGCTGCCGCTGAGGTGCCACAGGTAGACCAGGTTGGAGCGCAGACACCTGGTACACCGACTACAGCTGCTACTACTCCAGCACTACAGGAGACCCTGACCCAGTTCATGAGTATGTATACCACTTTAGCTCAGGCAGGATTGCTTCCTCTCGTCGCGGCTACATCCCAGGCCGGGGGAGGGGCCCAGACTCCCGCAGACGTTACACCTGAGCAGTGTGTGCCAGTGGGACAGGTTCTAGAGGTTTTGGTTATGCCTCCTGCCGCCCCAGCACAGCCCAGAGGTGGACCGACTGCCTTTGAGGACGAGCAGCGTAGATTGGAGAGGTTCAAGAAATATGACCCCTAGTGTTCAGTGGTTTGGCTTCAGATGATGCATTGGGTTTTCTCGAGGAGTGTCATCGTATTCTTCGTACTATGGGGATTGTGGAGACCGGCGGGGTTTCCTTCACTGCTTTTCAGTTTCGCGGGGCCACTTATGATTGGTGGCGCACGTATGAGTTGGATAGTCCGGAGGAGTCTGCTTCATTGACTTGGACGCAGTTTTCAGATCTATTTTTGAGGGAGTTTGTTCCACAGAGCCTTAGGGATTCTTGGCGCTCGGAGTTTGAGCGGTTGCGACAGGGCTCCATGTCAGTATCGGAGTATGCCATCAGTTTCACCCGTCTGGCCAAGCATGCACCGGCCTTGGTAGCCACGGTTCGGGAGAGAGTGCGGAGATTTATTGAGGGCATGATTCCGCCTATCCGATCCAGCATGGCCAGAGAGTTGGAGACAGATATATCTTATCAGCAGGCAGTTAGCATTGCCAGGAGGATCGCGAGTATGCTCCCTAGAGAGCGGGGAGATAGAGAGGCCGAGAGGTCTCGTGAGTCGGGCCATTTCTCTGGTGCCGCACTTCGGCGGCCGGTCGTTTTGGCGGGGGTTATTCGGTCGTCCGATTCGCGGCATTGCCCGCAGCCGGTAGTACCCCGGCTCTTCCGGCACCTCGGGAGCCCTGTTATGCTCCCCCGGTTTCCGGTGCACCTCTGCGCGGGGTCCGTCGAGGGGTCAGAGCTAGTGGGGGTGAGGGCCGGTCAATCACGGCCACCGCGTCCTCCCGGAGCTTGTTTTGAGTGCGGGGATACTCGCCACCTGGTTGGGAGTGCCCCGGGCGTAGGAGGGAGCACCTCGCCGGTCTTCGCGGCATCGGCGTGGCTCTCGGGGTCGGCGGGCTATCATTCCGGCTCCGAGCTGCTATTCCACCTGCCCGGCCGGCCGGGGGCGGGGGTCGGGGTTCTAGAGGCCGCCCTCGAGAGGGGGGACGGCCAGATTTTATGCTATTCACGATCGCGCTGCGGCTGTTGCATCTGACTCTGTTATCACGGGTATTATTATGGTTAGTCACAGGGAGGCATCGGTTCTATTCGACCCCGGTTCCACTTTTTCATATGTGTCTTCTTACTTTGCTTCTCATCTGGGTGTGCCTCGGGATTCTTTGAGTGCCCCCATTTATGTTTCCACTCCGGTGGGTGATTCTTTGGCTGTGGACCGCGTATATCGGTCGTGTTTGGTTACCATTTGCGATTTTGAGACTAGAGCGGATCTATTGCTGCTCGGGATGGTCGATTTTGATATTATTCTGGGCACGGACTGGTTGTCGCCCCATTATGCTATTCTTGATTGTCACGCCAAGACCGTGACGCTGGCTATGCCGGGCATTCCACGTATTGAGTGGAGTGGTACAATAGATCACACCTCTAGCCATGTTATTTCTTTTCTCAGAGCTCAGCGTATGGTTGAGAAGGGGTGTGCTGCTTATCTAGCCTATGTGCGGGACGTCGGTATTGACACTCCCTCTATTGATTCTGTTCATGTGGTACGTGACTTTGCTTATGTATTTCCAGCCGATCTCCCGGGCATGCCGCCCGACAGAGATATTGACTTTGCTATTGACTTGTTGCCGGGCACTCAGCCCATTTCTATTCCACCGTACCGTATGGCTCCTCCCGAGTTGAAGGAGTTGAAGGATCAGTTACAGGAGTTATTGGGCAAGGGTTTTATTCGACCCAGTGTTTCGCCTTGGGGTGCTCCTGTATTATTTGTGAAGAAAAAGGACGGTTCTATGCGTATGTGTATTGACTATCGTCGGCTGAACAAGGTTACAGTGAAGAACCGGTATCCTTTGCCCCGTATTGATGATTTATTTGACCAGCTACAGGGCGCACAGGTGTTCTTTAAGATTGATTTACGCTCTGGTTATCACCAGCTGAAGATTCGGGAGCCAGATATCCTGAAGACTGCCTTCGGGACTCGGTATGGTCACTACGAGTTCCTCGTGATGTCGTTTAGGCTAATTAATGCCCCAGCAGCCTTTATGCATTTGATGCACAGTGTGTTCAGGCCATATATGGACTTGTTCGTGATTGTTTTCATTGATGATATTCTAGTATATTCCCGGAGCTGGGAAGAGCACGAGCAGCATTTGAGGATAGTGCTTCAGATTCTGAGGGAGAAGCAGCTTTATGCCAAGTTCTCTAAATGTGAATTCTGGTTGAGTTCAGTGGCATTTTTGGCCACGTGGTGTCGAGTGATGGTATTCGAGTAGATCCGAGGAAGGTGGAGGCCGTGCAGAGTTGGCCCAGACCCTCCTCCGCTACTGAGATTCGCAGTTTCCTTGGTTTGGTGGGCTATTACCATCGTTTTGTAGAGGGGTTCTCTTCGATTGCAGCACCTATGACTAGATTGACCCAAAGGGTGCCCCTTTTCAGTGGACAGACGAGTGTGAGGCGAGCTTTCAGAAGCTCAAGACAGCTTTGACTTCGGCCCCTATATTGATGTTGCCTACAGG
Organism: Nicotiana noctiflora; assembly: GCA_032618575.1. Taxonomy (NCBI): domain Eukaryota; kingdom Viridiplantae; phylum Streptophyta; class Magnoliopsida; order Solanales; family Solanaceae; genus Nicotiana; species Nicotiana noctiflora. The sequence goes on from JASVEL010001178.1 coordinate 25,413, forward strand.
TTCGGGGTCCTATACTGTATATTGTGATGCCTCACGAGTTGGACTCGGTGCGGTATTGATGCGGGACGGTAGGGTGATTGCCTACGCGTCGAGACAGCTGAAGGTGCATGAGAAGAATTACCCTGTTCATGATTTGGAGCTAGCTGCCATTGTTCACGCCTTGAAAATTTGGCGTCATTATTTATATGGGATTCCTTGTGAGATCTACACTGATCACCGGAGCTTGCAGCACTTGCTTAAGCAGAAGGACCTGAATATGCGTCAGAGGAGATGGTTGGAACTATTGAAGGACTATGATATTACTATTCTCTATCATCCGGGCAAGGCTAATGTGGTTGTTGATGCCTTGAGTCGTCGGGCAGAGAGTTTGGGGAGTTTAGCATATCTACCAGCTTCGGAGAGGCCTATGGCGATGGATGTTCAGGCTTTGGCCAGGCAGTTTGTTAGGCTGGATCTTTCGGAGCCCAGCCGGGTTCTAGCTTGTGTGGTTTCTCGGTCTTCTCTATTTGATCGCATTAGGGAGCGTCAGTTCGACGACCCTCATTTGCTTGTCCTTCAGGATAGAGTTCGGCGTGGTGATGCTCGAGATGTTACCATCGGGGATGATGGAGTCATGAGGATGCAGGGGCGTATCTGTGTGCCCAATGTAGATGATCTTCGAGAGCTGATTCTAGGAGAGGCCCATAGTTCGCGGTATTCCATCCATCCGGGTGCCGCGAAGATGTATCAGGACTTGAAACAGCATTACTGGTGGAGGCGGATGAAAAGGGATATAGTTGATTATGTTTCCAGATGCCTCAACTGCCAGCAGGTGAAGTATGAGCATCAGCGTCCGGGTGGATTGATGCAGCAGATTGAGATTCCCGAGTGGAAATGGGAGCGCATTACCATGGACTTTGTATCCGGACTTCCACGGACGGTTAGGAAGTTTGATTCTATTTGGGTCATTGTGGATCGGCTGACCAAGTCCGCCCATTTTATACCGGTGAGCACTACATATTCATCGGAGCGACTGGCGGAGATCTATATCAGGGAGATAGTTCGGCTGCATGGTATTCCAGTTTCCATCATTTCAGATAGAGGCACTCAGTTCACTTCACGGTTCTGGAGAGCCGTACAGCAGGAGTTAGGTACTCGGGTGGAGCTGAGCACAGCGTTTCATCCCCAGACTGATGGTCAGTCCGAGCGCACTATTCAGATTTTGGAGGATATGCTCCGTGCGTGCGTGATTGAGTTTGGAGGTTCGTGGGATCACTTCTTGCCGCTGGCGGAGTTTGCTTATAACAACAGCTACCAGTCTAGTATTCAGATGGCACCGTATGAGGCCCTATATGGTAGGAGGTGCAGGTCTCCCGTGGGTTGGTTTGAGCCGGGCGAGGCCAGGTTGCTAGGTACTGATATGGTTCAGGAGGCTATGGACAAAGTCAAGGTGATTCGGGACAGACTTCGTGCAGCCCAGTCTAGACAGAAGAGTTATGCGGACAAGAAGGTTCGCGATGTGGCTTTTATGGTTGGCGAGCGGGTTCTACTTCGAGTCTCGCCCATGAAGGGTGTTATGAGGTTTGGGAAGAAAGGGAAGCTGAGTCCGAGATTTATTGGCACTTTTGAGATTTTGAGGCGTGTTGGGGAGGTTGCTTATGAGTTGGCCTTACCTCCCAGCTTAGCCGGAGTCCACCCCGTATTTCATGTCTCTATGCTCCGGAGATACCATGGTGACCCGTCGCATGTGTTGGATTTCACTTCTGTTCAGCTAGACAAGGATCTGTCTTATGTTGAGGAGCCAGTAGCCATTCTAGACAGGCAGGTTAGAAAGCTAAGGTCAAAGAATATCGCTTCGGTAAAGGTTCAGTGGCGGGGCCAGCCGGTCGAGGAGGCGACTTGGGAGACTGAGCAGGATATGCGCAGCCAGTACCCTTATCTTTTCACTACTTCAGGTATGTTTTCTATGCTCGTTCGAGGACGAACGAATCTTTAAGTGTGGGAAGATGTAACGACCGACCGGTCGTTTTAGAAAATTACGCCCCAATCCCTAATTTAACTGTTCCCCTAAGTTCATTTCTGCTATTGTGGGTTGCCGGGAGAGTCGGTTTCGAAAATTTGAGCATTTTGGGACACTTAGTCCCTAAATAAGAGCTTTGAAGCTAGAAAACGGTCCGTAGCCGGAACAGTGTTAAGACGATCTCGGAACGGAAATCCGATGGTTCCATTAGCTCCGTTAGGTGATTTCGGGGTTGGGAGCGCGTTCGAAATGTATTTTGGAGGTCCGTAGCTCAATTAGGCTTGAAATGCCGAAGGTTGAAATTTTGGCGAATCCGAACGATAGGTGAGATTTTGACCCGGGGGTCGGAATGGAATTCCGACAATTTCTGTAGCTTCGTTATGTGATTTTGGATATGTCTGCAATTTCAGGTCATTCGGACGTCGTTTGGTCGGGTTTTAGATCGAATGTGCAATTTGGAAAGTTTTAAGAAATTTAGGCTTGAATTCGATGTGAATTATGGGTTTTGATGTTGTTAGACGTGTTTTGATGATTAGAATAAGTTCGTATCATGTTTTGGAATAGGTTGGTGGTTTTCGTTGGGATCCCGGGGTCTCGGGATGAATCCGGGGGTCCAATCGGGCTATTTCATGCATTTTGGAAATGCTGTTAACTGCTGGTGTGTGTGTTGCAGACGAATGCTCTATGCGATCGCAATGGGCTGATGCGATCGCATAGAAGGTTTTAGAGAGGCCAAGTATTTGTTCTATGCGATCGCGGGCATGGATATGCGATCGCATAGTTCTGGAAAGTTGTGCTCTGCGATCGCGTACAGTCCTATGCGATCGCATAGTGTATAGAGAAGAGGGGTCCCAGGTCCAGCTTTTGTCCTATGCGATCGCGGAGCAGGGTATGCGATCGCATAGGTATATTTTGGTGAGCTTTGCGATCGCATTGAGGACTATGCGATCGCATAGAGTAGTTTGGCGAGGGTCAAAATTTATTCTATGCGATCGCAACAGGGATCATGCGATCGCATAGAGTAAAAATGTCTGGCAGTGACTTAAGTCCAGAAACATTTCAGCCGCGACCCATAAATCAAAAACGCCATTTGTTGAGCTCCAAGAGAGGATTTTGAAGGGGAAACGCTGGGTTATCATCCGGAAATCATCGGGGGTAAGTTTCTTGACCTTAATTCGTTGGTTTATCATGAAATCCATGATTATTTCACTGAAATTGGAAGATTAAAGGTGGGTTTGAGCCCTAGGCCTAAATGTTAGAAAATCTTCGATTTGAATGGGCAAACGGAGTCCGATTTCGATAAATTTTATATGCACAGACTCGTATTGAGATAAGGAACCCGAATATATAATTTTCGTGATTTTTCGATGAGCGTACCGGAAGTCGGGTTTTGGCAACTTGTGGGTTTTGGTGAATTTTGAGTTAATTTGATTGGGTAATGCCCAATTGACCTATTTTGATGTGATTCTATTGATTTTTATCAGATTCTACAACCTGTGGAGGCCGACATTCGCGGCAAGAGAGTTGTTTCATAGCGGTTTTGTACCGAAGTCGAGGTAAGTGGCTTGTCTAACCTCGTGTGGGGGAATTTTCACCCCTAGGATATTATGTGATAGTTTAAATGCCTTTTACGCGAGGTGACGGGCGTGTACATGCGCTGGTTGTTGAACACGTACTTTATTAAAAATGTTCGATGAGCGATATTTCTCTCTTTGGCTGTTAATTTGATATCTTTACCAGGTAGTGGTTAGAAGAGCATGATTAGGTAGCACTTAACTTGTTTAGTTGCCTAATTGCCTTATTTGAACTCCTTGTTAATTATTGGTACTATTTTTCGGTGAAGTTATAGTTAAGCATAATTATTCTCTCTGTGGATTCCTTTATTGGTTGTGCTTGTGGACTGCGGGTTCGATTCCCGGAGACCCAGGGCTGTGGGTTCGATTCCCGGAGACCCGGCGTGATATTGGTAGGGACTACGGGTTCGATTCCCGAGATCCTGAGTTATTGGTAGGGACTACGGGTTCGATTCCCGAGATCCTGAGTTATTGGTAGGGACTGCGGGTTCGATTCCCGGAGATCCTGAGTTATTGATATATTATTGAGACATGGGCTGCGGGTTCGATTCCGGAGACCCAGAGGTACTGAGAATGGGACTGTGGGTTCAATTCCCACAGATCCTGGATTCGTTTATTTGAGTTGGTTATTTGTTGTTAGCTTAATTGTAGACAGTTGCAGTAATCATCATAATGTTGTTACTTCGGAAATTATTATCATTTAAACTGTTTATTTTGTTATCATCATTATATTATTGTTTTTTCAGTAGGGCCCTGACCTACCTCATCACTACTCCATCGAGGTTAGGCTTGGCACTTACTGAGTACCGCCGTGGTGTACTCATGCTACTCTTCTACACACTTTTGTTGTGCAGATCCAGGTACATCAGAGCAGGCTCGTACTAGGTGATTTCGCAGCTTTCTGGGAGACTTCGAGGTATGATCTGCTACGTCCGTGGATCCGGAGGCTTCCCTTCTATTCTAGTATTACTAGTTGACATTTTTCTTCATTTCGTTGTTAGATACTCTTTACACATAGAGCCACAGTTGTATTTCCCTTTTAGTCTGTATTACCGTGGGGTTCCGGATCTTGGTAGTGTTTTATTCATTGTGTGACGGATGTATGTGCCAAGCGGCACGGATTACATATCTTTTATGTTATTTTTCCGTTGTTTCTTATTTAAGTATTCATAACTTATATATTCCGCAACGTGTTAGGCTTACCTAGTCTTGGGAACTGGGTGCCATCACGACATGTTCACAATTGGTGAACTAGGGTCGTGACAAGTTCTATATATATGTATACCACAAGATAACGAGAAATAAACAAGTAATAACGCAATAAGGAATATCTCAAAAGAACTCAACAATTAACAACAGTTAATAAATCCACAAGGAAAACAAAGTATAATGGAAAAATAATTAATATCAAGTCAAGGAATAGCAAGTAGTTGCACGGCATCACCCTTCGTGCTTTTACTCTCATCCTCACCAAATAAGCAAATAAAGTGCACGGCATCACCCTTCGTGCTTTTACTCTCATCCTGACATCCATGGTACGGCATGATCCTTCGTACATGGTTCAATAACAAGGCACGGCATGAACCTTCGTGCATAATCAATAAAACATGGCACGGCATTAAACTTCGTGCATAAACAATAAATCAAGGCACGACATTAACCTTCGTGCATAAACAATAAATCAAGGCACGGCATCACCCTTAGTGCATTATCACTCTTCCTCACCCAAATAACAATCACAGTTAAGGGCAAGGAATGAAAACAATGAATCATGAACCATCCCTGCAAGGGACATAATAATCATTTCAACAAAGTCCCGGCAAGGGCAATCAATAGCAATTCTACAACCCGGCAAGGGTTCAACAATTTATCTTCAAATATGTCTAACAACAAGTATTAACAACGACTCACGGTCATGCTAGACGCCAGTGTATGGATGCTCTTCACCACAGCCCATACACCGCACTCGACCACATAACACATAGCACATAATCCTATTCCCTCAAGCTAGGATAGAACAAACACTTACCCCGAATGTTTTCGAACAATTCAATCCGTGGCAATGCCCTTTCCTTTCAAATTTGGCTCCAATCCAATCGTATCTATTCACAATTGATTTAATATCATCAATACTACTCAACAAACTAATTCATAAGGCCAATTACAACTTTTACAATATTCTGCCCGAAATAGTGAATATCGACCCCGGGCCCACATGGTCGGAACTTGGGGTTCTGACCAAAATCCGGTTACCCATTCCCCCACGAGTTCAAGTATATGATTTGTTTCAAGATCAGACCTCAATTCGAGGTCCAATTACCCAATTCATGAAAACCCTATATTCTACCAAAAACAAAAAATTCTACCATGAAAACATTTGATTTCTATTGAAAAACATATTTAATGTTGAAAAAGTGACTTACAATTGCTTTGAAGAAGAGGGAGTTCGTGAAAAATCGCCAATGGATGTTTTTGGGTTGTGAAATATAAAAAATAAAGCTGGAAATCGTGATTTACAGGTCTCTGTGTTCGCATTTGCGAGCAAGGGTTCGCAATTGCGAATCCCGACCAAATTCTGGAGTTTGAAAAATAAGCTAAGGATGGGAAGTTCACATTTGCGAACTTTTGTTCATATTTGCGAAGCCAAGGCAAAATTGGGAAGTTCGCATTTGCGAACTTTTGTTCGCATTAGCGAAGCCAAGGCAAAACTGGGAAGTTCGCATTTGCGAACTTTTGTTCGTATTTGCGAATTCGCATTTGCCAGCTCAACTGGTGAGAGGTGAGGAAGTAAAATCCCTGAAAAGCCTTGGGGTCTTAGGTTCGATTCCCAGTAGTTGCAGCTATGCGTGGAATGCTCCTATACCCAAGGGTAACAATTCCTTAGGCTGCGTGTCACTGCTGTGTGTTCGGTGGCACGGCCGGCACCGCCGCTGCTGTGTGTTCGGCGGGGTGTTACAATTCGAGTAGAGCTACAAAGAGGTAAAATGCTCCTTATTAATGTGGCAATATTTTAAAGCCCCTTGTTGACAAATGTCTTAAACAAAATTATGCGGCAACCCTTCTAGAAGCTATGAGACAAATGGCAAGATGCTTTTGAAAAATGTCAATTGCATTTGCCACGTTCTTTCCTCTCGACATATGGATCCATGCACATATGCCTATAAATAGGCTCTCAACTAGCACTACTAGAAATCCGCCTTAAAGCGACCGAAAAAAGTGACCAGTGTTGGTCACTTTTGGGAAAAAAAGCGACCAAACAGACCTGGTAGCTATATTGATGGTCTCTTTTGTTTAGGGACCAAGGTTGGTCGCTAACTTTAGTTACTAAGCTAAATGGACCAAATATTCCGGATATTGACTATAGAGATCAACTTTGGTCGCTTTATTAATTTAATAACATAAATTTGACGACCAAAGTTGGTTTCGAAATATCAAATACTTTATTTATTTATTTATTATTAATCAGTAAAAGAGTGACCAATTGTGGTCTCTAATCCAAATATTATATTTTAAAATATGAAAACTAGAGACCAAGATTGGTCAGGAGGATGTGACGACCCAAAGGGTCATCACCTGCTTTCCTCATTTGTTCTGCACTTCCGAGGCATTGAAAACCTCATTCTATATTGCCTCGATTTACGTGCATGATCCGGGCATGTAGCCGGAAAGATTTTGTGATATAAAATATGAATTCTATGAGAAATTTGAAGAAAAATGATATTAATATTGATATAGTTGACTTCGGTCAATATTTTTGGTAAGGACCCGAAATCGGACGGTCCCGGAAGGTCCGTAGGAAAATATGGGACTTGGACATGCGTCCGGAGTCGAATTCTGAGGCCTAGAGCCCAAGTTATGAATTTTTTTGTGAAATTATTTTTGCTGTAATTATTAAAGAAAAATGAATTAAATGACCATGGTATCGGGCTCGTATTTTGGTTCCGACGCCCGGTACAAGTCTTAAATATTATATATGTGCTTTCCGCAAAGTTTGGTGACATTTGGATGTCGTTTGATATGTTTTGGACCTTGAGTTCCAAGTTTGAAAGTTTTGAAAACCAAAAGTATGAAAATCATGAGCTTGAGACTTGATTTGATGAAAATGATGTTATATTGGAGATGTGATCGCACGAACAAGTTTGTAATGTGTTTTTGATGTTGTGTAGATGTTTGTTTTGGAAACCGGGGGGCTCGGGTAAAGATTTGATAGGCCGTTGGTTCAAATTCTGAATTTTTATACTGTTGGTTTTTCACCCAGCTGTTGGCTTCGCAAATGCGAAGAATTTCTCGCAATTACGAAGGTGACAGGTCAAGGCTGGGTTCGCAAATGCGAACCCCTGATCGCAAATGCGAAGGGGTGTCCAGGACTACTTGGTTCGCAATTGCGAACATAACCTCGCAATCGCGAGGCCCTCACTAAACCATTTGCGAAGCCCCAGCCGCAAATGCGAAAGTCCCTTGTCCCAGCCAGGTTCGCAAATGCGAAGCCTGTCTTGCAAATACGAGAACAGCAGACCCCAGACCTGTAGCGTTCGCAATTGCGAACAAATGTTCGCAATTGCGATATCCGCAACTGTGCAATTCTATACTTAAACGAATTTTTCAGTTCATTCTTCACTTTTTCAAAAACCCACACACCACACACGACCTCTCAAGAGCAAATTCACTCCAAAACAATTGTAATTCACTTTTTACTTAATTCTTTCAATTCCTAACAACATTAAACATGTTCTTCAATAGAAATCAAAGGTTTTCATGGTAGAAATCCATGTTTTTGGGTAGAACTTGGGGTTTTCATGAATTGGGCAATTGGACCTCGAATTGAAGTCTGATTTTGAAACAAATCATATATTTGAACTCGTGGGGGAATGGGTAACCGGATTTTGGTCCGAACCCCGAGTTTCGACCACGTGAGCCAGGGGCATTTTGGGAAATTTTGGGGTAAACTTTGGGAAATTTTTTGTTAAGCATTCAAACCAAGTTATTTAATATTTATTAATATAATGGAATCAATTGTGATTAAATTCGAGCTAGTTGAAAGCAGAATTTCGGGGAAAAAGCTATAATTGAAGAGTAATTTGGACTTCAAGGCTAGAGGTAAGTATTTGTTCTATCCTAGCTTGAGGGAATAGGATTATGTGCTATGTGCTATGTGATCGAGTGCGGTGTATGGGCTGTGGTGACGAGCATCCATACACCGGCGTCTTGCATGACCGTGAGTCATTGTTAATACTTGTTGTGAGACATTCTAAAGATAAATTGTTGAACCCTTGCCGGGTTGTAGAATTGTTATTGTTCTCCCTTGCTGGGACTTGTTGTAAAGTGATATAGTGATTGCCCTTACCGGAACTTTATTGTGATGAATATTGTGTCCCTTGCCGGGATGGTTCATGATTTATTGTGTTCTTTCTCTGCCTTTAACTGTGATTGTTATTTGGGAGAGGAAGAGTGATAATGCACGAAGGGTGATACCGTGCCTTGATTTATTGATTATGCACGAAGGTTAATGACGTGCCTTGATTTATTGGTTATGCACGAAGGTTAAATGTCGTGCCTTGTTTATTGATTTTTGCACGAAGGTTAATGTCGTGCCATGTTATTGATTATGCACGAAGGATCATGTCGTGCCTTGTTATTGAACCATGTACAAAGGATCACGCCGTACCATGGATGTGAGGATGAGAGTAAAAGCACAAAGGGTGATGCCGTGCACTTTATTTGCTTATTTGGTGAAGATGAGAGTAAAAGCACGAAGGGTGATGCCGTGCAACTATTTGCTATTTCATTGACTTGACATTACTTGTTTCTCATTATACCTGTTTTCCTTGTTGATTTAATAACTGTTGTTAACTGTTGAGTTCTTCTGTGACATTCCTTGTTGCGTTGATGCTTGATTATTTCTCGTTAACTTGTAGTGTACATATATGTAGAAGTGCACAGGTTTATGTGGGTGTCTGGTCCTAGCCTTGTCACTACTTCGCCGGGATAGGCCAGGCACTTACCAGCACATGGGGTCGGTTGTGCTGATACTGCACTTCTGTGCGTTTTTGCACAGGTCCAGGTTTCGATCAGGAGCAGCAGCAGTAGATCTTTTGCGTGGGAAGTTGAGCATATTGAGACCGAGGTAGCTTGCAAGCGTCCGCAGGCCCGGCGTCTCTTCCTTTTATTTATGTTATTAGCTGTAGTCTCCTTGTTCCGAGACAAACAGATTATGTTATATTTCTTTCAGACCTTTATGTGTAGTATTCAGTAGTAGTTCGTGAGTTGGTGACTCCACGTCTTGGGTAGAGGATTTCAGTATTGTTTTACCTTGAAACTGCTTATCTCTATTTTTATAAAGTCTTCCGCATTTACTTAATTAAGGTTATGGTTTTGGCTGATAAATTGAATATGAAATATTGCTAAAAACAGGATAGTGTGAATAAAGTGGCTTGCCTAGCTACCACGAGTAGGCGCCATCACGATCCCGATGTTGGGGGAAAATTCCGGGTCGTGACAATTTTATTCAATAATTTATGTATTTTATTAATCTAGCGACCAACTTTGGTCCCTAAATACATGAATTTAATTTATTTTTTAAACTTTAGCAACCAAAGTTGGTCGCTATATCACCAGAAATTTTATTTTGTTAATGAAATAGCGACCAATTGTGGTCGATTTTTATAGAAATCTGGGTAAATAGCGACCAATGTTGGTCGCTATTCTCCAGTAATTTATTTTTTTAACGTGAAAAGTGACCAAATGGAGACCAAAGTTGGTCGCTTTTCTGTGTATTATTTTGGCAGAAACTGCCTGTTTTGGCACTTACACCATCTGCTAGTCATACCAAAACCCCAACAAGCAACAACAACAACAATTCCAATAAGAATAACAAACAAAAACCCAACAACAACAACAAAAACAACGTTAAAACCAAGAAAGTGTAAATTTCAATAGAACTACCAAACTAAGTTAACTCTTATTACAACCTAACAGAAAACAAATTGTATTTGTCTAGTTCAAATTTTCTAAAATTTATTGATTGTTCGATACATCGTTATCATCACCTCCGATGAAGTTTCATCATCATCACGGTATTGAGAAGGGTGAATTTGTCGATGACTGGAAGAAGGATCATGGGGAGGACGGAAGGAACGACCACTTGGAGGACGGGACGAATGAGCACGGGGACTGACAGCCTTTGGCGATGATGGCCAAGACAGTGGAATCGAAAAAAGATCCAGCTAGGAGTTTTTTGATCTGTTCTTGCATGCATTGGCACTGAGCGACCATGCCAATGTACTCAGCATCTCTAAGCTTTTCTCTTTCCTTGGACGCTTCTAGCTCGGATGTGAGCTTTGTCACAGTTTCCCGCATAGCGGAGAGGCTCTTTGCGTAACTTGTGAGGAAGTCCATATTCCTTGCATTCCATACCTATAGCGATAGAATGTCTTAGTAGGAAGGCCGTATACCTTCTCCTATTTTGGACCGCCTGCAGCCCACATCCATAGTCTTTCAACATCCTAGGCTGAAAGTTAGAATGGCTCGCCCGACTCAGTAGGTGGCTGGCTGCATATGAATTCCTCACCTTCAACCCTAACGCGATTCTATAAGAAAAAGTAAATTGAAATAGTATTTCAAAATTTATATAAAATCAAATGAAAAGTGAAAACTTATATGTACAGTCAAGGCTCGTCCCTCGACCCACCTTTCTCCATCTGTCTCTTTCTTCTTCTTCACAATATAAGTCTCCTTGAATAGCTCATCTTGGTTCATCGGACGACCCAACTTCTTTTACTGAAAACTCATAAATTTTAATTAACAAATAGAATAGATATACTTTGAAAATTAAAATAAATTAAGCAATTACATACCATTCTTCTTTTTATTGTCCCCTGGCTGACCGCACCTCCAGTGTGCAAGGATCCTCCCTTCTCAGATGCGCGAGCTTTCTTTTCCTTTTCGCTCTTATGTAAGAACTCTGCAGTAAGCCAATGCCTTTGCAAATCATCCTAAAACTCTTGAAGCAACCAGCTAGGCTTCTTGTTCAGCTGTCTAGCTTTAGAGAAAGAATGCGACAACTGCTTGCGAGCTTTGAGATTAAAATTTGCAGCTACGTCCGCACTATTCTAGTGTTCCCATACAAACTTGCACTTTAAAAGTTAAATATTATATGCAAATATCATAAATAAAATAATTATACTGCTTAAAAGAACATTTATACCTTAAATTCATTGAAAATTGACTCCTTCAGTGAGAATGGGAATTCATGCCAAGACGCATAAGGGGCATCATAAAGCTTTCTGGTTGCTTTGGCGATTATCCTCGTAGTAATATTACACGGGAGGAACCTGCAATTTAATAAATAAAATAAATTAATATCTTAGTAAAAATTGTACAAAAAAATAAACATAAAAATAACAAATAACTCTTACCTATCACCCTCGGGGACTTTGATGATCCTGCCATACTGATAATAATGCACCTCCTCGTCAGCAGTAATAGTAGCATCAACATCATTGTCCGAAACATGTGGATCAGTGGCCTGTGTGGAAGGAGTAGGGGGGTCAGAGCTACTATCCCACAAACGAAGGCCTCCAATGGGTGGAGTCGCCGATAAAGATAGATGCGATCCTTGTGACTGTGACATAGCTGCACGGATTGCAAGTGGCTATGATACTGACTGTTGTGACCCAACTGGCTGTGACACTGATAGTTGCGATCCATGTGGTTGTTATCCATGTGGCTGTGACATAGATCGATGCAATCCATATGATGCTGCTGGATGGGATCCACATGGTAGTGAGGCAGGTGGACTATATGTCGGACACATAGTGTGATGGCCCTATGAAGATACACCCAAGGTCTGCACGAAGGTGTAGGGCTGGTGATGTTGTGGCAGCTCAGTATAGCCATGGGGTAGAGGCTGTGGCATAGTGATAGGCAAATCAGAAGAGGGTGGAAAAGACTGATGAGTAGTATCTTCTACCCTCTTATTTTGCTTCCTAGCCTTATCTCGACCCCGAGAAATACTACCTTCATTGCTACCTCGACCCTTGCTTATCATCCGCATAATATAATACACATTTAGATTGAAACATATAAGGAAACTATCTATAAATGAGAGTTATTAAAGAAACCAACTTTTTAAAGCTCATCGACGTACTCTTCCTCGTCAGAGAATTCTTCTTCCTCGTTAGAGAATTCTTCTTCCTCACTAGTTTGAGCTTCATATGTTAATTCTTCTTCATCGTTTTCAATAATTATTACTTCATTTAGATCAGCTTCTTCCAATATGTGTTCAGGATGTTCCAAATTATTTTCTAAAAGTTCGTCCACTATTTGGTGAACACTGGAGATATCGTTTTGATATGCAACATCCAACACATTCTCGACTTCAACCCTACCCATAGGCTTAGTTTTGATTACAACCCACCAATCGGCCTTATTCTGCCTCAATGGATAAGGAGCATAATACACTTGCCTAACATTATGTGCAATTATGAAAGGATCATAGCGATTACACTCCCTCGTATGATTAACCTCAATTGTGTTGTATTGATGGTGTACTCTCGTACCTCTTGTTGGATTTGGGTCAAACCACTTGCATCTAAAGAGAATAATTTTCTTAAATGGCCAACCTAAATATTTTAGTTCTATTATTTCTTTGAGCACACCATAATAATCAATATCTCCAACTTGGTTACCATCACCATCTTGAACCCACACCCCACTGTTGTTGCTTTTTTTGTTTTTAGAGCAACCCTCTGTCTGAAACTTATAACCATTCACAACGTACTTGGAATATGTTGTGACCTCAACTCCAGGTCCCTAAGATATATCTTTCAAAAACTTATTTACATCATTATTTGGATGATTTACCTACATATTGTTAACAAAATTCATAAGTTAGCATAATTTCCAAATATTATTTACCTACATAGTGTTAGAATATTTTAAGGATATACTTACAAATTGTTTGAACCACTTAGCAAATGCCGTATATACAACATCTTGGACAAATTGACCCAAGAAGTGACTGTGACACATCAAATATTTTTAGTAGTTGCATTGAGATGTAATCACAGTAAATTTTATATTTTGATAACTATTAAATCAATACTTACTTGAAAAATAGTACTACTTCGGGACAATTTAGCAACACATGAAGTGTAGATGACTTGAACTCCATATCACTCAAATTTCTCCTTTTACCATCCTTAGAACATCGTCCTGGTTGATTGAATATGGACATAGGTGGATATGATGGATCATTCGTAAGGGCGGCTATGTGCATGTTGGGCCTATTCCTAGCACATGGCACATTACTCTCAAAATTATAAGAGCAAAAATGAGTAGTTTCCTTTGCAAGATAAGCTTCGCATATAGATCCTTCAATTATATTCCTCTGCTTAACATATTGTTTGCATTTGCCAATTGTCCAATATAATTTCAGGTTAGCCAAGAACATTCAAATAAAATAGAAAATTATATATGGACTATAATATTACCTCTCAAAGGGATACATCCATCTGCATTGAATAGGCCCTCTAAGTCGTGCATCGTGTACAAGATAGATTGGAAGGTGTTCCATCACATAAAAAAACCCACAAGGAAATATATTTTCCATCTTAGCCGAAGTTACACGAATGTTCTGATCCATCCGGCGTAGGTTTTCTTCCCTTAATGTGGAAGAACACAAGTTTTTGAAAAATAAACTAATCTCAGTGATGAGTTTCCAAATTCTTTCAGGCAAACCAGAAAATGCAATATGCACTAAGGTCTCTATGAAAACATGATAGTCATGACTTTTCAAATGGCTCAACTACCCCACCTCCATATCAACTTTTTCCCCAAAATTGGACGCATAACCCTCAGGCATCTTCAATTTCGTTACCCAATCTCAAATCTATCGTCTTTCTAATGAGTAACTTGCTTTGGGCTTGAATAACTTACCATTGTTTGCTGTCTACAAGTGTAATTCAGGCCGCCTGCAATATTTTTGTAAGTCCATTCTAGCCTTAGGGTTATCCTTTGTCTTATCTTTAACATCCATCAATGTGTTGAATAAACTGTCAAAATAATTCTTCTCAATATGCATGACATCAAGGTTGTGATGGAAAAGGTTATCCTTCCAATAAGGCAACTCCCAAAATATACTCTATCCGGGGAATCTATGCGGTGGAACTTCGGTAATCCTCTCCCAAATTTCATCACCTGAAAGTATTGGAGGTGGATAATCATATTCCGGTATATTCTTTTTGAAAGCATTTTTCATTCTTCTAAACTCATGACCCTCGAGCAAGAATTGACGATGATAATCACACCATGATTGCTTTCGGTCATATCTCAAAGAACGTTTTACTATTTTTCATGCAGTAAGGACAAGCTATCTTCCTAGCAGTCATCCACCTAGACAAAATTCCATACGCAGGAAAATCATTAATTGTCCATATTAAATTAGCACATAAATTGAAATTCTGCTTGGTTGATATGTCATATGTTTCAACACCATCGTACCACAATCGTTTTAGCTCATCAATCAAAGGTTGCAAATATATATCTATCAAACTTTCGGATTACGTGGACCAAGGATAATACAATTTAAGAATATGTATGCACTAGTCATGCACAACTCGGGTGGTAGATTATAAGGTGTAAGAAATACAAGCCAACATGAATACGGTGTTGCAGATACAGAAAAAGGCGTGAAGCCATCCGCACATGGACCTAACCGAATGTTCCTTGGTTCACTAGCAAAATCTGGACATGTCCTATCAAAGTGCTTCCAAGCTTCTCCATTTGAAGGATGGAACATAACACTAGGTGGTCTTTTATTTTCAAAGTGCCACCTCATATAAGGAGCAGAACTCATCGAAGCATATAACATCTTTAGCCTAGGTATAAAAGGTAAATAATGCATCGCATTTTTAGCGACCATCTTTGTGACGACCCGGCCCATCGTCACGTGAGTTACCTCCCCGTTTTCCCTATATCATGTTGTTCTATGTTTCAATATCAGTATTTGAGTTGATCGGGTAGAATTGGATTGGTTTTAGTTGGAAATATGGCACTTAGCCTTTTTGAAGGAAGCTTGTTTTGGAAAAGGTCAACTAAAAGTTGACTATGTAGTTAGAGGTCTCAGATGTGAGTTCTGGTGGTTCGGGTGTCTTTGGGGGATGATTTGTGGCTTAGGAGTGAAATCAAAATTGAATTTGGAGGTCCACTGTAGAATTAAGCTTGAATTGGCGAAGGTTGAATTTTGGCGAATTCCGATTGATAGGTGAGATTTTGAACAGAGGGTCGAAATGGAATTCGAGAGTTGTTGTAGCATTGTTAGGTAATTTGGAATATGTGTACAAAATTACAAGTCATTTGGACGTGGTTTGGTTGGGTTTTTGATCAAATGCGTATTTTTGAAGTTTTAGAAGAACTTAGGCTTGAATTCGATGTAATTTGATGGACTTGGCCTTGTTTGATGCATTTTGATGATTGGAACAAGTTTATATGATATTTTAGGAGGTGTTGGTATTTTTGGTTGAGGTCCCGGGGGCCTCGAGGTCATTTCGCATGGTTAACGGGAGCTTTTAAAGTTGGAAAATTTCATAATAGACGAAAGTTGTAAATGAGTGTGCACAAGACCTTACTTTGGACGACCATATATCCCGTTATATAAGAAGTTAGGTGATGCACAATCTATCAAATTAAATCCCTATGAGCCTAGTTTCCAAAGCAACAAACCGTTTGTCATTTGGAGGTGTATACAAGAAGTTAAGACAATTTTACTGGTCAGGTGTCACTCGCGCAAACAGCGCGCGAACTTTGCAAAAGTTCGCGCGTTTTGCTGGGTATTCTGTCTCCGACGCGCAAACTATGCAAAAGTTCATGCGCCTGGAGTGTTTTTAAGTACCTTAAGGACCGGAAATAAGAGAAACATAGTCATTTCGCAAGCTTAGGTTTCCCTCTACACCCCAATTCGACCAAGGCATCCAATTTCACACCTAAGGTGAGTTTTTAAGCGTGTTTTCATGGTGATTTCACTTCTCAATCACTAGTTACAACATTATTTTGATTGAATTTCATAGGATTTCTTTAAAATCTCAAGAACACCCCAAAGTTGTCTTTCAAGATTTGGTCTACAAGAGGTAAAACTATATCTTAGACTTACATATATGGAGTTATTATGAAATTATGAGTATAAATCATGTATTACAACTTATGGTATAGTGATTGGAGACCATAAATTCCCAATTTAAATACATGAACATGGTACGGGTTTAAATGTGTATATTTGATGGAATTTTGTTGGTTTGGGTATGAATGGTTGATCACACAAGTGATGTTAGGAGTATAAATTTCTAAAGAATAATAGTGAGATGAATTGTTGGTTAATGGTGATAGTTGGAGGAACCAATACTATAGTCATGAGGTGTAAATATCTAAGCCTACAAGATGTTTGATAATAGGCGTAAATGGAACAAGTTATGGGATTTATTACTAATATTGGCCATATTGAATGTTGTATTGTAGATTGAAGTTACATAACTGTATTGGATCATTGTAGTATCATTAAGGGGCGGATTTCATATATGTATGGATAAAACTCTGTCATTTAGAAATTGAGCTTCATCGATGTTTGTGTGATTTTTGTCAGATTCGACGCACGAGGAGGCCAATTTGAGAGGAAAGGGCATCGCAGGCTAGTTTTCGGCCGGCTTGAGGTGCGTAATAGATGTGGATGATGACTTGAGGGTTTGAAACCCCGATATATCACATTGTGACGCTATATTGAGGCGAGACACGTACTCTACAGTGAGTGCGGGGTCGTTTGTGATCGGGGACTAAGACTTAGTCCGCCTGAGTGATGTTGTACTGTGATAATGGTTCGAAATTGGTTGATAAACATCCTACTTGGATTATTATGATCATATTTGGGCTGAATGCCAATTATTTGGATCCCTTAGGGATTATTATCACTGTTTCCATGATATTAGCATATTTTTATGATATCAGTCCTGCGATGAACACTGTCTAGTAATGAATAGTAAAATTATGAGATTTTAAACACTAAATCTATAATTCCTAATAGTTGGAACTTAAATGATAATTTTGACAGTGCCTGGAGACTTGCATGCAAACACACACACACACACACACATACAGAGATATATATATGGACTGATGGTGGATCGGTCTGCACACCGCGTCGAATGCTATAAATATATTGTGCTTGGGCTGTAGGAGCCCCTCCAGAGTCTGTATATACCCCCAGTGAGCGCCGTCAACGTTAAATGGATCGGCTTACATGCTGTAGCAGTCATGTGCATTGCATTGCATTCATGCATTGTTATTTACTTGTTCTAGCGTTCATTACCTGTTGCTATTTCATTCATAAAGGTGTAGACTAATTGGTTATAGCTTTGCATTGTGCTATATTTGGAATTTCTTACTGTCATACATTATACATGCCTATTACCACTGAGTTCGAAGTATTCACTCTACTCCCTGCACCTTGTGTGCAGATTCAGGTACTTCGGGAGCTTAGTTGAGCTAGTTCTTGTTTCCAGAGTTTTCAGGAGTTGTCGAGGTAGTTGCTTGACGTCCGGAGGACCTGACTCCTCACCTATCCCTTTATTATTTCTGTACTTTAGAACATATCTATTTTTGAGGATTCTTGACTCTGTATTATTTAGAGGCTCTAGACTCATGACCCTAGGTCTTTGGGAGTTACAGTTTATGTTGGAGTTTCGTATTATTTTCAGTTGAGTATTTCAACTATGAGTATTAATATTTGATTTAAGTATTTAACTGATTAGTTTTGAGCTTCATGCTCGATTTGAGAGAGTGAATGGTCGGACTTGCCTAGCATTAGTGTTGGGCGCCATCACGACCGGGTATGTGGTCGTGACAATATTCCTGCTGGAAAGTCTCTTGAAACGAGGCTTTCCGCAAAATTTACAATTGCTTAAATTTGCATCATCTTTATAATATAACATGCAACCATCTTCACAACAATCAATTCTCAGATAGGAATGTCCAAACTTAAAAACTAATCTCTTTGCCTTACAGAAATCACCAGGTAATTCTATTTCCTCGCCAACTAGTTCACGCATAAGGTCAATGACAGCATCCATGGATCCTTGAGAAATATTCCAATCAGATTTAATACTTAGTACACTAACTGCAACAGATAACTCAGAGTGCGGATGACCTTCACTGTCACGACCCCAAATCCGGTTGTGATGGCGCCCAGCACACTGCTAGGCCAGCCTGACCAATTAACAACAATCATGGAACCATAAGCTCTCTTTATCCAATTTAAGCATAACAGAATAATTCAACAGTGATAGATATATAAAAACATAGGGAATCAAGTCCCAACACGTGCCAACTCCCATAGACCGATGGGTCAAGAGTCATGAGCCTCTAATGAACATAGTGTAATAATGGTTTACAAGATACCAAGTGCGGAAGGAAATATCAATACAAAATCAAAAGACAGTAAGAAGGAATATCGGGTCCTACGGACTCTGCAGCTACCTCGAATATCCTACAGATGTCACCTCGAACAGCTACCAGATCACTGCTGAGAGGTACCTGGATCTGCACACAAGGTGCAGGGAGTAAAATGAGTATGCCAGACTCAGTGGTAATAAACAAGGGTAAGACAGCGCAGATAAGAAATCCGCAATAAAGCACTATGTAAAGCCGTAATCAAATACCCTGTCACAGAATCAATATCAACTGTACCTGTACCAACAAGTACCAGCAAAACAGTATAACAGCTAGCAGATGTAGCTAAATGCAATGCAATGCATGATATTACTGCTACGATGCGTAGCCCGATCCAATTTGGGTACCCGTGCTCGCTGTGGGGGTTCAGACTCTAGCGGGGCTCCTACTGCCCAAGCACAATATTACTGCAGCGTGCAGTCCGATCCAACATATATACCGCCGCGGCGCGCAGCCCGATCCACTACCAGTCAGCTAATATTTAAATACAGCCTCGCAGGCTCAAAAGTAGTTTTGAAAACTCTTTTATCATTTTTCGATTGGAAAACAGTAATATCAAGTTCCAGAGGTTGGAAATAGAATGATAACAGAAACAGCTACGGACTGGTAGTAACTAACATGTCAATATCATATGACAACGATAACGATCCTCGCGGGATCCAATAACTGGCTCACGGCCCACAAGTATGCTCAACCGCCCAAGAAGGGGGTTCAACGGCTCAAGAGTAGCCAATTATCATAACATAGTGCCAACAAGTCGAACTAAGCCATAGTCCCCAATCACAATCGACCCCACACTTGCAAAAGAGTACGTGTCTCGCCACTATACAGCGTCACAAAGTGGTGTACCGGGGTTTCGAACCCACTGGTCATCACCCACATCTATTACTCACATCAATACAGCGCGACGACTACTCCGCAATGCCCTTGCCACGAGAATCAAGCTCCGCACGTGTAGAATCTGGTCAAATACAGTATAAATACAACAAATTAGGCCAATGGGACGACACCCAATCAATACAATTCAATTTACACCAAAGAATGACAAAGTTGCCAAAACCCGACTTTCGGTACGCTTCTCGAAAAATCACGAAAGATACAAATTCGGAACCCTCATCTCGATACGAGTCTGAGCATATAAGATTTACCAAATTCGGACTCCATTTGCCCATTCAAAACCTTGATTTTCTAAAGTTCAAGCCTAGGGCTAAATCCTCCATAAATTACCCCAAATTCCTCCATTTTCATGATATAATTGCATAATATTACCAATACTAATCTTAGTATAAGTCCATAGTGGATTACCTGATGATTTCCCTTGAGTTTCTCTTCAAAATCGCCCAAATCGCCTCCTTAAGCCAAGACCCAAATGTGTGAAATGTTTCTGAAATTTTCTAACTTCTGATACACTTAACTCACTGCGATTTTCGCTTCTGCGGACCATTTTTCGCCCTTGCGGAACCGCTTGTGCGACAAATTGGTCGCTTCTGCGAACCCAGGCCTATTTGGCCATTTCCGCACCTGCGATCCAAGGATCGCTCCTACGAGTCCGCTCCTGCGGAATCCCCTCCGCCCCTGCGGTCTTTCCCGCTTCTGCGGACAAGAGTCCGCTCCTGCGGACTCGCTTATGCGATCAACTATCCACTTCTGCGGACTCCTCCATCACGCCTCCAGACCGCTTCTACGATCGCCCTCTCGCACCAGCGAAGTCGCCCCTGCGGGCCAGGCGCTTCTGCGCCTTCTTGTCCGCTCCTGCGGACTCGCTCCTGCGCTCCCATTTCCGCATGAGCGAAAACAACAGAACAGAATCACAAACCTGCAATTTTTCCATGTTTTCTCCCGTTTAGCCATCCGAAAACTCCTCGAGGCCCCCGGACCTCATCCAAACACACCAACACATCCTAATACCTTATTCGAACTTGTTCCAATCCTCAAAACACATCTAATAACATAAAAACTCATAATTCACATCGAATTCAAGCCTAAACTCCTTAAAACATTCTGAATTACGCAATCAATCGAAAACCCGACTAAACGACGTCCGAATGACCTGAAAATTTGTAGACATATCCAAAATCACATAACGAAGCTACAGAAATTGTCGAATTCCATTCCGACCCCCGGATCAAAATCTCACCTACCGTTCGGATTTCACCAAAATTCAACCTTAGCCAATTCAAGCCTATTTCTACACCGGATCTCCAAATTCAATTCCGATTGCTCCCCTAAGTCACAAATCACCTCCCGGAACTGACCAAATCATCAGAATCCAATTCCGAGCCCTCTTACCAAATAGTCAACTTCGGGTTGACTTTTCTTATTCAAGTTTCCTTCAAAAAGGCTATATGCCTCATTTTCAATCCAATTCACTCCTAACTCACCCGATAGACTCTAACACTGATATAAAAACATAAAACATGTAATTATAACATAATGGGGTGGTAATTCCCGTGACGACGGGCCGGGTCATCACATTCTCCCCAACTTAAACAAACGTTCGTCCTCGAGCGTACCAGAGTGGTACTAGAAGCAACTTAATAGTTGAATGACCTTACCAAGCATATATTCGGGCGATCACACGTCACCTTATCTCTCATAAGCCTGAAAACACCATATAGCTGAAATCTCACAGACCATCTGAACCATAAACCACATTGCACTTTCCGAAATCATATACCAATTGTAATCCCATGCCTATACTCGGGATACACTAGAATCCACTGCAATAACTCACACTCACCACTCCGGGTGAGATCATATGATGTATCAAACAACCCAATCACTCGAGATAGAGTGTTTTTGTTCCAACACCTTCATATCATGCCCACGGCAACCGAATACGTGATATATCGAACCCATCTCTCAGGTCAACCATTCATGAATCCATTTCACTTTTAACTGATGTCACAACAGATTTCGAACCCAAATCTCAGTATTACCTTTCTAACCCACTAACATCCCATATGCTCGCTCTCCATAATGACTCAAATGATCATTTTGATTATAACACACGCACTGGTGATATGTCACCTCAACACCGGCCTAAGCCATGACGAACACAACACAGGATCCAATAGAGACATCCGAACATACTCAAATCATGACAATTGTCTTCAACAAGAGAGCTGTAATTCAATTCCTTTGTGCCATCATAACATAGAACTGAGATCGCGTCTCACATTACAGAAATAGAGTACATGACTCCTTCTCGAAAAGTCATAACATCAGGTGGCCTTGCCACGATTCATGATTCTATCCAAACACTATTACTCATGAAGCACCTCAATTTACCAAGATCAAAATGATCAGCCACGCACATATTTAGGTCTGAACCCAAGCAATCAACCTCACCCACGGTGAAACAATTAACGTATGCTATCAAATCCTGAAAGAACACAACCGATGTGCCATTCGCCAAGCGATACTCAATACAGACTCTTCCTCAGATGCCAGGAGGTATTGTATACCAGGTAACATATAACTAACTTTATTTTCACATTACACTATTGCGGTGTGCAACCCGCTCCAATGACATACCCATGGCGGCGTGCCACCCGATCCAGATACCATACCCGTGGCGGCGTGCCACCCGATCCAAATAACCATACCTGTGGCGGTGCGCCACCCGATCCATATAGAACCCTCACCAAAGAAATGTGCGTCGAGTCAAGTTGCTCATTATGGTAAACATATATATAGCCTCAAGTTCGGCCACCAGAAACGTATCCAACAAAGTTCCTAAATACCAGAACTAAATCAATGGTAGAAACCTCTGCACCGATATCCGCCACGAAGGCCCAACTGACAAAGCAATACCCACCAGCCGTCCGTTGGTCCTCAGGTACAACTACCCTGCTGGAGCATACTCTGATGCACTCTGCTAAGCAATTTGTGCCATACCATCATAGTCCATATCACATTAGTCTAGACAACCTGGCCCAATGATGACCAGTCAGCAATCAAGTATCATAATTCAAATTCGTCATATCAAGTTGAGAGAGAAAGCCACTAGAGCCTCCGATTTTTTTTTAATCACAAAACAGTGTCGATACACATGATATACAACCACCGCATAGGCGGACTAACGAGAGCTTCAAGTCTCCAACACATATATAACACATGAATCACAATGCCCTGATCCCGTACTCCACTGTACATATACATAACGCACATCAAGCGTCCATTCATACCACGAAAGCCATTCGGAAATTTCACTATGCCATCAACGACTCAATTATTATAGTCGATCCAACAAGAGAATACCACCATACCACTGGATATTATCAGTTTACATTACCTTGTCCTTTTGGACCATATACCCTGCCAAATTACTAGAATAGCAGTACCATTTTCTTTAATCACCAGAAAGATCGATTCTTTAAACCACCTGCAGCTGCCCGCGCTGTTAAATAATTTTAATGACTCCCCATATATTATGAACTGATCACAAAACCTTGAATATGCCATTATCAACTTTCCATAACACATCGCATATACCATACCACACTAAGATAACATGGAAATTCATATTCCTTTCCTACGCCGCAAACATCGGCGCACTCAACTAGTCAAGGGCTTTCATGATCCCATATAGAGAAAACTCATTACACATTCCAAGCCTTGCATACCAACAGGAAAAATACACTCATTTTCAAACCACGGTAAAACACATCATAAACTCTTTCTCCCAATTACATTGCCTAAGTTAAACTGCCAGGACTGAGTCCTTATACCCATATCAAGTTACACAACTGCCAGCGCTCAAGAGCTTTGTTGCACAATACTCATTACTTCAAACCCATACCAGGAATTAATCCTATTCCTTATCATACCGCTTCGGTTTATTAACAAGTTGCTCCATTTACTCAATTTCTTTTCTGAACCATCTTTAACTTAGTATTAGCCTTTACTGCAGCACTACCATAACTCAACTTATGTTACCACATGAGACTCGTACATAAGACCACAAGGTCTAAAACCCATAGGCCACTCTCAATGTTTCCCAGGAGTACCACATTCTGCAATACTTGTTTTGAAGAACTTCATGCGATTTTTGAATTAGTATCATTACCTTCCAATACGGATACATAGAATCTCATCATTCACATAGCATAGAACAAGTCTTGATCCCTTCTAACGAAAACACCGTCTTTAGCCACATACATAATCTTAAGACACCTTACCATTACAAGCAAAATATGGAACACCACAGGACTATTCTCTGGCATCATTCACCCTTATTCAGCTGTAATTCAACTGTCTTATTGAACAGAACCACTCGTGCCTTGCTAGAACTCTGACACCGCAAAACATGATTACATACAGATACAATTAGCTATCTTTCTTTTCTATACACCGAACATTCTTTACCAACATAAGTTCACAACATCCTAGTATTTCTTCACATCTACGAAGCACCATAACCCTTATCAAAATTTCCCAACATACCTGTCACACCTCATTTAGGCGCGCTTACCCCGAGGGATAAACGTACAAGGGAGTTTTTCCAATTTAAGTGACAATATTCGAAATGGGATTATTTATTTATTTCAAGAGTCGCCACTTGGAATAAATTATGGTGTCCCAAGTCACCAATTTATTTAAATCCCAAATCGAGGAAATTTTCGACTTTCCAAATGAAGTCTGCGAACCGGAAATTCTAAGTAAGGAATTCTGTTGACCCGAGGGAAGGTGTTAGGCACCCCCGGATCCCGTGGTTCTAGCACGGTCGCTTAAATTATTGTAATGGCTAAATATCTGATTTTTAAAAAATGTTCAATACTATAATGCAATTTTAAATCATTTACCGCGTTTGGTTATTTTTAAGAAAGAAAAAAAAATGAACATTGTTATTGAGGGGCCCCGCAATTTTATTTCTTCTATTTAGCTAGGCTCGTAACATTTTTTATTTAAAAAAAGATAATCCTAAAGTGACTACATTTTTTCTATTTAGTTTGTCTCTATAAGAAAATAAAAGTCCTAAACAATTACATGCTTAAAAGGCTACTCTATATTAATACAAAAGGTGTTCCCTTGAATGACAAATTTATTCTTCAAATTATAAAGCTAACTACAATTTGACAAAAAAAACTAATAAAATAGAAAATAACAACAAATATTGATCAACAACTTGCTTTTCTATTTCATTTCAAAACTTCAACTTCCAATTCGAGCTTACATCAACACATAGTTTTTAGAATGTGTACCTGGTTTTGAAAGGAATGGGAAAATGGCAAATCAACAGGGCGGTGAAAATACAGCAACAACAACAGTAACAACCAACAGTAGCTTCAACACCTCAATCCCGAAAATTCCAGCAATACGGAGAAAAACAAAAAACAATCAGTAAAAAATAGAAAAGAAAAATATATTCCAGATTTTCTCTTTGTTTTGGCTTTCTCGCTTTGAACTCTTTTCACTTCTCAAAAGAAACTCTCAAACATTGCATTTTTTCCGTGTATACTTCTATATCCAGAGTGTATATCGAGTGTATACCACAGCAGGGAATTTTTTTTATTTTTTCTTCTCTTCCGAATTTTTCTCTCTTTTTTCTCTACCCTTTTTCATAAATCTTCTCTTCTATTTATAGGCAAGAATTTCGAAAATTTTCAGATCTTTTTATTAAAAAGAATATATTTTTTAATTTAAAGAAAACCCACTAATCCATGTTTTCCTCTCCATGTTTTCCTCTCCATGTTTTCTTCCTTTATTTCCTTGCCCCCACTACTTTATGTTATGTGATTATGATTATTTTTGGCTAAAAATATGAAATTTTCTTTTTTGGGCCAAGGGGTTTTGGGTTGGGTAAGAGTGCTTAGGATTGGGCTTGTAACTTAATTTGCAAGATGGCCCAATCCAAATTTTTTCTATTTTGTTCTTCTCCATTATTCAACATCCTAATTAATAAAGCCCAAAAATACTAAGATTAATTTATAAAAACTAATATTATCTTGAAATACTAATTAACTCATAATAATAATTATCACACAAAATTAAACATTAATAAAAATAAAATTGCATGATTTGGACATTAAATGCTTAAAAATGCAAAAATACATATTTTTTATGACTTTTCATTTCTGTAAAATAAACTTAATTGTAAACTTGAATTTTATATACATATGCAACATATTTTTTGTATATTTTATTTATTTAAACAAGCAAATATGCACGGATAAAAATGCAAATAATACAAGAAAAATAACACAAAATTCACAACAATTGCAAGAAAACTAAAATTATTTTATTTTGAATCTTTGGGAGTATTTCTCTTATAGGGCAAAAATCACGTGCTCACAGCTGCCCTCTTTACTCGGAAACACGAAGAGTTTTCGTGCAAAGATAAGTGAGCGGATACGAGCGATTTTTGCCCGTTTGAGTACTCCGTGTGAAGCATTTTTTGAAAGACTTGACCGAGCCTTTGCTTCGAGAGGCCTCCTACATATCCTGGGCTAAACAGGAATCCGGTCAATGTAGTTCGGGAAATTTTGGTAGCTGGGACTACCATGACTGCTGTAATCTTGCTGTTATTGTTGTTGCTGTTGATGCCACTACTTAACCGATCCCCTTATTACATCGTGCTAAACGAAAAATAAGAAGCTAGACTAAGTTACAGTATTGCAAATTCTTATCTATCTTTTCAGCTTGATCTTGTCATGTTCATTGCCATCCTGCTGGCTCTGATGTTTTTTCACATGCTTCTTCTCTTCTAACAATTGTTATTTCGGCCTATCTTGATTGCCGAACTCCGACCATTGGTCTCGTCCTTGTGATCTTCGAACTATTCTCCTTCGAAGTCTGAATCTATCTTTCTCATCCTTGTTGCCTTCCTTCCGATTATGAACTTGGGTTCATGCTGGGGATTCTCGTTAGACTCCGTCACTTTCCAATTGTTCACTATCCTTATCAAATCTTAGAAATTGAGATGCCGTTCTGATTTTCCGGCAGTCTTCTGACTTTATCGACAAACTCTCATCATAAATCGCCACTCCATTCTTCAGGCGGGCACCTGACTTCAACAACAAACTTCGAAAATAAATCGCTACTCCATTCTTCAGGCGGGCTCCCTGACTTCAATTAAACCTTCAAAATTAAATCGCCACTCCATTCTTCAGGCGGGCTCCCTGACTTTAACTATAACTTCAAAATAAATCGCCACTCCATTCTTCACGCGGGCTCCCTGACTTTAACTATAACTTCAAAATAAATCGCCACTCCATTCTTCAGGCGGGCTCCCTAACTTCAACTACAACTTCAAAATAAATCGCCACTCCATTCTTCAGGCGGGCTCCCTAACTTCAATTACAACTTCAAAACTAAATCGCCACTCCATTCTTCAGGCGGGCTTCCCGACTTCAACTCATAAACTTCGAAACTAAATCGCCACTCCATTCTTCAGGCGGGCTCCCTAACTTCAACTAACTTCAAAACTAGATCACCACTCCATTCTTCAGGCGAGCATCCTGACTTCAACTGCAACTTCCAAAATATTGCCACTCCATTCTTCAGGCGGGCACCCTGACTTCAACTACAACTTCCGAACTAGATCGCCTTCCTTTGCTTCTTGTACCATTTTATTCTTGCTGCATCGACTCTTGAACCATTACCTTGTTTCGGAACTGCTTTCCTCCTGGGTCGTGTTGCTTTCCCTCCTGACTGTTGGGGATATCCTTAGAATTATTTACTTGCTTGCTGAGGATAATGATGCTGGGAAAATTTTCCTTCATTCCCTCATTTCCTTTGACTCATGCGCTTGAATTTGCGATGGGATCTCTTGTTGTAACTCTCTGCTTTATGGTGGATTACTTGTTTCAAGACCTGCAATGTAAAGACTGAAGACTTGCCTTTTGTTATACAGGTAGGCGCCTGCTTTTAGTAGCAACTTTTGAATTAAAAATGCATTCTGGCAATAATTTATGAAATATGCAAAGGACAATGTAAAATAAATCAAACGTAAAATATCCTATTCGAGGGCGAATAGTCCCATCGTATTCTATTTGAGGGCGAATACTCCCATTGTATTCCATTCGAGGGCGAATACTCCCATTGTATCCCATTCGAGGGCGAATACTCCCATTGTATCCTATTCGAGGGCGAATACTCCCATTGTATCCTATTCGAGGGCGAATACTCCCATTGTATCCTATTCGAGGGCGAATACTCCCATTGTATCCTATTCGAGGGCGAATACTCCCATTGTATCCTATTCGAGGGCGAATACTCCCATTTTATCCTATTCGAGGGTGAATACTCCCATTGTATCCTATTCGAGGGCGAATACTCCCATTGTATCCTATTCGAGGGCGAATACTCCCATTGTATCCTATTCGAGGGCGAATAGTCCCATTGTATCCTATTCGAGGGTGAATACTCCCATTGTATCCTATTCGAGGGCGAATACTCCCATTGTATCCTATTCGAGGGCGAATACTCCCATTGTATCCTATTCGAGGGCGAATACTCCCATTGTATCCTATTCGAGGGCGAATCCCATTGTATCCTATTCGAGGGCGAATACTCCCATTGTATCCTATTCGAGGGCTAATACTCCCATTGTATCCTATTCGAGGGCGAATACTCCCATTGTATCCTATTCGAGGGCGAATACTCCCATTGTATCCTATTCGAGGGCGAATACTCCCATTGTATCAATGTTTGAAAGTGAACAAACTTGAGACGTCCTGTTCGAAGGTGGACAAACCTAAAACATCCTATTTGAAGGTGGACAAACCTGACACGTCATCTTGAATTGCCTTCCTCATTTCTCCGAGAAAATTTTCAACAACGGCAGAAAATTTTCTGCCCCAGTATTGGTGTTCTTCCTTGTGGCATGACTTTCTGCTATCAATAGCACTTTCTTTCCCTGTTTCAAATCAAAGAAAATTTGTTAGTTCAAAATATTGTGAGCGGTTGTGCCGCTCCTGTAGGGTAGTTATTCCTTTTCCCCTTTCCCTCGCTCGGGGTTCTCAAAACTTGTTGGGGAATGATTTCATATGCTGGAGATGATATTCCTGCTGGGATGGGTTTTTCCATTTATCCCTTCCTCGTTCTGTATTTCTCAACTTGTTGGGGGTTATGAGATTTCCTTTCTCCCTTTACCACTCTGTGTTGTCCGACCATCTCGGAACTTGCTGAAGATAACACTGCCGGTGGATTTTCATTTCCTCAAAATTGGTGTTTCACTCTTCTGGAGGCTGTTGGAGATGATATTGGTTTAAATATTGCTTCCCTTAAGGCCTTCTTTCTTCCCTTTTCCCCAAGTGCAACTTGACTTCTAGAAAATTTTCAAACTGAAAAGAAAATTTTCTGCCCGAGTTTAATAATCTTCTTTGCACCATACTTCTTTGCCGTCAATGGCATTTCCTTGCCTTGCATAATAATTGGAAAGTTGGTGGCAAGTTTTGAAGTCATTTCTCACTATGTTTTGACTAGACCGACTTTGATGGAGAATTTTGACAAAAGGAGAAAGATAAAAAGAAACAACAAATAGAAGACAAGGGAGGACTGACTCTCTAACCAGAAACAACTATAAAACTTATCAAACGCGGATACCAACTCTACTGGTCATGACATGCACATATGGCCTATCCTCCGTCGTTAATTTCCTTTCACGATTTTTGTCTCGTGATTTCCATCTGATTATCACCTTTATTCGACTTGTAGTGCCCGAAGGGTTTTCACTTTCAAGCCTCTCTTATTTTGATTTTCTCTCAGCTTTCGTCGCCTTATGGTGCCTGTGAAGGTTTTCACCGGTAAGACTCTCTCATTTGTATCACTTTTGGTTGGGGATTGGGGTGTCACTACTAAGACTCTCTCGTGTTTCCTTTCTGCCGGGAATCAAAGTGTCATATTCTGAGGAGACTCTCGTGTTTGTTTGACTTGGCCTATTTTGAAGACTGATCGGAAGGTCTTTCTTTGGAGCGTAATGTGGGATTCGGATAGGGCTAGAAAGAAAGGGTGTTAAAGGCTAAAAACAAATTAATTTTGGGTTCAAAATTTACAACCTTCGGACCTAAACACAATTTTTTTTTTTTGCCCCAGCTTTTTACTTGGGGATTTTTTTATTTCTTTATTTACACTATGACCGAGCTGTGAAGCGCCTACGTATCCTCTTTAAGGAATCAGGTCAAACGTAGTTCCCAATTCCCTTTTTTTTTCAAGTTGCTCTTTTTCATTCGTTTTTCTTTTTCTCTTCTTTTCTTTATCTCTTTTTGTTTTTTTTTCTTTTCTTTTTCTTTATCCTTTTTTTTGTTGTTTTCTTTTCTTTTCTTTTTCTTTATCCCTTTCTTCTCTTGTCTTTCAAGCTTGTGTTTCTAGTCTTTGCAACTAATTTCGAAGGAGGGGTATAAAAGAATTTAAATTAAGGCTCAAAGGGTTGACGATGGATAAAGTGTTTGGATAGCAGAACAAAATGCGTTCGTCATTCCAATTTTCAAAATATGCCAAGTTCAAACAACATATTCACGACATCTTCTGTTTGTGCCCTGATTGATAACCATATCGTCCATTCACCGTTTCATCTATCATTTTAAAGTATTGTTGGACGACACTTTCATTTCAGTATCACGAGCGAACCCCGTCTTAGCATGTCCAATTCTCCCTTAAAGGTTTCTTTGTGTTTTACCTGCCCCAGTCTCACATGATTCGGGCTCCAAATAATCTCAAATCATTTTTATTTCCTTTAAAATGCCCTGATTATCTTCCAATTGCTTCATGATTAACCCTTAATATTAGGCCAAAATTATGTGTGATGCCATGTCATTAGAATCGGCGTTCGAACAGATGACAAATCTAAATATAGAAGAACTAAACAAAAAGACGACTGGGTAATAAAAGACCGAAAGTTCCATTAAACGGAGAAAAGGTTCAAATAGAAACAAGCAAACCAGCACTACAAACCTGAAACGACACTTGATAAGACTAAGCAAACTGAAATGACCAGAATGGAAAGATAAGAGGGTTTTACTTCAAGACAAGATTCGGGTCACAACCCTGAAAACAACTCGGACAAAAGAAATGACAACAAAAACAAACCACCGAAACTCCTCCTGATTACCAAGCATGACTTCTTATATACCAAATTCTGCCGATTGGTTTTGCTGTGGAATACAGATCGGGCTTCTTAATTTTCCCTTCCATTGTGTATCAATTTGATCACACGGGTCTAAGGGTGAGCTGGCAATGGATTCTGATTAATGTTGGGTGCCTCTGGTGTCTGAACCTCGATCTTATTGGTGTCAATAAGATTTTGCACTGCATGTTTCAGTTTCCAACATTTCTCGGTATCATGTCCGAGAGCCCCTGAACAATACTCACAGCTTACTGAGCGATCCACATTTGGGGGCAGGGGATTTGGCAATCTTGTCTCAATAGGACTCAACAAACCTATCTGCTTCAATTTGTGGAACATAGCAGTATAAGTTTCTCCCAACTCGGTGAATGTTCTTTGTGTCTTTTCCTTTCTGAAGGCATGATTCCCTCGGAAACCTGGTCGTGGAGGGTTATTGTAAGCCCTTGGTGATGGATATGTGTTTCGGGGAGGGTGATTAGGGTGATTTGGGTAGTAGGGTCTAGCTTGGTAATGAGGTGAAGGACCTTCCGATCTGGACCAAGTACCCTCCTCTACCGTTGCAACTTCTTCTCTTCTCTTCTTCCCGAATGCAACCCCCGTGCCATTCTGAATAGCTTGAGTCGTTGCTTTTAACGCGGAATAGCTCAAGATCTTATTGGACTTAAGTCCCTCTTCTATCATTCCCCCCATTTTGACCACCTCATTGAAAGATTTACCAATCGATGTCACCAAGTGACTAAAGTAAGTTGGCTCCAGTGTCTGCAAGAAGTAATCTACCATCTCGTTCTCTCTCATCGGTGGATCTACCCTTGCTGCCTGTTCCCTCCAACGGAACCCAAATTCTCTAAAGCTTTCGGCGGGTTTCTTCTCTAACTTTAGCAATGATAAGCGATCAGGGATTATTTCAAGATTATATTGAAACTGGCCGATGAATGCTTGGGCCAGGTCATCCCATGTAAACCATCTGTTGGGATCATGCCCGGTGTACCACTCTAGTGCGGACCCTCCCAAGCTCTGACCGAAGTAAGCTATCAGAAGTTCTTCTCGCCCTCCGGCTCCTCGCATTTTGCTGCAGAAACCTCGGAGATGGGCTACTGGGTCACCATGCCCCTCATATAGGTCAAACTTGGGCATTTTAAACCCGGCTGGCAACTGGACATCTGGGAATGGACACAGATCTTTGTAAGCGACACTCACTTGGATGCCCAAACCATGCATATTCCTGAAGGATTGCTCCAGGCTCTTAACTTTCCGAATAACCTCCTCCTGTTCCAAACTTTTGGGGTGTCTTTCCGGTTCTGCCGGGTTATCCCATTGAGGGGTGTGTGAATGCGGTTCAGGAGCCCTAAAGGTAGGCTCGGGAGAATAACAATGATTGTCATGGATTTGAAAAACCGGCTCACTGGACGACTTCTGTAAAGTAGCAGGGGGAGGTGCCACAAAAACAGGGGTGACTGGAGGAGGATTTTGTTTGGCTGGTGGAATTTGGGTGACATAAGGGTTTTCCCCTTGGTAGTATGGATAGATTGGGGCACTTGTCGATGGATCAAGGGGTGGATGTTCTGGAGCTGATGCGAGAGTAGGGCGGTTTGGTGAAGACTGTCCCCTAGCCCAGGCTAGGTGCATCTCAGTCATTTGCTGTCTCAACCGGTCCATCTCCTCTTTCATGATCTGTATCTCTGTTTTCTCCTCATCGAGACTTTTGCCGGAACTAGACATGCTTGCTAGAATTGGACCTTTTGATCTAGTATGGTAATGGTGATTGGCCAGAATATTCTGTCAAGCCAACCGCTAAACTTTCTGGAAAATGCAACAAACTTGTAAGCTCACAGAGTTTAACAGATATGTTATCGCACGTTGGATGCAATACACCTAGTCAGTTAACCATATATGTATTCACCGCATGCGTCATTCCATCTTTTTCTTTTCAATTATCCTTGCAAACCTCTCTCGTTATTAACCTCCCTTTTTCCATTTTTTTTTCTTTTTTTTTTCGAATTGGAATAAAAAAACCTTGTTTTTACAAACACGGCCTTTCAGCGCCTCGGGGACGAAGATTATAAGGCTGTGAGGGTCAATTGACCAAAAAACAAATCTACAAACTGACCCAAAAGTGGCCGTTTATGCAAAGTCAGCCTTCTGGCGTCCCTTTCGGGTACATTCGGCTGTTTTTGAAAACGGCATCACTCAACTTATTTAAGACAAAAAATCAATTTCGATATTTTTGGCTATTTTTGGAAAAGGGGAGGTTGGACCCGATGAAGGTTGCCTACGTATCTCACGCCATGTGAGAATCAAACCAGCGTAGTTCGGTCATAAAGAACCAAATCATTTTAAGAAAAGAAAACAAAGTATTTTTAAAAGCATTTTTTTTACTAACTTATTTTTCATAAAATTAACAAAATTTATTGGGAATTTGTTTTTCATTTTTCAAAAATTATTTTCAAAGAAACTAACTATTTAAAATTAACAAAATTTATTCGGAGATTTTTTTTTATTTTTTTTTCATTTTGTTTTTCAAAAATTATTTTCTAAGAAAAACATACCATTTTCCATAAAATTATTTTGATTTTTCACCTTGACATCTTCCACTTCTTACCCTTCTCTTTTTTAATAATAAACCGGTCGGCATGTAAGATCGAAACAAATAAATGCATAGACAAAGATGCAACAAGTTGGTCTTTTGTTTCACGAACACCTGTCCTAGACAGGCCCAACCCCTGTGTTGATCCTCCTAAGTCAAATATGCACATGATGAAAATATACGTTCCTATCGGGGATCCGGCATAAGGTTTTGTTATTCTAAGTCATCATCCTGTTGGAAAAAGTGTCTAGACTGGATTTAAATCGAGCGGACAACTCGAGTCGAGGAGTGTCAGTGCACCGGTAGCATGGCTTTTCCCGAGGGATAAACGTACAAGGGAGTTTTTCCAATTTAAGTGACAATATTCGAAATGGAATTATTTATTTATTTCAGAGTCTCCACTTGGAATAAATTATGGTGTCCCAAGTCACCAATTTATTTAAATCCCAAATCGAGGAAATTTTCGACTTTCCAAATGAAGTCTTCGAATCAGAAATTCTAAGTAAGGAATTCTGTTGACCCGAGGGAAGGTGTTAGGCACCCCCGGATCCCGTGGTTCTAGCACAGTCGCTTAAATTATTGTAATGGCTAAATATCCGATTTTTAAAAAATGTTCAATACTATAATGCAATTTTAAATCATTTACCGCGTTTGGTTATTTTTAAGAAAGAAAAAAAATGAACATTGTTATTGAGGGGCCCCGCAATTTTATTTCTTCTATTTAGCTAGGCTCGTAACATTTTTTATTTAAAAAAAAGATAATCCTAAAGTGACTACATTTTTTCTATTTAGTTTGTCTCTAAAAGAAAAGAAAAGTCCTAAACAATTACATGCTTAAAAGGCTACTCTATATTAATACAAAAGGTGTTCCCTTGAATGACAAATTTATTCTTCAAATTATAAAGCTAACTATAATTTGACAAAAAAAACTAATAAAATAGAAAATAACAACAAATATTGATCAACAACTTGCTTTTCTATTTCATTTCAAAACTTCAACTTCCAATTCGAGCTTACATCAACACATGGTTTTTAGAATGTGTACCTGGTTTTGAAAGGAATGGGAAAATGGCAAATCAACAGGGCGGTGAAAATACGGCAACAACAACAGTAACAACCAGCAGTAGCTTCAACACCTCAATCCCGAAAATCCCAGCAATACGGAGAAAAACAAAAACAAACAGTAAAAAATAGAAAACAAAAATATATTCCAGATTTTCTCTTTGTTTTGGCTTTCTAGCTTTGAACTCTTTTCACTTCTCAAAAGAAACTCTCAAAAATTGCATTTTTTCTGTGTATACTTCTGTATCCAGAGTGTATATCAAGTGTATACCACAGGAGGGAATTTTTTTTATTTTTTCTTCTCTTCCGATTTTTTCTCTCTTTTTTCTCTACCCTTTTTCATAAATCTTCTCTTCTATTTATAGGCAAGAATTTCGAAAATTTTCAGATCTTTTTATTAAAAAGAATATATTTTTTAATTTAAAAAAAACCCACTAATCCATGTTTTCCTCTCCATGTTTTCTTCCTTTATTTCCTTGCCCCCACTACTTTATGTTATGTGATTATGATTATTTTTGGCTAAAAATCTGAAATTTTCTTTTTGGGCCAAGGGGTTTTGGGTTGGGTAAGGGTGCTTAGGATTGGGCTTGTAACTTAATTTGCAAGATGGCCCAATCCAAATTTTTTCTATTTTGTTCTTCTCCATTATTCAATATCGTAATTATTAAAGCCCAAAAATACTAAGATTAATTTATAAAAACTAAAAATTATCTTGAAATACTAATTAACTCATAATAATAATTATCACACAAAATTAAACATTAATAAAAATAAAATTGCACGATTTGGACATTAAATGCTTAAAAAATGCAAAAATACATATTTTTTATGACTTTTCATTTCTGTAAAATAAACTTAATTGTAAACTTGAATTTTATATACATATGCAACATATTTTTTGTATATTTTATTTATTTAAACAAGCAAATATGCAGAGATAAAAATGCAAATAATACAAGAAAAATAACACAAAATTCACAACAATTGCAAGAAAACTAAAATTATTTTATTTTGAATCTTTGGGAGTATTTCTCTTATAGGGCAAAAATTACGTGCTCACAATACCTAGAGACAGAGCCAACACAGCACACAACAGTGCAATCCGTTAATCAATAACAACCTCCCCAACTTAGCTCGGAGCCATTCAAATCACTTTTAGCCACTCATAGCATTCTTACTCAAATAATGCCACAATATTCTAGTTAGATTAAACTCAAGTCATTTTCAAGCTTTGGCGAAGATTCGAATCATCAGAAATATTAACTCTTTTGCAATTCTTGTATTCATTTACACACAACAGTTAAGCCCACTCTTTAGGTGACAAAAATCTTTTCTAAGTCCCAAATTTTCCAGAAATTTTGACAGAGTTTCCTTTGAAATTTGGCATATGCACCTTCGAGAGAATCACCAAAACCATCCTAGCAATACATTCACAACTCGACAAGACATCACAATGCATATCGACAACATTAGTCTCAATACTACACAAATCATATTATCATAATTGTTACATGAACATGCGTCGTACCTGCTCGAATCATAACACATATCAATTACCTTTCAATTACACATGAGAATCCACCCACCTACTTCGCCCCAATTTAGCATTTCAGCACATCACCTTCCACCAGTATACACATAGCATTATCACTTTAGTCTTCCTGAGTTTTAACTCGTTCCACTACACATAAGGCACTTTACCTTCCAATTAAGAGATATGATAAATATTCACCACGCCCAAAGCTCGAGGCTACACAATAATTTAGATAAGAGTCGAACAATTAACAGCTCATCCATTAGTAAGCCTCCCTAATACTCTACAGATCGGCACAAGGCCCCAAATGTGGCTACTAGCCCAAATACATAGATATAAGCCCAGTCTCAGTCATTATACATAGTAATCTATCAACCGGGAAGGACCAAGTCCAAATCCCCAAGTCACAATACCACCACGCTCGTCACATGACGCGTGTATCATCTCAGCATAGCACTGTATAGTGCAAATACGGGGTTTCAATCCCTCGGTACATTATCTATTGCCACCACTCACAAAATCAGCACCTCGGTGCTCAAGTCATTGACAAGGTCCAGCCTCAAGTTTTCCGACTAGCCCAACATGAACTCACAGAGATTATGTCTTCGGGGAAATCACAAGCTGAATCAAGTACGCACGATAAGAATTCCAAGAAGTGTGAAGTGTTTCCTAAAGGTTCGCAGCCTCCCGAAGATAAGTACAGGCGTCCCCGTACCGATCCGCAAGACTCTACTAACCGGCTCAAGACTCGTGAGGCCTAGTAAACCTAGGCTCTGATACCAACTTGTCACGACCCCAAATCCGGACGTGATGGCGCCCAGCACACTGCTAGGCCAGCCTGACCAATTAACAACAATCACGGAGCCATAAGCTCGCTTTATCCAATTTAAGCATAACAGAATAATTCAACAGTGATAGATGTATAAAAACATAGGGAATCAAGTCCCAACACGTGCCAACTCCCATAGACCGATGGGTCAAGAGTCATGAGCCTCTAATGAACATAGTGTAATAATGGTTTACAAGATACCAAGTGCGGAAAGAAATAGCAATACAGAATCAAAAGACAGTAAGAAGGAATATCGGGTCCTGCGGACTCTGCAGCTACCTCGAATATCCTACAGATGTCACCTCGCACAGCTACCGGATCACTACTGAGAGGTACTTGGATCTGCACACAAGGTGCAGGGAATAAAATGAGTACTGCCAGACTCAGTGGTAATAAACAAGGGTAAGACAGCGCAGATAAGAAATCCGCAATAAAGCACTATGTAAAGTCGTAATCAAATACCCTGTCACAGAATCAATATCGACTGTACCTGTACCAATAAGTACCAGCAAAACAGTATAACAGCTAGCAGATGTGGCTAAATGCAATGCAATGCATGATATGACCGCTACGACGCGTAGCCCGATCCAATTTGGGTAACCGTGCTCACTGTGGGGGTTCAGACTCCGGAGGGGCTCCTACTGCCCAAGCACAATATTGCTGCGGCGTGCAGTCCGATCCAACATATATACCGCTGCGGTGCGCAGCCCGATCCACTACCAGTCAGCTAATATGCAAATACAGCCTCGTAGGCTCAAAAGTAGTTTTGAAAACTCTTTTATCATTTTTCAGTTGGAAAAACAGTAATATCAAGTTCTAGAGATTGGAAATGTCATGAAAATAGAAACAGCTACGGACTGGTAGTAACTAACATGTCAATATCATATGACAATGATAACGATCCTCGCGGGATCCAATAACTGGCTCACGGCCCACAAGTATGCTCAACCGCCCAAGAAGGGGGTTCAACGGCTCAAGAGTAACCAATTATCATAACACAGTGCCAACAAGTCGGACTAAGCCATAGTCCCCAATCACAATCGACTCCGCACTTGCAAGAGAGTACGTGTCTCACCACTATACATCGTCACAAAGTAGTGTACCGGGGTTTCGAACCCCCTGGTCATCACCCACATCTATTACTCACCTCAATACAGCGCGATGACTACTCCGCAATGCCCTTGCCACGAGAATCAAGCTCCGCATGCGTAGCATCTGGTCAAATACAGTAGAAATACAACAAATTAGGCCAATGGAACGACACCCAATCAATACAATTCGATTTACAGCAAAGAATGGCAAAGTTGCAAAAATCCGACTTTCGGTACGCTTCTCGAAAAATCATGAAAGTCTCATATTCGGAACCCTCATCTCGATACGAGTCTGAGCATATAAGATTTACCAAATTCGGACTCCATTTGCCCATTCAAAACCTTGACTTTCTAAAGTTCAAGCCTAGGGCTAAATCCTCCATAAATTACTCCAAATTCCTCCATTTTCATGATATAATTGCATAATATTACCAATACTAATCTTAGTATAAGTCCATAGTTGATTACCCTGATGATTTCCCTTGAGTTTCTCTTCAAAATCGCCCAAATCGCCTCCTTAAGCCGAGACCCAAATGTGTGAAATGTTTCTGAAATTTTCTAACTTCGATACAATTAACTCACTGCGATTTTCGCTTCTGCGGATAGAATTCCGCTCCTGCGAGTCCGTATC
This sequence comes from Nicotiana noctiflora, assembly GCA_032618575.1. NCBI lineage: Eukaryota > Viridiplantae > Streptophyta > Magnoliopsida > Solanales > Solanaceae > Nicotiana > Nicotiana noctiflora. The sequence goes on from JASVEL010001178.1 coordinate 64,279, forward strand.
GTGACCAATTGGTCGCTTCTGCGAACCCAGGCCTATTTGGCCATTTCCGCACCTGCGATCCAAGGACCGCTCCTACGGGTCCGCTCCTGCGGAATCCCCTCCGCCCCTGCGGTCTTTCCTGCTTCTGCGGACAAGAGTCCGCTCCTGCGGACTCGCCTATGCGATCAACTATCCGCTTCTACGGACTCCTCCATCACGCCTCCAGACCGCTTCTGCGATCGCCCTCTCGCACCAGCGAAGCCGCCCCTGCGGGCCATTCGCTTCTGCGCCTTCTTGTCCGCTCCTGCGGACTCGCTCCTGCACTCCCATTTCCGCATGAGCGAAAACAACAGAACAGAATCACAAACCTGCAATTTTTTCATGTTTTCTCCCGTTTAGCCATCCGAAAATACCTCGAGGCCCCCGGGACCTCATCCAAACATACCAACACATCCTAATACCTTATTCGAACTTGTTCCAATCCTCAAAACATGTCTAATAACATAAAAACCCATAATTCACATCGAATTCAAGCCTAAATTCCTTAAGACATTCCGAATTACACAATCAATCAAAAACCCGACCAAACGACGTCCGAATGACCTGAAATTTTGCGGACATATTCAAAATCACATAGTGAAGCTACAGGAATTGTCGGAATTCCATTCCGACCCCCGGATCAAAATCTCACCTACCGTTCGTATTTCGCCAAAATTCAACCTTAGCCAATTCAAGCCTATTTCTACACCGGACCTCCAAATTCAATTCCGATTGCTCCCCTAAGTCACAAATCACCTCCCGGAACTAACCAAATCATCAGAATCCGATTCCGAGCCCTCTAACCAAATAGTCAACTCCGGGTTGACTTTCCTTATTCAAGTTTCCTTCAAAAAGGCTATATGCCTCATTTTCAATCCAATTCACTCCTAACTCACCCGATAGACTCTAACACTGATATAAAAACATAAAACATGTAATTACAACATAACGGGATGGTAATTCCCGTGACAACGGGCCGGGTCGTCACATTCACGTAGTGGACGACTTGCTTCCTCTAATTGTTCATAAAAACATTTAGCTTCATCATTAGGAGTTTGTTCAACATTTTCGTTGGGCTCATCCCCAAAGTGGATTCCAAAAGCATTCGCAACAATATCATGAATTCTGGAATCATTGTTTCTATTCTCCCTCGACCTACTACTTTCACCAAGAACCATGTTAGGAAATATCACATCGCTACCATCCACCTCTCCATGATAAGTCCACACAAAGTAATTCGCTGTAAACCCCTTCATATAAAAATGAAGCTTAACTTCCTCCGGTTTTCCAAACTTCATACAGTCGCACCTAACACAAGGGCACCTAATTACTCCTTTTTTTATGTATGGCGGAAGTGACATTGCATGTCTAATAAAGTCCTCAGCCCCTTCTACAAAATTCTCCTGCAATCCCCGACGATTAGGATAATTCCTATTGTACATTCAAGAACGATGTTCCATCTATTTTAATAAAGTAAGAACAAATTAAATGAGTTAATACATTATAAAGCAACTCTAATACTAAATAGTAAAAAGTTTATATTACCTAATGTAGTTCATATTAGCTAATAGTAAAAAGTTCATATTACCTAATATAATTCAAACAAACAACCCTAATGTAAAAAGTTCATATTACCTAATGTATTTCAAACAAACAACCCTAATACTAAATAGGAAAAAACTCTAACAAATTACATAAAATTATATAGCAAAATTTAAAAATTAAAAAGCTAATACGTAGATTACTAACCTGGGTAGATTAAAATGAGGCTAAAATCAGTGGGGGCGGTGGAACAGTGGGTGGCGGTGGTAACAGTGGTGGAGGCGGACAGTGGTGGTGGCGGCAGCGGTGACAGTGGTGGCAACGGGTGGGGGGTTGATTTATGTAAGGAAAATAGAGAAGGGGAGGAGAAATAGTTGAGAGAGAAGTTGGAAAATTTGTGTGAGAGAAAATAAGATTTTTGGAGGGGAAACCCAATTTTGAGTTATGCAATTAAATAAAGCAGCCAAAGTTTATCGCTATTTTGGTAGCTATATAAGTATTGACTGGTTTGACCAAAAAGAAAGACTAACGTTGGTCGCCTAACTTGACCGTTTGACCAGAAAGCGACCATCTTTGGTCGCTATAATTGAAAATAAGTAAATAAAATAACCTAATTTTTTTCCTGTTTTAAATTTCTATTATTTTAGAAAGGGAAAGATGGTTGACCGAGGGCATATATGTTATTTCATAAAAATTTCATGTTTGCATTTCTTAAATACAAATACACGTGGACCCCATATTCCTCTAGCCACAACTCTCCTTTAAATGCACAATGTATGTGTTGATTAGACTATTTGTACAGTGCAAATGCTCATTTCCACTCTTTTTCTCATTTTAAAAAATTATTAATTTTGTTTTATTCATATAGAAGTTCCATAGAGAAAATAAAATTAAGTAAATAATACAACAACAAAAGGAATTATCGATTTTTACAAGATTTTTATATTTAACCATACCATTTTAAAGCAATTTAAAAATAAAAATTAAATGATTGTCACCTATCCTATGTGAAGACGACTTCAAACTAAATACTTTTATATTAAAAAGTAATTTTAAAACATATAGCTTGTTAAACCTCAAAAGTTAATTAACTAAATACCAACAAATAATAATTTTAATAAAATTACAATGTTGGGCCAACGGGTGTTATGAGTTAGTATATATATATATATATATATATATATATATATATATATATATATATATATATATATATATATATATATATATATATACACCAAAAGCGACTAAACTTGGTCGACTTTTGGTCAAACGGTCAGAAATGGCGACCAATTCTGGTCGCTACTTGGTCAAACAGTCAATACACACACACACACACACACACACATATATATATATATATATATATGAGCTATATTCGATACGGTATTACCTAATACAGTTATACTTAGTGCATAATATAGCGTAAGTACATATATTATATATATATATAAACTATATTCGACACAATATTACCTAATACACTTATACTCAGTGCATAGTATAGCGTAACTACATATATTATATATATGTTCGACACAGTATTACCCAATACACTTATACTTAGTGCATATAAAGTGTAAGTACATATATATATATATGAGCTATATTCGATATGGTATTACCTAATACACTTATACTTAGTGTATAATATAGCGTAATTATATATATATATATATATATATATATATATATATATATATATATATTCGATACGGTATTACCTAATACACTTATACTTAGTGCATGATATAGCGTAAGTACACATATTATATATATATGAGCTATATTAGATACAGTATTACCTAATACATTTATACTTAGTGCATAGTATAACGTAAGTGTGTGTATATATATATATATATATATATATATATAGAAGAACACGCCTGCTTCGTAGTACTATTCATCACTTGTGTTACAAAAGTATTAACGACTTATATTTATATTATTTACATAGTAAATACAAAAGTAATTTTTAATTTTGACCATATAGTAACCAACTTTGATCGCTAACTGCAAATGAATTTAATTTTGCGACCAAAGTTAGTCACTAACTGCACATGAATTTAATTTAGCGATCAAGTTTGGTCACTAAATTTGAATCGGATTTATTTATATTTTAAATTAATAATAATTATTAAATATTAGAACTGAGTCCCACATTGGCGACCAACGTTGGTCTCTATTTCTTTAAGCGACCAACTTTGGTCGCTAATTTTTGAATTATATTTATTTATATTTTATAATTCCTTTTAAATAAATATATATTTATTAAAATATTATAACTAGGCTCCACTTTCGCGGCCAATGTTGGTCGCTAAGAACTTATCCTTCAGTTAGCGACCAACTTTGGTCGCAAGTTTTAAATTATATATATTTATATAGTTTTATAAAATAATAATTAAATTATAAAAAAAAATTATGTCCGGCTTTAATGACCAACATTGGTCGTTAATCTCAGTATATCTTTGACCAAGCAAGTTTTACCAGACCAGTCAATAGGTTGACTAAATTTGCGGCCAAATAGCGACCAACCCTAGTCGCTAAAGTATTTCAAATATTTTTTTATTATTATTATCGGCAATTTGGCGACCAACTTTGATCGCTTTTCTTGACAAATCAAATTTGGTTGCTAATTTTTGATCGCTTTTTTATTGGAATTCTAGTAGTGTAGATAAGGAAACTATAATCACCAAGACGGAAAAAATCCTTCTTCTAATTTCATTATATTCACCAGCTTCCCTTTGTTGTCTATCTCTTTGGTAGCTTAACTTCTCTTGTTCCCCCTTTTAAATAACTGGATTTGTAATATTTAATTTTGTTGATTCATGTTTCCTCTAAATAAATAGAGATGGACTTGTTTCATCCGGGAAAAATATTTTACACTACCAAAATAATTTTTTAGGATAGTGACCGGCGTGACTAAAATCAATTTATATATATGCTTACAAATAATATTATTACAGTATTATTACTATTATTTTTCTGTGTCACTTTCCTACAATCAAGAGGTTCTTCGTTTCCAGAGCTCTGTCAAGATTTGTAGCCTGAGTTGAAGGATCTCAAACATCGGTAAATACAAACTTGCATCGAGCGATTAGATCACATCAAAACATTGATCTTTGTAGTTAAAATTTAAAGTGAGAATACATATTTATTCAGCGTTTAAGTTCTGCGACGTCGACGATATAACACATTCGGAATTTAAGTTTTATAAATTGGTAATTTAAAGATTCTTTAAACTAACAGTGAATTTTAGTATGTGATAGCATGTTAACGTTTACTAAGAGATTTACTTAAAGTTAGCCTAAAAGTGACTTGATTGTTTAAATATTTTTACACCATCAATTTAAACTCGAAAACTATTTTCACAATCAAGTCATTTATAAAGTAATTACAAATAAGTGTAATAAGCAGTTGTTGATTATCGGAAAATAATTATAAATGACCAGCTCTTACAAATTAAACTATATTAATAGTAAAAAAAAAAATCTTTACATTATATTAATGACTCTTAACAGGAACTTCACAAAGCAAAAAAAGGAAAAGGAAGTAAGTAGATTATTTTGTATTTTAAAGTACTATATTTATTCATTTATCTCCTATTTTTATATAATTAGGTGTTGGAGTAAATTAAATTCGGCATGGCTACTTGTATCAACGCAATGATAATTTGTCTGTTATAATTAAAGGCAAGGAATAATGTCTCTGACGTACCAATTAACAACTCAAGGACATGCTCTACGTGAACAAAATTTATGAATTAACCTAAATGTATATTGTTTATAAGCATTTCCTTTCTCATAGAAAAAAGAGATATGATAAAAACATTCCTTATTATTCTACTAAAATCTTGATAAATTCATTAATGTCTTCTTATAATCGCGCGGAAGCAAGCAAACTTCGTAGTTTTTTTTATATTAGTCTTAGGGTACGCGCTTTGCGCGTGTACTCTATAGTCATGAATATATAACTTTTAAATATTACATATCCATATTTACCAATGTGTATGAGTTATTAAAAAAATTATAGAAAAACAAAATGCAAGGTCCTAAGAATGATGAATGTTAATCCTATTTAGCTAACTTTAAGAAAAAATCATGTCCTACATAAATTTTTAGATGCTTTATTATGAATTCTTGCTTTGCCCCCACTTATCGAAGTTAATTAATTATCTTCTTAATTTTTAAATTAATTAGCATATGCTTAATATAAATAAATAAAATGATAAGATCGTATTTATATATCTCGTTATCTCCTTCTAAATTAGATTATTTTTACCTGAAGAATAATTGCCAAGTTTTCTTTCAAAATTATTTACAAATTTGAAAATGAAGCTGAAAAATAATTATATTAAACTTTTTATTCAATTAATTAAGAGTGGTCACGACCCCAAACCCGGTCGTGATGGCGCCCAGCACACTGCTAGGCCAACCCGACCAATCAACAGAAATCACGGAGCTATCAACTCACATTTAATACCTTAGGCATAAACAATGATAGAACGATAATAATAAGAATATCCAAATACGGGGATTACACATCCAAAACCAGTAAAACCTCCCAATAGACAAGGAGTCTCAAGTCATGAGCCTCTACCAGAGTATATAAAGTGTAACAGTGTATACAACTGTGCACCAGTGCGGAAATAGATAAAACAGAAATAAGGATAAGCTGGAGAGTCAGGTCCCGCAGACGCTGGCATCTACCTCGACTGTCCAGAAGCAACTCCAAGCAGCTACAGAATCAAGTCTGCCGCAATGTACCTGGATCTGCACACAAGGTGAAGGGAGTAAAGTGAGTACTTCCAGACTCAGTGGTAATAAGCAGGGGTAAGACAGCAGGGTAAGAAAACCCAATATATAACACTAAGTAAAGCTATACACAATGCCCTGCATCAGTATCAACATGTACAGTAACCGAACCAGCAATATCAGCTAACAACATAACAGCTAAGAGCATAATATCTTACAGGTATAGCTAAATGCAATGCAATGCATGAATATGACCGCTACAGCGCGTAGCCCGATCCATTTGGGTACCCGTGCTCACTGTGGGGGTTCATACTCTGGAGGGACTCCTACAGCCCAAGCACAATATCATGATACGCTGCGGCGCGCAGCCCGATCCACTACCAGTCAGCTATAATGCAATGCAACCTCGCATGCTTAAAAATAGTATTTGAAAACACGTTTTTATCAATTTTCAATAGAAAACAGTATATCAGAAATTTCAGAGTTTGGAAAACCATTATGACAGTAGTAGCTCAGGACTGGTAGCAAAATAACATGCCAATATCACAGAAACAATAATAACGATCCTCGCAGGATCCCAATAACTGGCTCACAACCTAAAAATGTACACAACCATCCAAGTAGGAGGTTCACCGGCTCAATAATAGCCAACAACATAGTATAGTATCAACAGGTCGGACTAAGCCATAGTCCCCAATCACATCGACCCCGCACTCACAGGAGAGTACGTGTCTCGCCTCAATACAGCGTCACAAAGTAATATACCGGGGTTTCAAACACGTTGGTCATCACCCACACCTATTACTCACCTCGACTCGACTCGACGACTAGTCTGCGATGCCATTGCCACGAGAATCGGCCTCCACAGGTGTAGAATCTGATCAAAATCAATAGAAATGCTTCAAAATATGCTAAAGGGACATTACCCAGTCGAAACAACTCCAATTACACCAAAAATTACAAAGTTGCCAAAACCCGACGTTCGGTACGTTTTTCAAAAAATTATAAAATTTACATATTCGGATTCCTTATCTCAACAAGAGTCCATGCATATAAAGTTTATCAAAATCGGACTCCGTTTGCCCATTTCTATCAATGATTTTCCATAACCCAGGCTTAGGGCTAAAATCCCCCATTAATCCTCCCATTAACAGTGAAATAATCGAAGATTCTACGATAAAATCATGTATTTAGGCCATAGAACTTACCTCCGATGATTACCTGGTGAAATCCCCTTCAATTCCCGTCAATATGCTCTCTAAGAACTCAAAAATGGAGGTTATGGGTATAAGGGTCGCAAATACACTATTCTGGTTTTTAATATTTCTGACAAACAGTTAACCGTATGCGATCGCAGCCATTGGCTCGCGATCGCGATGTACAAAATTTCCTGGGCTCCAAAATGTTCTATGCGATCGCGGCCCTTGGAACGCGATCGCCATGCACAAAAATCTGGGCGACCAATTTCCTTCTACGCGATCGCGTGAACTCAACCGCGATCGCGGTGAACAACTTATTGACTCTACGCAGTCGCAACACTGGATACACGATCGCATTGCTTCCCAACATTGCCCTATGTGATCGCAGACGGATTCTCGCAATCACAGAGCTCATCAACTTCTTCTTACATGATCGCATGATGATATTCACGATCGCGAAGAACAAAAATCTCTGCATTTTATTGCAGCAGAAACAGCAGTGCCTTTTGGCACAAAATGGTCCGTTTGGACCCCCGGATTCATCCCGAGGCCCCCGGGACCCCAATGAAAACCACCAACCTACTCCAAAACATGATACAAACTTGTTCCAATCATAAAAACATGCCCTTAAACACGGAAATCATCGAATCAAAGCGGATTCAAGCCTAAGTTTTATCTAGAATTTCCGAAACCAACAATCAATCAAAAACCCAACCAAACGACGTCCGAATGACCTGAAAATTCACAGACATATCCAAAATCACCTAACGGGGATACTGCAACTTTCAGAATTCCATTCCAACTCCCGGATCAAAATCTCACATACCGTTCGGATTTCGCCAAAATTCAACCTTAGCCAATTCAAACCTATTTCTACACCAGACCTCCAAATTCAATTCTGATCGCTCCCCTAAGTCACAAATCACCTCCCAGAACTAACCGAATCATCAGAACTCGATTCCGAGCCCTCTAACTACATAGTCAACTCTAGGTTGACTTTTCAAAAACTAGCTTCATTTCAAAAGGCTATTTGCCTCATTTTCAACCAGAATCACTCCTAACTCACCCGATAGACTCTATCACCAATATAGAAACATGAAACATATCAATGAAAGGGTAACGGGTGGTAATTCTCATGACGACGGGCCGGGTCGTCACATTCTCTCCCACTTAAGCAAACGCTCGTCCTCGAGCGGGTCAAGAAACATACCTGGGGACTCAAATAAGTGAGGATATCTGCTCCATATCTCCCGCTCGATATCCCAAGTGGCCTCCTCCACGAGTCGACCTCTCCACTAGACCTTTACTGATGCAATGTCCTTGGATCTCAATCTCCTCACCTGACGACCCAATATAGCTATAGGCACCACATCGTAGGTTAGGTCATCATCAAGCTGAATAGTGCTAAAGTCCAACACATGCGATGGGTCGCCAACATATTTCCGGAGCATGGATAAGTGTAACACTGGATGAACTTCCGATAGACTGGGTGGCAAGGCAAGCATATAGGCCACCTCCCCAATCCTCCTGAGGATCTCAAAAGGGCCAAAGAATCTTGGACTGAGCTTTCCTTTCTTCCCAAATCTCATGACGTCTTTCATAGGCGAAACCTTCAATAAGACTTTCTCACCCACAGAATAAGAAACATCCCGAACCTTTCGGTCCGCATAACTCTTCTGGCGCGACTGATCTGTACGAAGTCTCTCCTGAATCACCTTCACCCTATCCAAAGCATCCTGGACTAACTCTGTCCCCAATAACCTCGCCTCACCGGACTCAAACCAACCAATTGGAGATCTACACCGTCTCCCACATAAAGCCTCATACGGCGCCATCTGAATACTGGATTGGTAGCTGTTGTTATAGGCAAACTCTGTGAGAGGCAAATAATCATCCCTTAACACAAGCTCTCAACATATCCTCTAAGATCCGAATAGTACGCTCGGACTGTCCATCCGTATGAGGATGGAATGCAGTACTCAACTCAACCTGGGAGCCCAACTCACGCTGAAATGTCCTCCAGAACTGTGAGGTAAACTGAGTACCTTTGTCTGATATGATAGAAACTAGGACTCCATGCAATCTAATGATCTCTCGAATGAATATCTTAGCTAACCGCTTAGAGGAGTACGTAGTACACACAAGAATGAAGTGAGGTGACTTGGTCAACCTATCCACAATCACCCAAACTAAATCAAATTTCCTTGTTGTCCGAGGGAGTCCGGTAACAAAGTCCATAGTGATTCTTTCCCACTTCCACTCGGGAATATCAATAAGCTAAAACACGCCACCGGGCCTCTGATGCTCGTACTTGACCTGCTGACAGTTGAGGCACCGTTCTACATGCCTAACAATGTCCATCTTCATCTTTCTCCACCAATAATGTTGTTTCAAGTCTTGGTACATCTTCGCGACTCCTGGATGGATAGAATACCATGAGCTATGGGCCTCCTCCAATATCAACTCATGAAGGCCATCAACATTGGGCACACATATCCGGCCATGCATCCTCAATACACTGTCACTATCAATAGTGATATCTCTAGCATCATCATGTTGAACTCTGTCCTTAAGGACAAACAAGTGTGGATCATCATACTGGCGCTCATAAATACGATCATATAAAGAAGACCGAGATACAACACAAGCCAACACCCTGCTGGGCTCTGAAATGTCTAACCTCACTAGCCGATTAGCTAGCGCCTGAACATCATAAGCAAATGATCTCTCCTCGACTGGAATATATGCCAAGCTCCCCATACTGACCGCCTTCCAGCTCAAAGCATCGGCCACCACATTGGCCTTCCCCGGATGCCGATACTGACCGCCTTCTGGCTCAAAGCATCGGCCACCACATTGGCCTTCCCCAGATGATATAGAATATTAATGACATAATCCTTGAGCAACTCAAGCCATCTCCGCTGCCTCAAATAGATCCCTCTGTTTGAACAAATGCTGGAGACTACGATGATCGGTATACACCTCACAGGACATGCCATACAAATAGTGCCTCCAAATCTTCAAGGCATGAACTATGGTAGCTAGCTCTTAATCATGAACAGGGTAGTTCTTCTTATGAGGTTCAACTGCCGAGAAGCATAAGCAATCACTCTACCCTCTTGCATCAATACACAACCTATCCCACTCTCGAGGCATCACAATATATAGTATATGAACCTGAAGCTGATGGCAACACTAATACTGGAGCTGTGGTCAAAGCTATCTTGAGCTTCTAAAAGCTCTCCTCGCACTCATTCGACCACACGAATGGTGCACCCTTTTACGTCAACTTAGTCAAAGAAGAAGCAATGGATGAAAATCCCTGAACAAACCGGGGATAATATCCTGCCAAGCCAAGAAAATTCCTGATTTCTGTAGCTGAGGACGGTCTAGGCCAACTCTGCACCACCTCTATCTTCTTCGGGTCAACCTGAATACCATCACAAGACACCACATGACCCAGAAATGCTACAAACCCGAGCCAAAACTCGCACTTGGAGAATTTAGCATACAACTTCTTCTCCCTCAACCTCTGCAACACAATGCTCAAATGCTGAGTGTGTTCCTCCTGACTACGGGAGTAGACTAGAATGTCATCAATGAACACGATCACGAATAAATCTAAGTATGGCCTGAACACACTGTTCATCAGATGCATGAATGTTGTTGGGGCGTTGGCAGTCCAAAAGGCATCACAAGGAACTCATAGTGACCATATCTAGTCCTGAATGCAGTCTTCATAATATCAGAGTCCCTGATCTTCAGCCGATGATAGCCTGAACGAAGATCAATCTTAGAAAACGCCCTCGCACTATGTAACTGGTCAAATAAATCATCAATGCACGGTAGAGGGTACTTGTTCTTCACTGTTACCTTGTTCAATTGTCTATAATCAATATATATCCGCATGGAACCATCTTTCTTCTTAACAAATAACACTGGTGCACCCCACGGGGACACACTAGGGCGAATGAATGCCTTATCCAAAAGATCCTGAAGTTGTTCTTTCAATTCCTTCAGCTCAGCTGGTGCCATCCGATAAGGAGGAATATAAATGGGCTGAGTGCCCGGCACCAAGTCAATGCCAAAATCCATGTCCCTGTCCGGTGGCATACCCTGGCAAGTCTGAGGGGAATACATCTGGAAAGTCCCTCACAACAGGTACAAAATCAATGCTAGGAGACTCAGCTCCCACTTCCCTCACAAATGCTAAATATGACAAACACCACTTTTCAACCATTCTCTGAGCCTTTAAGAATGAAATAACACGGCTTGAGATGAAATCAGTTGAACCCCGCCACTCAATCTGAGGAATACCAGGAATAGCCAATGTAACTGTCTTGGTATGACAGTCCAATATAGCATGGCACGGAGACAGCCAGTCCATGCGCAATATCACATCAAAGTCCACCATCCCTAACAATAACAGATCCACCTGGGTCTCCAGACCCCCAATAGAAATAACAGAGGATCTATTGACATGATCCACAATAATCGTATCACCCACTGGGGTGGATACATGAACAGGCAAATCAAGACTACCACGGGTCGCACCCAAATGATGTGCAAAATAGGATAACATGTACGAATATGTGGACCCGGGATCAAATAGAACAAAGGCATCTCTGTGACAGATAGAAATGATACCTGTAATTACTACATCGGAGGCAACTGCATCACGCCTGTCAGGGAGTGCATAGAATCATGCCTGGCCCCCACTGGATCTCTCCTCACCTCTTGGGCGACTACGAGAAGACTGACCTACACCTCTGCTAGTCTGAGATGGTTCTGAAGAAAAGGGTTGATCCCTCTGCTGAGACCTATCCCTACGAAGTCGAGGGCACTGCCTCCTCATGTGACCAAACTCGCCACACTCAAAACAGCTACCTGGTGCTGGAGAAGGGGACTGAAGGGAAACCCTCACCGCAGATGAACCCTGGGATGAAGAACAGTAGGTGCTGCACTCTGAGCTGTGAGGGAACTAAGTGAAGGCTGGCCCTGCTAGAATCCCTGGCGACCACGACCAGAAGAAGAAGCTCGATTTTGCTCAGGGCGGCCTAAATGAGAAGGTCTAGATGAGCGACCTCTGCCCTACTGAAAATGCCCTCTAGATGGAGCACCGCTGAAGCTACCAGAACCTCGAGGCCTCTTGGCCTCCTTCTCCTCCCACTCCCGGTGACGATCCGCCTCAATGGAGCATGCCATATCCACAACCTGCTCAAAAGATGATGATAGTACTCTCTCTCTGGTCATCAGAATGCGAATGGAGTAGTTGAGGCCATCAATGAACATCTTATTCCTCTCCCGATCAGTTGGGATCATCCATGTGGTATTCTTAGACAACTGGGTATATCTCAGCTTATACTGTGTCACTGACATGTCGCCCTGTACCAGCCACTCAAACTGGCGATGAAGCTCCTCACGACGGGACCGAGGTACATACTTCTCCAAGAAGAGAGTAGAAAACTGCTGCTAGGTGAGAGGTGCTGCTCCCGCAGGCCTACGCCTCTCAAACTCCTCCCACCAATTGAACGTTGGACCAGTAAACTGAAAAGTAGTAAATGAAACCTCGCTGGACTCAAGAATACCAGTTGTACGTAGCATCCTCTGCCACTTATCTAAGAAACCCTAGGCATCCTCGCCCTCAGTACCACTAAAATGGGGTGGCAAGAGTCTACCAAATCTCTCTAGGCGACGCTGCTCGTCGTCTGGCATAACCTATACCACATGCTCTTGAGCTGGTGCAGCTGGAATAACTGGTGCAACTACCTGAGCTAGGACCGCCTCCGGCGTCTGAAGTCCCTGTACCACCTGCTCAGGTGTGCGAGCTGCAGGGGTCTGCTGACCACCCCCTGTCTGGGATGTCGTTGCTGTAGCGGTAGCTGATACTACCTGAGCCAATCCAGAACATACTGATAATTTCTGGGCCAAAGTCACCTGAAGACCAAGAATGGCATTAGACACTGTCTGGGCCTGAGCTGGGGTTGCTGCAGTATCAACCACTAGGGGATGCCTCTGAATAGGTACAACGGGCGGGTCAACTGGCACTGCCTTAGATGCCCTACCTCTACCTCGACTACGACCTCACCCACGGCCTCTAGCAGGTGGCAATGGTGGTCATCCACCTCGTCCTGAAGCTCGAGTTCTCACCATCTGCGAAAGAATAGAATACAGAAGTTCAGTTCTCAGAACACCAAGATTGCACGACAGAGTTCAAGAAATGTGAAGTGTTTCCTAAAGGTTCGTAGCCTCCCGAGGATAAGAACAGGCGTCCCTGTACCGATCCACAAGACTCTACTAACCGGCTCAAGACTCATGAGGCCTAGTAACCTAGTCTCTGATACCAACTTGTCACGACCCCAAACCTGATCGTGATGGAGCCTAACACACTGCTAGGCCAGCTCGACCAATCAACAGAAATCACGGAGCTATCAGCTCACATTTAACCCCTTAGGCATAAACAATGATAGAATAATAATAATAAGAATATCCAAATACGGGGATTACACATCCCAAACCAGTAAAACCACCCAATAGACCAGGAGTCACAAGTCATGGGCCTCTACCAGAGTATATAAAGTGTAATAGTGTATACAACTGTGCACCAGTGTGGAAATAGACAAAATAGAAATAAGGATAAGCTGGAGAGTCAGGTCCTGCGGACGCTGGCAGCTACCTCGACTATCCAGAAGCAATTTCATGCAGCTACAAAATCAAGTCTCTACGATGTACCTGGATCTGCACACAAGGTGTAGGGAGTAAAGTGATTACTTCCAGACTCAGTGGTAATAAGAAGGGGTAAGACAGCAGGGTAAGAAAACCCAATATAACACTAAGTAAAGCTATACACAATGCCCTGCATCAGTATCAACATGTACAATATTCGAACTAGCAATATCAGCTAACAGCATAACAGCTAACAGGTATAGCTAAATGCAATGCAGTGCATAAATATGACTGCTACGGCGCGTAGCCCGATCCATTTGGGTACCCGTGCTCACGTGGGGGTTCAGACTCCAGAGGGGCTCCTATTGCCCAAGAACAATATCATGATACGCTACGGCGCATAGCCCGATCCACTACTAGTTAGCTATAATGCAATGCAGCCTAGTAGGCTCAAAAAGAGTATTTGAAAATTCTTTTTTATCATTTTTCAGCAGAAAACAATATATCAAAAATTCCAGAGTTTGGAAAACCATTATGACAGTAATAGATCAGGACTGGTACCAAAATAGCATGCCAATACCACAGAAACAATAATAACGATCCTCGTAGGATCCCAATAACTGGCTCACAGCCCAAAAATTTACACAACCATCCAAGTGGGAAGTTCAGCGGCTCAATAATAGCCAACAACATAGCATAGTATCAACAGGTCAGACTAAGCCATAGTCCCCAATCACATTCAACCCCGTACTCACAGGAGAATACGTGTCTCACCTCAATACAGCGTCACAAAGTGATATACCGGGGTTTCGAACCCGTAGGTCATCACCCACACCCATTACTCACCTCGACTCGGCTCGACGACTAGTTCGCGATGTCCTTTCCACGAGAACCGGCCTCCATGGGTGGAGAATATGATCAAAATCAATAGAAATGCATCGAAATATGCTAAAGGGACATTACCCAGTCGAAACAACTCGAATTACACCAAAAACTACAAAGTTGCCAAAACTCGACTTTCGGTACGCTTCTCAAAAAATTACAAAAGTTAGATATTCGGATTCCTTATCTCATTACGAGTCCATGCATATAAAGTTTATCAAAATAGGACTCCATTTACCCATTCAAATCAACGATTTTCCATAACCCAGGCTTAGAGCTAAAATCCCCCGTTAATCCTCTCATTAACAGCGAAATAATCGAAGATTCTACGATAAAATTATGTATTTAGGCCATAGAACTTAGCTCCGATGATTACCCGGTGAAATCCCCTTCCATTCCCGTCGATATGCTCTCTAAGAACTCAAAAATGGAGGTTATGGGTATAAGGGTCGCGAATACACTGTTCTGATTTTTAATATTTCTGACAGACAGTTAACCCTATGTGATCGCAGCCATTGGCTCACAATCGCGATGTACGAAATTTCCTGGGCTCCAAAATGTTCTATGCGATTGTGGCCCTTCGCACGCGATCGCGATGCACAAAAATCTGGGCGACCAATTTCCTTCTACGCGATTGCGTGAACTCAACCGTGATCTCGGTGACCAACTTATTGACTCTACGCGATCGCAACACTGGATATGCGATCGCATTACTTCCCAACATTGCCCTATGCGATCGCAGACGGATCCTCGCGATCACAGAGCTCGTGAACTTCCTCTTACGCGATCGCATGATGATCTTCGAGATTGCGAAGAACAAAAATCTCTGCATTTTATTGCAGCAGTGCCTTTTGGCACAAAATGGTCTGTTTGGACCCCCGGATTCATCTCGAAGCCCCCGGGACCCCAACGAAAACCACAAACCTACTCCAAAACATGATACAAACTTGTTCCAATCATAAAAATACGTCCTTAAACATGAAAATCATCGAATCAAAGCGGATTCAAGCCTAAGTTTCATCTAGAACTTCCGAAACCAACATTCAATCAAAAACCCAACCAAACGACGTCCGAATGAGCTGAAAATTTGCAGAAATATCCAAAATCACCTAACGGAGCTACTGCAACTTTCGTAATTCCATTCCGACTCCCAGATCAAAATCTCACCTGCCGTTCAGATTTCGCCAAAATTCAACCTTAGCCAATTCAAGCCTATTTCTACACCAGACCTCCAAATTCAATTCTGATCGCTCCCCTAAGTCACAAATCACCTCCCAAAACTAATCGAATCATCAGAATTCAATTTCGATCCCTCTAACTACATATTCAACTCCAAGTTGACTTTTTATATACAAGCTTCATTTCAAAAGGCTATTTGCCTCATTTTCAACTAGAATCACTCCTAACTCACCTGATAGACTCTATCACCAATATAGAAATATGAAATATATAAATAAAAGGTTAACGGGTGGTAATTCCCGTGACGATGGGCCGGGTCGTCACGAGAGCTTAATTATATAGCTATTTTAATATCAAATTTCTTTTTCCTTTGTTAGTTTTAAAATTATGGTTGGACTATAGTTCTATTATAAGTCTGGCCATTTCCTTCTATTAATTGTATCCACATCCTCTTAGGAAATATAACACGTAAACATTTATATTATTAGTATTGTAATATTATATTATATATGGTAATTGTAATGTATTATGATATCCTAAATATTAGTTTTTTTTTGTGTAGTCGTTGAAATAAGGAGAACTTTAATAAGTAAAGTTTTAGATTTCAAAATACAAAATATTAGGAAAATAATTAAATGACTATTTTGTCTATTGTAAACTTTATTTTAAAAGGGTAAAAAAGACTGAACGACATTTCACTAAGGGCCTTCGTGCTTTTAATATAGTATAGATAAGAGTGGATCAACATTTAGATAGAATGTTTTGTTTTGATCAATATAATGTTTAGATGAATTGCATTATTTGGTAAAAATAGCGCGGGCTAACCAGTTTTCGGGCTGATCATTCAAAAATAGCCAGTGTTTGCAAAGTCATTAACAAAAGAACTATTTTCCCGCAACACGGAAAGTTCCAGCATAATATACTGGAGATCGGTGCACCTGTGTATGAACTTTTAGCATATTTGTGACGAACCGACCCATTGTCTCATGAGTTACCACCCTGTTTTTTCCATTTCCTGCTTTGTTATGCTTCATTATAGTGTCTTGTGTGAACAAGTTAAATTGGGTTGATTTTAGAAGCAAATGAGACACTTAGTCTCTTTAAGGAAGGCTTAGTTTGGAAAAATCACCTGGATGTTGACTTATGCGTTAGAGGGCTCGGATGTGATTCCCGAAGATGCGTTAGGAGCTAAATTTTTAACTATAGTCGACTTTGATTATTTATTAAATGAATAAGAGTGGGCTAAGCCCATTCTCTTAGGTCTACCACATTTTAGAGACATAGTAGAAAATTGTCATATTTGGTTTCTCTCGTTGTTGGAAAACGAAAAAGTAAAGTGTTCTATTGGAAAATTGCCGGCAGCGGCATACAATAGCATTGTAAGCTTCCAAAGTTCAGGTATTATCTTTTATATGGCAACAAATAGCAAACTCGTGTAGTTATATTAGTCAGATAATGGGATTAGTGCATTACGATACATTTTAAATGTAAAATATATTGTAAATATTTTTGGCAAACAGGAAGATCAATAATTATTAGCTTTAAAGGATAAATATGAGGTAGGGAATGTGAGAAAATATTGGTTTTGTAGACTTACTGTGGAACTAAATTTTTCTAAGAGCTACGGTGTTGGAGTTTTTTTTTTTTTTTTTTTTTTTAAATAAGCCACTAGGCACTGAGCCTAGGGTTGGATTTTATAGATTAAGTTCAAATACAACAATGGAGGGGGACATAATACCTTACCTCCACAATGATGAAAATGCATTTGGTTGTCCAAGTGACAACCAAATAACATTTACTGCTATGGAGAGATAAACCTATAGAGAGTGGTCTATTGTCTATCCAGTATTGATAGGCATTAGACATTACAAAATTCTATAGATAGAGTCTAGGTCACATGTACAAAACCAATAGCCTAGATATGTGAAATTCCAAAAGATTGGGTCCTTCATTCCTATACAACACAGTCTACATCTAACAAAGGTGCAGAAAAGTCTGGACTTTGAATGAGGATGAGTCATGGTATGAAAATGATCTATCTTATCCTTTGCTTTATACACAGGATAAGATAGTCTTCAAAAAAAGCTCCAAAAGACAGAAGAGAGAGCTGTCTTTTGTTGCTTTATACACTGTGTAGTCTGGCATCTACATGCAGCTGTGACAGAAGAGAGAGAGAGAGAGAGCAAAGAGCTGCTCTTGTGTTGCTCTTGCTTCAAAGGTATTTAAAGTCCACATTCCTGTACTGGTATTTGGTACTGGAGGTGCTTGAACTCCCTTGTTGTTGCCTTTGGTGTAAGTTGAATCTTTACAGTAGGTTATCTGGAAATTAGTGCTCCTTTGTGTTTGGAGTCCTTGGGAAAAAAGGCATTTCTACCAGAATGAGTACTTGAAGTACTAATACCACTGGATAGATATGCATTCTTTGCCTCAAGGGGGTCCAAGTACCTGCAAGATGAAGAAACTGGTTAGTAAACGGGGAGCTTAGTCTCCAGGTTCTTGTGTAGACTGGAGCTAAGTCTGGGGAGAGGGGAGCAAGAATGATCCTTGTTCTGCCATTTTGTAGCAGGTTCTTGTGTAATCTGCTATCAAAAGGACAAATGCTCAAGTGATAGGCCAGGAAGGTGCTGGTTGTTACATTACAATTAGCATGACTCTTGTGATTGGCAGGATGGAGGTACAAGTACAGGAGAGGTACCATCAGCTCTACAGTTGCAATGCTTAGGTGAGATTGTATATGTGGAGAACTTTTAGTTGAGTTGGTGTGAGAGGAGGGTTTTTGGTTCTTTGTGTGATGGATTTGGCTAGCATTTGTGTTTTTCCAGCAGTATTGGGGTGTGCACTGCTGAAAAAACATACTGGATGCCAATACAATAGTTATGATGACCTCCAAGGTAGTGGATTTGTTCAAAGTACCTGCAAAAAAGATAGCATAGGTTAGAAGAAAAGTTCTCATCCTATTCTCCTTACGAAGGCCTTTACTTTGGTTGCTGGCTAGGGTGAGGTGACTACTGGTCATGGTATTTTGGATACTAAGGGTAGCTGTCACTTTTGAAATACTGTCAGCCATATCCATAGGAAGAGTTGGTGGGAGAAGGAGAAGGGGTATGAGATGAGAGGGTGATTCTATTGGTTTTTTTGTGTCTGAAGGCAGGAGTGCCAACAAGATCTTGATGTATTTGACCTCTGATGTGGCTTGGGAGTAAAAGAGTAGAGTGGTAGTGTGTCAAGGCTGTCAGACTGTGGCTAAGTTTGGATAATGAGTCCGCTGGATTGTTGGCTTCTCTGTAAACATGTGTGACTTGTATTTCTTCACAATTGTCACGCATGTTCTTCAGTTTATCTATCTGTGGTTGGAGACTCCAGGGTGGATCAGTGCTGGTAGTTAACCATAGTATCAAAAGAGCCGAATCTGCTTCTAAATGAATTCTTTTGTATGAGTTGTCAATGCACCATTTAACTCCCAAGTGTGCTGCTTCTATTTCTGCCAGATTATTTGTGCCCTCACCCAATGGGGCAGCCAGAGCATGAATGAAAGCTCCATTGTTATCTCTTATGATTGCTCCTGCTCCAATACTGCCCGGGTTGCTAAGAGCACTGCCATCAGTGTTAACCTTTACAAATCCTTGAGAAGGTTTCAACCATGTAACCTGCTTAGTTTCAGTGTAATGGGTGATGGTTTCAGTAGTCAAATACAAGTCTGGCCATACAAGTGTTGGAGTTTTAATATTACGTATATGAATTATAAACTTAATCATGGCATAATGATTGGGTAATGATATTAAATGTGAAATAGCATGAGAAATTATTATCTTGGAGTTACTGGGTCATATGTTAGGTTATTGTTAAGCAATCTTTATTTTCCACGATTGAAGCTACTGCATTCGATGTTAATCGTGTGCAGATTTCTATTAATTGTATTGGGAGTTAGACTTTGATTTTGACTCGCCTTAAGATTATGGAAATTATTCACCTAGATTGATTAGGACGTGTTATTCAATATTTTGAATAGATTGAGACCATTGGAGACTATTTGACTGGTGTTCTGGGCGTTGCAAGGTTGTAGAACTTCCCGTCATCGAGGTGAGTAATAGATGCAGATGAAGACATGAGGGTTTGAAACTCGGTATATCACATTGTGACGCTATATTATGGCGAGACACGTACTCTATGACGAGTGCGGGGTCATTTATGGTTAGGACTGTGACGTAGTCCGTCTCGAGCTTCTCGACTAGAGATTTGATTAGTAATCATCACGCTTGGATTTTTGAATATACTTGGGCTTCGTGCCGGTTATTTGAACCCAATAGGGATTATTATTATTATTTTCATGACACTTAGCATATTAAGTGATTTCAGTCCTGTGACAACCCGACCCGTCGTCTTATGTGTTACTGCTCCATTTTTCCCGTTTATTGCTTCTTCATATTTCGTTATCAGTATTTGGTGTGCTAGAATTGATTTGGGTTGATTTTGGTAGAATATGAGACACTTAGTCTCTTTAAGGAATGTTTGTTTTGGAAACGTCAACCGGAAGTTGACTTGTGAGTTAGAGGCTCAGCTGTAATTTCAGATAATTCGGTAAGCTTTGGGAGGTGATTTTTAACTTAGGAGTGCGATCGGAATTGAATTTGGAGATCTGGTGTAGAATTATGCTTGAATTGGCGAAGTTTGAATTTTGGCGAATTCCGGTTGATATGTGAGATTTTGATCCGAGGGTCGGAATGAAATTCCGAGAGTTGTTGCAAGCTTTGTTAGGTGATTTTGGATATATCTACAAATTTTCAGGTCATCTGGACATCGTTTGGTCGGGTTTTTGATTGAAAGTGCATTTCGAAAGTTTTTAAAGAACTTAGGCTTGAATTCGATGAGAAATGATGATTTTAGTGTTCTTTGAGGTATTTTAATGATTGGAACAAGTTTGAACGACGTTATGGGATATGTTTGTGCTTTTGGTTAAGGTCCTGGGGGCCTCGGGGTGATTTCGGATGGCTATGGGGAGGATTGGAGTTATGAAAATGCAGCAGAAAAAATGCAGAGAAAATTTGCTCTATGCGGTCGCAGAGGTTGTCATGCGATCGCATACAAGAAATTCGAAGGGTGTTTGAAATGTGCTATGTGAACGCAGTTTAGGTAATGCGATTGCATAGGGTAAAGACCCTATGTTATGCGGCAACGGGTGATTTTGTGCGATCGCGTAAGGTAATTTGAGGGAGGAAAATTTTGTGCTATGCGATCACGTGGGCTCTTGTGCGATCGTATAGAAGGGCTTCAGGAGCTGGGCAGAATGTTTTATAATATTTCATCCGCGGGTTTTAGTTTCTTTTAATCCATTGTTGAGTATTTTGAGAGCTCTTTGGGGCAAATTGTCATGACACAAACCCGGTCGTGATGGCGCCCAACCCTAAAGCTAGGCAAGCCTAACCAACAATCGTTCCCAAATCAACCATAAACCTCAAAACCGATAATTTAAAGAGAATATAATAGTTTTAGAATAATAATCCAATATTTATAGAAGAATAATACTAAGAGATACAATGTCTGATAAAAATACTCCTAAAACATCCGGGGTCACGAGTCTAGAGCCTCTAAACAAAACTGGATAACAATATCTGAACGGAAATATCCAAGTCTGGACATGTATATGTAAATAAAACTGAAATAGGAAGAGTAGACATGTCATGCGAACGTCAAGCAGCTACCTCAACAACTCTGATAAGCTCTGGAAACAAAGACTGCTCAGCTAAGCCTCCGGTGTACCTGAATTTACACACAAGGTGCAAGGAGTAGGGGTGAGTACTACCGACTTAGTGATTAATAAGCATATAAAATATCTGAAGATAAGAAATTCACGAAATCCCACAAATTAAAGCTAAAACTAACAGTCCGACACCTTACTACGAACCAACAACAAAACAACTTCAAATATAACAGTCAAGTAAAATGTAAGGATGCAATGCAATGCATATGAGCGTACAATCTAATCCATTTAACGTCTCACTGGGGGTATGTATAGACTCCGGAGGGGCTCATTCAGCCAAGCGCAATATAATCATAACATTCGCTGCGACGTGCAGCCCGATCCATACTCAATCATAACATTCGATGTGGCGTGCAGCCCGATCCATACTCAGTCCACAGTATGCATATGAGTCACATAACAGATTCAATTAATTTCCCAGTCTCTAATTTATTAAGAATAATATACTTTAGATATTTAAGTTTAGGAAAAATGACTTAGTACTTCATAACAGTGATTAAGCACATGACTGAGATCAATAATTATACAAAACATGCTATCACAATGATATTCATCCTTTGAGGATGCTACAGATCGGCACAAGGCCCTAAACATGGCAAAAAGCCTAGATATATTCAATACAGATTGCGTATCAGTCGCCAATATAGAAACATTCTTGTTCGGGATGGACCAAGTCACAATCCCCAGTCATAATAATCTCGCACCTGCCATGGGGTACGAGTCACACCCTAACATAGCATTACAATGTGATAAACAGGTGTTTCAAACCCTCAGGCCATCATATACATCAACTACTCACCTCTAACCGGTCATAGACTGGTCCGCAATGCTTTTTCCATTCATATCGACCTCTTTGTGCATCGAATCTAGTCAAAATCACAGCGAATACATAAATATGGGTTAAAGAAACATAACCCAATCAAAAATACTCGAAAAGTACTAAAATTCACGAAGTTGGTAAAACCCGAGCCCTGTTCCCACTTTCTAAAAAAAATTGAAAATCACACCAACGGATTCCTCATCTCGCCACGAGTCTGTACATATAAAGTTTATCGAAAACGGAGCTCAAATGGCCTTTTAAATCCTAAAAATTTGTTTTCAAAAACAAAGCCCTAGTGCTTCACAACTTCTACCCACTTTCATGAATTTGAGTGTTGATTCTTCCATAAAATGGTATTTTCTAGTCAAGAGACTTAACTCCAATCAATACCCATTGAAAACCCTCTTCAAATCACTCAAAAAGCTCTCATGGTGGAGTAAAAATGGTGGAAAAGTAATGTGAGTCGCGGATATAAGGGTTTTAAACATTCTGTCAGATTACTGTAGCAAACCCTATGTGATCGCATTACCCCTGCGATCGCAGAGGCCAAAATTTCCAGGCCCTCAATTCCTCTTACGCGATCGTAGGACATGCCATGTGATCGCGTAGCACTGTCTCACCCTCCTACGCGATCACATTACTTCTCACGCAACCACACTGCCCAATCTTCTCAACCTATGCAATCACAAACGCCTTTACGCGATTGCATAGAGCAAATCCTCACCCCCCTTAGAACCTTCGATGCGATCACAGGCATACCTACGCGATCGCATAGAGGAAACTTCCTCTGCAATTTCTGCTGCACTTTTCATGTTCAAAACTCCTCGTTAGCCATCCGAAATCATCCCGAGGCCCTCGGACCTCAACCAAATGCGCAGATATATTCTATTACTTTATTCAAACTTGCTCATAACAAAAATACACTATCGTAAACTTCAAAATCATCGAATTACCATGGATTCAAGCCTAAGTTAAACTAAAACTTCTGAAACTTGCATTTGATCTAAAACCCAACCTAAACACCTCCAAATGACCTGGAACTTTGCACGCATATCAAAAATCACCTAACGATGCTACTGCAACTCTCGGAATTCCATTCCAACCCTCGGATCAAAATTTCACCTATCAACTGGAATTCGCCAAAATTCAACCTTAGCCAATTCAAGCCTAATTCTAAACTGGACCTCCAAATTCAATTCCGATTGCGCTCCTAAGTCACAATTCATCCCCCGAAACTAGTCAAATCATCAGAAATTCATTCCGAGACTTCTAACTCATAAGTCAACATTCGGCTGACTTTTCCAAACTAACTTTCTCATAAAGAGACTAAGTGTCTCATTTCTAACCTTCCAAACACGTATAATTAAACATGTAGAAGCATAAAATGGGGAAAATTGGGCGGTAACTCCCGTGACGACGGGTCGGGTCATTACATAAATTGAAGAGGGATTCGAGGAGGATTGCATGGATGTAAGTTCTTTGGCCTAATTATTCAAGTTTATGGTAGAATTAACCTGAAAATTGATTGAAATTCATTAAAAAGGGGTAAAGCTAGGACTTGAGTTTTTGATATTTCAAATTTGGAATTGATAGGTCATTTGAGCTCGAATTTGGGAGTTCGTGGTATGTACGGACTCGTGGTGAGACGAGGAATCCGATAATGTAAGTTTTGTAATTTTTTGAGAAGCGGACCTGGGACTAGGGTTTTGCTAGTTTCGAAGTTCTGACTATAATTTGATTGTTTTTAATTGGGTATTGTCCCATTTGCATATTGTGATGTATTCACTCTATTTTGGCTAGATTCGACGTGCGTGGAGGCCGATTTGAGGGACAAAGGCTTCGCGGGCTTGAGATTTTGCCGGTTCAAGGTGAGTAATACTTGGGAATGATATCCTAAGGGTTTGAAAACCCGGATTTGCACATCATAGTGCTATAATGAGGTGACTTACATGCCAAGTATGAGCGTGGGGTAGAGCACGGATGGGGATGGTGACATGGTCCGTCCCAGTTGTAGATTTTACATCTGCGGAAGGTGGGAGCGCAGAAGCAGAAAATGGAAGTTTGGCTAGGAACCGCAGAAACGGATTTTGTTCCGTAGAAGCGGAATCGCTTCTGCGATAGGTAGACCGCATAAGCGCTTGGTTGGGTAATTTGGATGAACATATAAGCGGCCCATATTTTGCAAAAGCGGAACCGTAGAAGTGGTCCCTAGACCGTAAAAACGGAAATGACTTGAGGCAGAACCTTAATTTAAGTCGTGAATGGTTCATTTCTCTCATATTTTTCATGGCTTGGGGGAGATTTTTGGAGTGCTTCAAGGAAGGTTTTCACCCCCAATGTTAAGGTAAGTTATCCCCACATATTATAAGCTAAATACTCGATTATGTATGAGATTAAGCATGGAAATTAGTGTAAAATATTGAGGTTTTGGTTGGAAACCTAAAAATTATAATCTTGAATTTTAGCCACGATTTTAAGTATGGAATTAGGAGAAAATCATATATTTGGGTTCTTAAGGTCATGGGTAACCTTTATCTTCGAGAAATTTGGGTTTCGGGCACGTGGGCCCGAGGTTATTTTGGTCATTTTACTAAACAGAGTTGGGAACTTGTATAATTTTAATTGTTAACAAGTGTTTGAGTAGATTCTCATTAGTTTGTTGTTAATTGGCTTGTTGTGGTGCATCGTGCGTTGGTTCAAGCCTTCAGAAGAATGTAGAATGCCGGTTATGAGTCTTCAGAGTGAGGTGAGTCTCCTTTCTAATTCTTTGAGGGGGAATTTACCCCATAGGTTAATAAAATAGTTATGTGCTCCTATTTGTGGGGGCTACGCATGCACGAGGTGACGACCGTCCGTGCGTAGCTACTATTATACTATTGTCCATGTAGTTAGGACTCAAAAGCATGTATACGTGGATTAATTGTGAACGCATGGGTAGCTTGAATTGCTTAGCTCACATCGAATTGGTAAATAAATTTATAAAAGAACTGTACTTCCTTTCTTACATTCTTAAAGGGGAATTGGTTTTTATTTGAATAAACCTTTCCCGATAAGTTCTCATGTGACTGATCGAGCATGTACTTTATGTGTGCCTGCGTCGCATGGATAATTCGCGAGCAGGATATGTATTTAATTATGGAACGGGCCGAACGCCTCGGTGATAATAGATGGACCTATGGTTCGTGTCGCTCGACCCTCGGCAGTGCACAATTTACTTTCTGTTGGAGCGGGTCGTCGACCTCGGCGTGATTTGCGCATGTTTATTTGTTATTTAACAACTGCAACATGTGGGATTTGCCCTATGTGGCTTGATAAAAACTGATAAGGTAATAAATGATAGACTTTGGAGGCCCTTGATTTATTGTTGAAGGTGCTTACCTGTATTCCTGACTTCACAATTTGAACTTTTATACAAATCCATGATTTTTTTTCACATTTATAGAATATTGATAATTAACCTAGTGAGCGTCGGAATTGGCCATCTCGTCTCTACCCCTTCGAGATTAGGCGGGACACTCACTGAGTACACGTTGATTACGTACTCATACTATACTTCTGTGCATTTTTATTGCATAGGTTCATGATATATTAGCGGCCTACTGTGCGTAGCAGCACGGACGATTCGGGGACGAGGTGAGTTGCAGTATACAAGGCGGCACGCAACTCTTTAAAGTCCTTCTAGTAACTGCATTTCTTTCCTATCCATTGTATTTCGGAATGGATGTCGTGATGTATTTTATGTCTTTATCAGTAGTTGCTTATGCACTTGTGACACCGGGTTTTTGGGATGGTTTCAGTGAATCCTTGTACTAATTAGTATTGTTTAAGTTTAAACTCGAGGAATGACCGTATTTGATGTGAAACAGAAGGAAAAACTTTAGATTTTCAAAAATATTAAAAGAGGAAATTTATTGGTAATCTAATTGGCTGGTCTGACAGCAATGTCCGACGCCATTACGTCCCGTAGTGGAATTGGGTCGAGATAATTAATAAGTTAAATATTAAGATTAGTTAAATATTGAAAACTAATAATATTCAAATTCACATAAAAAAATATTACCGTTTTGAGTTTGGCAAAGATCGTGCAGCTAATTTCTAATAGTAACACATGTTTGGACATTTTCATAATGGATGCAACTTCTGTACTTTGTAAGAACGCATCCACCAATGCTAAATATTGATTCCGATGCTACAATGATAATAAGAATACAAAGTACATGACGCGCCATCTCTGAAAGATCGGAATATTTTCTAGAGTGGTCCTTCGAATACATGACAACAAATATCTATTGAAACTTCTCAAGATCAAGCTTTTGTTCCTCTAAGTAAAGATCCAATTCCGACTTTCCATCGGTAGATGCAATATACTTTTTATATTTTAAATAAATATTTTTATTAGACCTAAGGGCGGGCTCAGTCAAGACTCACGGGCCATCGGCCACGGGCTTACTCGGGCCGAGCTTAAAAGTCGCATTTTAAATGAGCTAAAAAAATTCTAGACCAACCCTGTTAAATTACGGTTAGGTGGGCCGATCCAATGGGCCAAGCCCATATTGACGGCTCTACCGATGTAATGATACAAGAAAAATAAAATTTAAATGATAATTAAAGTAACTATTATATTTAAAGTAATAAAATATAATATAATAGGTAATTACCATTCATGTGGCGACTTTTTCTCAATTAGGAATAAAAGTGAAAAAAAAAAAGAATAATTTATCGAGAGGTAATAAAATACTTAGTGAGGAACTGAGGATCCCCCCGAAAGTAACAGTAGTGCCCTCACAACGGAAGATTGACACAACCCAGAGAAAGCCCGACTCCATTTTATAAAGTAAACTTAAATTAATGTGTGATTCTGCCCATTCTCTTTTTCTTTTGTTTTTCTTAAATCATTTTATTTCTCTTTGTAATTGCAATTGGCGTTCTATAATTTTGTTGAAATTCGCTTAATTATGTAGAATATTACGTAATTTATATGTTTCCGTTGTGTTTATAAATTGCCAATCATGCTTAGGGTTATCCAAAGTGTGGGAATAAAGCTGTTTAGCTTTTTCTAGGCTATATAAATTTTAGTACTCAAACTGCTAGTGTATTTTTTCATTTCCGTTGTGTTTATAATTAAAGTTAAGGTTATGCAATTTGTGGGAATAAAGCTGCTAAGCTTATTTGGGCGATGCCAAATATGTGAAATAACTAAGCTAGCATAGCGTTTGGGCATATATTTGATTAAATCTTGAAATAAGAGTTTTTGAAGTTGTGTTTGAAAAATAATTTTTGAAAGTTGAAGTTGTGTTTGGATATGCATTTTATTTGAAGAAATTTGAAATTTTGTGAGTGGAATAAAAGTTTTCACCAAAAAATTGCCATAAACCTGTTTTTTGGGAACTTGAAACTTTTTGAAGTTTTTTTCTCCAAACATGATCATAATTCATAAACAAACAATTGTTTTACTTTTTTGAAAAATGAAGCCAAAATCTATGACCAAATGGGAGCTAAGTTTTCCGAGTTAAAAAGAATACTAGGTGATTTCTTCTCATCATAGAGTTACTAGGTATATGTAATTGGGGGAGGTAGCAGGTATTCTGTGGAATTAGTCAAGGTGCGTGAAAGGTTTGCTGGGGTACCGCGGTTATAAAAAAATTATTGGAACTTTCTCTCTCTTTATTGTTGTAGCTATAGATGTCCTTAAGCTAAATAGAAGCAAAAGAGTAATGTGGTTCTGTCCTTTTGACTTTTTCTTTAGAATTAATCATATATATAGTCCTTTGTTTTTAATTTGTCGATGGTATCCTTACTGTAAAGAATGTAGTTCTTTGATATTAAGAGGAGATATATGAATGATTTCAATTAGAGCACAGCCTTTCTGTTCTTCTTACAGTTATAGCATGTCAATGTCAAAACATCATGTGCAGGCTGCAGCTGTGTCAAGATAGTTTGGAGATTTTACTCATCTTTGTATTCTTGTTCATTTTCTACAGGTTCTTATTGGTGATTACTGTTATATGATGCCTCCTGAAGACAAAAAACATTGTTCTCAAACTTTACCTACCGAAGTACTTAGCAACCTTCCAGAGTATGTAATTGATTCCATTTTGATGTGTTTGCCTTTTAAAGATGCTGTGAGGACTAGCGTCTTATCAAACAATTGGAGATATAAATGGTGCGGACTACCAGAGTTGACGCTTGATGAAGCTGTTTGGACAACGAAAAAGAATTTGTTTTTTCATACAGCTGAAATTACCAAGATTATTTCCCACATTCTGATATTTCATGCAGGACCGATTACAAAGTTTATCCTCTGTGTTCCTAAGTCGAGAAGCTGTCATATGATTGATGACTTGATATATTTCCTCTCTAAAAATGGCATTCAACATTTTGTTCTTGAGCTTCCGTTCAGGGATGACCCACACAAATTGCCTTCTTCATTTTTCAAATGTTTGCAGTTGAGGCATTTGACTCTCCAGAAATGTTTAATAATTCCCCCACCGGCCTTCAAAGGATTTGATAGGTTACTTAGACTGGAGCTATGTGAAGTTACAATATCTTCCGAGTTGCTTGGAAGTTTAATCTCTCATTGCTTGTTGCTCGAGCATTTGGTGCTGCATATCGCAGATTCTTATAGCAAAGTCATTGAAATCAATGCTCCCAGACTGAGATCATTTTACTTCGCAGGCAGTATAAGATCTATCCATATAAAGAGTGCCCCTCTTCTGGAAAAACTTTTACTTACGGATAATGAAACAGGTTATTGGGGGGCAGAAAAATGGGATATTGTGAAGTTTTTCGAGTCTTTTTTCGCTCTTGAGCATCTCTGTGTGAATATGGTAAATGTTGCTTCCTGACTTCAGTATAACGCATTTTCAATTTTTAGGCTTTGTTTCGCCCTAAATTTTTAATATTTTCTTCTTAGTTATTTGCTGCAGAAGTAGGTGAAATACCAACAAGGCTTCCGTTTGATCTTAACTGTGTCAAACAGCTTTACATAACTGTTGATCTGTATGACTCGGCTGAGGTTTCATGCGCTTGTTGCTTGATAAGTAGCTTTCCATATTTACAATATATGGAGATTCAGGTATTCTTCTCAATAGTTCTTATGTTGTGGCTTTTTATTTTCAGAGAATTGAGTTTGGTCAATTTTTCTTAGGAGGCTTGTTGTGGCGATGGTGTAGCAGATCATCGATTGGAACTTCCATCAGACGTGACATTTAATCACCTCAAGGAAGTTAAGCTAATACTTACTAGTGGCTCAATCATTGAGATGCAACTTGCCAAGCTTCTGTTAGCCAAATCTCCCCTGCTGGTGAGAATGCTAATCGAGTCATGTCGAGCTAAAGGAACTGCAACAGTCAAAAAACTCGTTGACGAGCTAACAACATTTCAGGGTGCATCACCTGAAGCACAAGTTATCTTCATCAAACGCTAGTACAAGATCAATATTACGATCCTGTTTATTGATCTTCATCAGTCTTTAATCAATCTATGATCTTTAGCTCAGTTATTTTGGAAGTTAAATTGAATAGTTTTTTGGTTGAAAATGAAATTTTTTAATCAACCAAGTATAACTATATACAACTGCTAGCTCCTTTTGACTCTCGAGCTAGTTCTCCATATCCATTCACTACCTATCTAGTTTGCAAAATTGTCGAAGAATCCTGCTACATCTAGATATGAAGCTATTTAAACTAT
The DNA here is from genome assembly GCA_032618575.1 of Nicotiana noctiflora. Classification (NCBI taxonomy): domain Eukaryota; kingdom Viridiplantae; phylum Streptophyta; class Magnoliopsida; order Solanales; family Solanaceae; genus Nicotiana; species Nicotiana noctiflora. The sequence continues at coordinate 94,789 of JASVEL010001178.1, forward strand.
TCAACAGGTTTCTCCATTTGTGATTCTTATGTCCTTGAGTATGCATCATTTTTGGGTAGATGCGCGGTGGATGATTTGACTCGTCTGATGTGTAATTTGTCATGACAATGCTAATGGTTCTTGGACTTTACTTCATGAGTTGTTACCCTATGTGGTTAATGCTTAGGTGTTAGTTTTCTACTTGTTCATATCTTAAAGCATTCTCTCAAGTATTATATCTCTGTATGTTTAATCAAAGAATAGAATTTCGGTTAAAACTAGAAATTAAGAGAAAAATCGAGTTACTCATAATCAGGAGACGAAAAGAATAAGAAATATTTGAGGATAATAAAGCAGTAAATAAGTTTATATTTCAAGATAATCTCAATGATATTTTGTGTCCATATAAATGCTGAGACCTCCTTTTATAATTGATTTTTCTAGGAAAATGTATAATGCTTAGCCTTAAAGAGGCAACTATGAGCATTAAATGAAATGTTACACAATCATTCTCATTCAATATTGATTCGCTAACGTATTTGGTATTTAATACTGAATTTAGATTTCTTTATGCCATCAGATTCATATCTTCAATTCCTTCTGGCATCCTGGCTTTAATTAAATTAAATCGATACGAGACTCGTATTATTTGAATAACATCTCGTGCCTATTTAATTTTCTTCGCCTCGTATCTGATATCGCTTGTGCCTCTGAACTGATCATCTTGTTTTGACCATTTGATCAATCCACGTGTCATGCAACGTCATCTTTAATATAAATTCAGTTTTTTCCCAATACAGATAGTACCCCACTTTTTATTTATTTATCAATTAGATATTTGGGAAGTGGATCTTCATTAAAAAGGGAATTTTGGTCATAATTAATGATATGACATTATCGACGCTTCAATTGTCTTTTCTATTTAATGCACCATATACGTATCACCTTCTCATTAGTTCTGTGATTTTGTAGCATTTTTCTAAGGCTTCTTTAACTCCACTATTCACGAAGTGATAGTGTCTTTATTATAGGCTTTCCATCATTATACCTCTTAATTATCGACGGTTGAGTTTATATATAAACTTGCCCCCTTTTTTCTTTGTCTTCTTCTTCACAAGCTCTTTATCAAATTTCTTATTTTTTACTCTCATTCTCTTCTTCTTCTTCTTCAGTTCATGCATTCTGTTCATATCTTATCACCATGTCGTCTTCAAATCCTAATCCTAAAAGAGTTCCAATTCTTGATAGTTTTCCTAATGCTCATGCTAGACATTGAAGGGGTATAGGAGGTGTGCTTTGTGGTGTTGGGTTGATTCGTGGTGGTACCTCTGGTTCTATCACTCCTTCTAGTTCTGGTAATATCTCTAGAGGCTGTCTTTCTAACAAATCCTCTTCTAAGGGCAAAGAGCCTTTTGAGTCTAACCAAGAGCCTCTAGTTGAAGAAATTGTGCCAACTGATTTTTCTTTTGAACATGACAAAGAATCCCTTCGTGATCAAGTGATTAAATTAGAGAGATCTAACAAATATCCCTCTTTAATTACTGAACCTTTGATTCAAATTGTTCGAAGTGACTGTTGTTGGAGAGATGACACCCACATAGTTATTCCTAATCAACACAAAAGAATATCTTCTTATAGGGTTGGTTTTTCTTGCGTTTACACTTATCCCTTTACTTTGGGATTTATTCCTGCAATTGACCCAGTCATACTTGATTTATGTCATTTTTTTCAAAATTTGTTTGGCTCAAGTTGGCCCCTTGTATGGAAAGTAGTAGCTTGTTTAAGGTATATGTCAGTCAAAGCTGATGTTGATTTTACCTTCCCTCATCTAATTCATCTTTATCACCCCAAGCGATTCTGCAATGGTGTTTTTACCTTAACTGCAATAAGTAATAGGATTTTGGTAAACTCTGAAGATAATAACGATCGTGGCTGGTACACACGGTTTGTTGCTGTTCCCACAATTGATTTGGTGGGTGAATCAAACATTCCTTTTCATGAGAAATGGAACTTTGCACGTAAGCATTTTCTTCCTTGCCGTATCTGCTTTCATTATTTCAACTCATTTTCTAATTCCATTATTATTTCTTTATATTTTCTAGCAACCATGGGAGATGTGAAACCCGTTCCCAATGTTTGTGTTTGGGTAGATGCAGTCTTGAAAGCCGTGCCTATGGAGGCACGAACTTGGAAATCTATTTCCAACAAACATGGTTGGAAAGTTAAAACTCACGGTATACATCCCTTTTTGCTTCTCGTGTGTTAAATTCCTTTTCCCTCTTTTAACTTTTTATCCTTCTTATTGTCAGGATTTGTTATCCGAGGGATGTCAGCTGAAGTAGCTATTACTCTTATAGCTTCTTCCAGTACTCCCCTTGCTTTGGAGAGGACACAGGACACGTTGTCAAAGAGGAAAAGTGGTTGAAGAAGATTCTAACGTTGATGAAGATGAGATACCTCTTTGATGGCTCGTCCTAAAACTAGGAGGCGCGATGTTCTGAGGATGAAACTTAAGTTTCTCCTGCTCGTACCTCCGAGCCCGTTACTATTACCTCCGATGAGAAACCGCTCCAAGGGACACCCCTGAATCCACTCAACGCCTCTTTATTGAGGATTTCGAAAGTGGTGAATTATGTCTGATTTTAGATGAAATTCCTCTTTCATCTTCCGTTACTTCTCTTATTTCAAGTGTTTCCTTACCCACTTTGTATGTTCCTATCTCTTTGTCAATTTCTGCCCCCTTACCGGCCTCAATTCCTTCGACTCCTGCTATTTTCACCTCTTTTACCGTTCCTCCTTCTATAGTTCCCCCTTCCTCTGCTTGTCATGCAGAGGAGGGTTCTAGTAGCAGAAGCATGGCTATGAGTAGCGTAACACTTGAGGTTCTGGCTAATAGCAGTCTTTTAAGGAAGTCTGGTGGAGCAGATGTTTGGCTTGAACCCTTAATTAGGGATATTGAGAAAAAGAAGATAGACAGTCATATTTGCCTGACATTGATGAATAATGTAGTTCATTGTACATTTAAGGTACTCTCTTTTTACTTGAGGTTCTGGTCTCTTTTAATTAGTAGGTTATTGGACTTATTAGTATTATACATATGAAAAATGGGTGTGTGAATGACTAATTTTATAAAATTTAAGAACAAATGATATTGTCACTCAAATAGCCGATCAGATTTATTATTTACTTTTTTAGTCAATATACATAATGTATACATAGTTATACATAAATTTTATATCTATTACATATATGTCGACTATTTTTAGTTTAAAAGACTAAAACAACAAAAATAACGACCCTTGGAGAAGATAGTAGCATGCCTTACAATAGCAAAAAAAAAAAAATACCATTAACATGGAGTAATAACAATTAACAACAACATAAAACCGAAAAAAATAGATGAATACAATAGCAAGTAAATAGACCTGCAACTACAATAACAACACCAACTACTCAGTATAGTCCCATAAAGGGGGTATGAGAAGAGTAATACGTACACAGGCCTTATCCCTACCCGAAAGGGCAGAGACTGTTTTCAATCGACTCTCGGCTCAATAAAAAGAGAAGCAAAAGAGGAGGAAAAAGAAAAACAAAGAAAAGCAAAAGAGCATTAGTGACTCCGACATACATCACAAAAATAATTAATTAAATATAAAATCATAAATTAAAAAACATGCAATAATATCTACCAATAACTACCATAATAGGGCACGATACAACACGCAAGACATGTATGGAAGGCCCTATCAAAGCCCACCTAGAAGTGTCTATCCTATAATTATGATACTAGACCTCCAAACTTTCCTATTGTCATGTGCTCAAAAATCCACATTTTTTGCTATATCGTGCCTAATCACCTCTCCGCAATAATTCTTAGGCCGCTAATCCCTCATAACTCCTCACCAGGACATCACGATTGCCCTCTTCCTACATCTTCTCAAAATTATAACACAATATTAATTTGGGTTAATTAAATTAGGCATTTTCCCCCAAATGGACAGCCCTCTTAGTAATCACTCCATAATATTAGGGTTTCTCTTTCCCCTTCATTTGAAGAAACCTCTTTCAGAATGAACCCAAAAAAGTACAAAAAGCACCCAAAGTACGCATAAGGCTATTTGATACTCCTTTTTTGGATTTTCCAAATTCGTAATCTCCAGTCTTGGTAAGCTGAAAATCTGCTACCTCGTCTTTTGTTTTCTAAAAATCATTCCTTTCTATTTTGAATGATGTTGGTTTTCTTGGGTATGGGCATCATTTCAGTAAGTCAATAAAAGTAGCTTTCTTTTGGAATATTTCCTTAAGTTTGAAAAGCAATTGATGCTTCTGTAGTGAATTCAGTTGTAGTTTGTATTATATACATTGTTGATTATCAGTTTAGTTGTAATTTATATTCTAATTTATGTGAAGTCATTTGACTGGGCATGTAATTTAAGAAAAAAGAGAAAGACTTTTGAACTTGTGGTATAAAATGAGCCACATATATTTTGTGTGACTATAAATCATTGTAAACTATCTCCAGATAAGTAAAGTGGTCATTCTTTTTGGCACGGACCAAAAAGGAAATATGTTCACATAACTTGAAATTGGAAAGAGTATATGTTTAGCTTACCTAGTGGTTTGATTTAGGTGTCATCTCGAAGATTTTTGGTTGTGACACTTTTGGCTTTAGTAAATGAGTGTACTGAAAAAAAAAAGAATCTTTATTATTTTTTTTTTTAAAAAAAAGAAGAAGAAATGGCAGCTAGAAAGTTGATTTTTCTCTTAATTTGGTTGAAATAAACATTTTGGATTCGTTTGAAATTGGTCCTTGATGTAAATTATTTAAAATGTTTCCTACGTATAAGTGGAAGCAAATAACTCAGTTTGTGATCATTTTTCAGTCTCGTATGACTTGTGCTGAACAAGTAAACTAAATTAAAGTATTTGCCACTTGGTATAATTTTCATTAATCGCCATCATACCACTTCTGGAATAGGTTAATGTATATTCTTATAATGAGAAGGGTTCAATCAGCAACTTACATCCTATAAAAGATGGAACTTGGTAGGTTCAACACTGAACTTATCGTACTTTTGAAATTATGGATTTAGAATATACTATTTTTGTGTTTTTCACATATATTCATGTTTCATGTAAAAATTTCCGGAATCAGTTGAACTTGCAGCTAATAAGCTACATTTGCTACTGGTGGTGTTGAGTGACCACAAGAAAAAAAATGATTTTGCTAATGTAAAAAAGGACTCTTTGGTCAGAGGAAACTAGATCTACAATTGGGGTTCTGCCATCAGTTACTAAAAAAGGTCAGCCCGGTGTACTAAGCTCCTGCTATGCACGGTCTATTGTATGCAGCTTTACCTTGCATTTCTGCAAGAGATTATTTTCACGGCTCCAACCCGTGACCTCCTGGTCACATGGCAGTAACTTTATCTGAAACGCCAAGGCTCCTCTTCTCTATCAGTTACTATTTAAATCAAATCAAGTTGTGAGTATGAAGATCATAAAAGTATCGCCCATCCAACTTAAGAAACTTTGCCTTCTACAATCACGGTTTGATAACTTAGTAGTATAATGTAGGGCAGGATTTACTTGCCAAGCAATCTGAGCAGGTGCAAATTGTGAGTATAAACTACTAAGCAATTAGGCTATGCAAATTTTTGTAATGGAGGTATTAGTTTGATGTCCAATCTAGCCAAAGCTGTGAAATAGCAAGTGAGCTGATTTTGTGAGTGAATGTTGCCGAATGTTGGATAATAGTTTTTCTCATTATCTTGTAGCTGTAGATTTCAGTCCATAGAGCTTATTACCAGTAAAAGAAAATGTGCTTTCTGAAGTATTGATAGAAGGGATTCTTGCTGTAGATTCAAGGATGTTATAGGAGAGAGATAAGTGGTTTCAATTTGAATGCAGTCATTCTTTTCATCTTACTGTTTTAGCATGTTGGTTAACAATGTGAATTGCTGTTATGTCATGTAATTTTCCTCTGTCCAGATAGTTTTGCAATTTCTTACCTCCGTATTATTGTTCAGTTTCTGCAGGGTCTTACTGGCAATTAGTGTTATATGATGCATAAGAAGGGCAAGAATCATAGTTGTCGAATTGTACGTCCTGATATACTTAGCTATCTTCCAGAGAATGTAATAGATGCCATTGTAATACATTTGCCTTTACGAGATGCTGTGAGGACAAGCATCTTATCGAAGAAATGGAGATATACCTGGTGCAGACTTCAAAAGTTGACACTTGATCAAGCATTTTGGAAAACGACAAATAACTTAATATCGCCTGCGATTAGATTTACAGACATCATGTACCACCTTTTGACCCTCCATGTAGGACCACTTACTAAGTTTACCCTCTCCATTGCTGATCTGAGGAACTCTCCTAAAATTGATAACTTGATATGTTTTCTCTCTAGGAATGCCGTTCAGCATCTTTTTCTTCAATTTCCAAAGGATAACATATCCAAATTGCCTTCTTCATTTTTCACATGTTTTCAGATAAGACATCTGAGTCTCCATAATTGTATAATAAACCCTCCACATGCTTTCAAAGGATTTGCTAAGTTAGTTGCCCTCGAACTTTGTGAAGTCACAATTTCTTCCAAATTTCTTGTATGTTTAATCTGTTACAGCCCGTTGCTCGAGCAGCTTGTGCTGCAATCAAGTATCTCAGATGACATTCAAATTAAAGCTCCCAAGTTGATATCCTTTGACTTCACAGGCAGTTTAAAATTAATTTCCTTAGTGGATGTCCCTCTTGTTGCAAAACTTTCACTTGTAGATATAGATGAGGGAGGAAGCTGTGATATTGCCAAGTTTCTTGAGTCTTTTCCTGCTCTCGAGCATCTCCACTTGAATTGTTATAGTGTCCAGGTGATTGTTGTGTCATGACTCAATGTAGTTTATTTTCATGGCGCTATTTTTTGGGCTTTGAGACATACTGATTTTTGGCGTTGTGTTCTTAGTTCTTAGCAGGCAAAATACCCAAACAGCTCCTCTTTCCTTTTAACTGTCTTAAACGTCTCTACCTATCTGACATATGTCTGGATGACATAGACGAGGCTTCATGTGTTCTTCGCTTGATAAGAAGCTCCCCATATTTACAGGACATCGAAATTCAGGTTCAACTTTTTTCTTTCTCTTCTCTATGCTCTTTCTGCATGTAATTGCTACAGTGTCTTATACACTTATTTCATAATCATTAATCCTCAATTTTAGCTCAAAGAGACGAACGTTTGTTATTTTATAGTTGTTTGATCCAGCTCCCTGTTATGATGATGTTATGCTGGAGATTGACGGTCTAGAATCTCGTGAAGTTGAAAGCTTCTCAGATGTGACATTGAATCACCTGAGAGCTGTTAAGCTTACAGGTATAATAGGCTTAACTCCTGAAATGGAATTTATCCAGCTTCTCTTAGCCAAGTCTCCAATGCTCATCAGAATGCTAATCGAGCCCGGGGTAGGACATAATTCTCTTGAAACAAGACTCAAGGTACTCGCAGAGATAACAAAGTTTCGTCGGGCATCATCTAAAGCAGAAGTTGTTTATAAAGTTGCCTAGATTTCTATCCAGATTAGGATCCTGTTTATCTCCACTTGTCTTTTTGCAAGACTATGATCTTTGGCTAAAGAATTTTGGAAGATTAAGGTGGACAGACAGAACTGAATGCAGTTATAGGGCTGTGCTGTGGCTGTGTTTCTATCAAACATAAAGAAAAAGATGTGTTTTGCCTTGTCTTACAACTTATTTGGATAATTGTTGAGTATTGTTTTATAATTTATCGTACGATATTGTATTGTATTGTACTGTATCGTTTTGATGTATACAATGTTTGGATAGGTTGTATTATTTGTCGTCATTTCATGATGTCATGCAGCAACGATACGAAGGATACACTTTCAATATTATAAACAAAGTAACACATGAGGTAGAATTATTATATAAAAAGGTAGGGCAAAGAATAAAATAAGATTATTTAGTAATAAGGAAGGGCCAAATGAGAGGAGAAAATAAAGTAACAATGCGATCAAACCAAAATGATCGTTTCATAAAGTAGAATTTTCTATCGTTACGTAGGGACGAATTTAACGATATAATAAAATAAAGGTTGGCTTTTAGTTTGGGTGCACAAGTGCCTTTGAATAGATGTCTTTACTAGTATGCTTATTATGCCGATGCTTAAGGGCAGAGGTGGATTCAGAATTTAAATTCTATGGGTTCAAACCTATTATATTTTTAAAGTTTTGGGTTCATATCTATTATTTTTACAATTTTAATAAATTTTTACTCCGCGTCAAAAGTTATGGGTTCAGTTGAACCCGTAGAAAGTACACTACATCCGCCACTGCTTAAGGGTTTTATATTTGGGAAAATTTCACATTAGAACAATTGAGCTCCATACTTTTCAATTTTATAGCTCATATTTCAATTTACAATCAACTAACCCAAAAATAATATGCTAAAATTTAACATACAACTCTAATAGGTTCTCAAATCACTATTTAACTTTTAAAAAAGATTCGTCATACTTCTAAATTAATTTTCAAATAGTAATTGTGATTCAAATATTAATTTAACAAACCAAATTCATTTGGTGCTGAAAATTAGATTTTAACAAGCTTAATATGTGGGTTTAAATTTTAAATTTAATTTTGTGAGAAATTTGGAGTGGGTGTCATTTAGACTTGTTAGAAATAGTATAAGGAGGTTGTATATAAAATTTGAAGTCATTTAATGGAGATTTGGACTGGTTTAGAACAAAAATTACAACTGAAAATTGTGAAAGAAGTTTGTCTACAGACGCTTGTATAAAGGTGTTTAAAAGTGTATAATAGTGTATAATGTGTATTTATACGCTCATAAACACTATTATACAAGATTATACATAATTATACAAAAAACTGACTTCGTCTTCTTCCTTGCGTTTTTTCTGAAGTTTAACTTAAATCTTGCCCAAATCTACTCCAAATCACTTCAAATTTAAATTTTGAACTCCTTTTGATATTCTCAATCAATTGGAACAACATCCAATCCAAACAACTAACAAATTCCAAAAAAAAAAAAAAAAATTCAAAACCAAATCTTTGAATGTCTTCAATGGTGGACTTCTACTCTTCAATTTTCTTAGGATAAGCAGAAAATACACGACCCCTTGAATCATATGTAAAAGATGTGAGAAGAAGAGAGGGAAAGCAATGATTGTGAGAACAAAGAATTAACTCCATAGCTTTTAGAAGCAATGGTTGTAAGAACACAAATTTTAAATTTGCAAGTTCTTTCAAAATATGTACAATTGGGGCTAGGTGGGGTAAAACTTACAAATATGGGTCATTTTTTGTTATGGTGTAAAGTCATGTGTATTTTCTTGTAATTTTTTCTTTATATTTCATGCATGTTATTGATCTACTAAATGAAACATGAAATTGTACCACAACACCAATAACAAAAAAATTAGTGTAATTTCATAAGCGGAGTCTGGGGTAGTGTGTATGCAGACTTTACCCCTATCTTGTGTAGGCAGAGAGGTTGTTTTCGTCCTTGAAAAAGTTAAAGCTTGGAGACTAGTATCAAATATAATTTTCTAATTGCAAGCACCGCTATACAACTTATTTTGTTATTGTTTTATTTAATATATACTAGTCTTAGGGTCTGCGCTTTGCGCGTGTACTCTATAGTTATGAATATATAACTTTTAAATGTTACATATCCATATTCACCAATGTGTATGAGTTATTAAAAGAATTATAAAAAAAATACAAGGTCCTAAGAATGATGAATGTTAATCCTATTTAGCTAACTTATAAGAAAAAATCATGTCCTACATAAATTCTTAGATGTTTTATTATGAATTTTTGCTTTGTCCCCACTTATTGAAGTTATTTAATTATCTTCTTAATTTTTAAATTGATTAGCATATGTTTAATATAAATAAGTGAAATGAAAAGATCTTATTTATATATCTCGTTATCTCCTCCTAAATTAGATTATTTGAACGTGAAGAACAATTGCCAAGTTTTCTTTCAAAAATTCTTTGTAAATTTGAAAATGAAGCTGAAAAATAATTAAATTGAACTTTTTATTCAGTTAATTAAGAGCTTAATTATATAGCTATTTTAATATCAAAAAAATTCTGCCTTTGTTTGTTTTCAAATTATGGTTGGACTGTTGTTCTATTATAAGTTTGGCCATTTCCTTCCATTAATTGTATCCACATCCTCTTAGGAAATATAACACGTAAACATTTATATGATTAGTATTGTAATATTATAATATTATATATGGTAAATGTAATGTATTTGGTATTCTAAATATTAGTGTTTTGGAGTAGTCGTTCAAATAAGAAAAACTTTAATAAGCAAAGTTTTAGACTTCAAAATACAAAATATTAGGGAAATAATTAAATGACTATTTGTCTATTGTGAGCTTTATTTTAAAAGGTTAAAAATGACGAACGACATTTCACTAAGGACTTTCATGCTTTTAATATATTATAGATATGAATGTGCTATTAATTTATTCTCTTCTACAGTGCTAATCCCTTTTCTCATCCTATATTAACATATTGATCCTATTAGCTAGATTTTTAGTTAGGAAGGAGAATGGTTATTGCAATATAGAAAAACAGAAGGAATTGCTTTTTCTAAACAAACAACTAAATGCCTTTAAAATTTTAATTTTTTCAAAATAATATTCATATGATTACTAAGGAATTCTAAGAGTTGAAAATGAAGCTGATTTTTTGTTGTTGAAGAATTTGGATATTCTAGGTCCTCCCCTTCTTCTCTCTAAAAGAAAAACAAAAATGATGCTAACTTTTAAAGAGGGGCATTCTTGAACTCTTTTGCTAACGGCATAGGTTCATTTAAAACTATTTGACGGGTGGTTTGGTTGGGAAACAAGGTATCCATGATTAAATATTTCGAGATTAGTTATTCTTACCCTTCTGTAAGGATAAACAATACTACAATTTCGGGATAACTTAGCTATACCACGATTTTATCTATTAAATATGGGACAAACTCACATCAAATATAATTATTGGATTAATTATTCTTATTCCTCGTACCAAGCGAGCCATTAAGGAATGACACATTTTTACTATTTTGCATAGTCCAAGGAAAATCTAAACGTTTTGTCAAGTTTTATCATTTTACATAGCTCCCGTTTTGGCATAGATTTTGATTTAATGTTTTTTGAAAATATTATTTATATATGAGATATGATCATATTTTGAGATAAAAAATTTCAAAATTTTTTAAGTTCCCACCACTCACAATAGTCCAGCGGCAAATTTAAACCTTTTAAATTGAAAAGCTACTCAAGCCACCATTAGAGGCATAGGCAAATTAGAGCGTAAATTAAAGGCGATGGATTTTTATAAGGCAATAGATTAAGATGGCATTTTTAAGACAAATTGAACACTATTATAAGGGCAATATTGCAATTTAGCCATTTTTTCAGTATGGTGTCGCCTTTTGGATTTCACCATAAGTGTGAACTTTATACATTCTTCTCTTTTCAGTTTCTTCCAATTTGCTAAGTGAGTAGTTCACAATTCATCTTCATCAGGTTCTTATCTTCCTCTCTGTATTTCTCCTCTTTTAACTTATTACTGTTTTCTTCATTGTTAACACAGAACTCATGTGCTTTTTTATATGGTTCTGGGGTTCTTTAGAATTTTGAAATCAAGATTGTATTTTTATTTTCTGGGTTTAGTTAAATCATCTGAAATTGAATTGGGTTTTGCTTAAAACTTGATGGGGTTAACGTTATCATGGATGTAGCATATTCTTCAGTGTGTATTTTGCATAGTTTTCTCAGCAGTGTACTGCTGGCTTACTCTATATATACATATACACACATTCTTTTATAGAAAAATACAATACATATATTTAGTAAAAAAAATTCGACAAAGTGGTGCTAGATGACACCGGCCCCTTCTATGCCGTGGCAAAGGACTAAGTAGTGTCATATGAAACAATTACAGGCTAAGACTGCGTACAATAAAGACTTTTGTGGTCAGATCCTTTTGATGAGCTTAATGCAATGAGCTGCCTTTTTTTTTATAGCATTTTTGTTAAAAATAATATGGATTCTTACAGTAAGTTGACGCCGTTTAAAAAATAATGCAGACTAGACATCAATTTGGAACAACAACACACAGCCCCAGACCCAAAATCATATATACTAGCCGAATTGTTACAATAGGTTGACAGAGCTTAAAGAACGCCACTGTTCGGGACTTCGGGTAACTATTTTGTATGTTTTGATAACTGAAGTAAGATTTAGGTGTTGAAGTATCTGGTGGTATCTAACGGTACCGAACCCGCACTTGGCACTCTAGCTCCGCTCCTGTTTACACGTACTGAGTCACCTCAAGATTATTTACACTGTGGTGATAAACTACTAAGACTATATAAATTAGTAGCAATGCTATTAGTACAACAACAACAACAATAACTAAGTATAATCCCACAAGTAGAGTCTGGGAAGAGTATTGTGTACGCAGACCTTACCTCTACCCTATGAGTTAAAGAGGCTGTTTCCGGTAATATATTTAGAACAAAAATTTTAAATATAAAACAGAAAGGGAATAAAGTTACAATAGTTTGATGTCAAATCTATAGCCGAATTGAACAACTTTTTCTTTTCAGTTGATAATCTTATAACTTGGCAGCAACACCCTTTTGAATAATGATCTTAATAATATTCTGGATGCATGAAGTATTGATGGGATTCTTGCTGTAAATAATGCAATTCATGGATATTAAGAGGAAATTGACAAGTGATTTAAATGTAATGTACCTTTTTCTTTTATCTTACAGTTGTAGATTGTTGATTTAACAATGTCAATAGCAGTTGTGTGCTGTCTTTTAGTATGTACTCTTTCCTGATAGTTTTTGAGATTTCTTACCTATTGTGCTACTTGTTTATTTTCTGCAGATTTTTGTTGGCAATCATTTAATATGATGCCTCCCCTGGATGTACTTAGTGATCTTCCCAAGAGTGTAATAGATGAAGTTTTAATGCGATTGTCTTTACGAGATGCTGTGAGGACAAGCATCTTATCGAAGAAATGGAGATATAACTGGTGCACACTTCCACGGTTAAAACTTGATCAAACTCTTTGGAAAACTATAAAGGATTTAACATGCTTTACAAGCAACTTTACAAAGATTATCTACCACATTTTGACCCTTCATGAAGGACCAATTACCCAGTTTACCCTCTCAATTCATTATTTGGAAGGTTGTCCTAATTTTGACAACTTAATATATTTCCTCTCTAGGAATGTCATTCAACATCTTGTTATTGAGCTTCAAAGTGGTAATCTATACACATTGCCTTCTTCATTTATCACATGTTTGCAGTTGAGGCATTTGTCTCTCGAAAATTGTCTAATACATCCTCCATCAGTCTTTAAGGGATTTGAAAGGTTAATTAGCTTAAAACTAAGTGAAGTCACAATTTCTTCTGAATTGCTTGGGAGTTTAATCTCCATAGCCCGTTCCTTGAGAACTTGGTGCTGGAATACTCAGATATATCAAACGCCGTGGAAATTAGTGCTCCCAAGCTGAGGTCTTTTGTCTTCATTGATGATATACATTTTATACGTCTAAAATATGTCCCTCTTCTTTCCAAAGTTTTATATGAGCCTACAGCATTTTCTGTAGAGGCAGAATATGATCTCGCCAAGATTTTTGAGTCTATTCCTGCTCTCGAGCATCTCTGCTGGAATCTCCACTCTGTCAAGGTAAATATTGCTTCATGACTTGAATATAATGCATTTTTTTATAGATGTACTATCTTTTGGGCTTTGAATCATCCTGATTTTTGACAATTTCTTCCTAGGCCGTGGATGCTGGACTCCTTGAATTTATACCAACAAGGTTCCCTCTACTTTTAACTGTCTTAAACGCCTTTACTTATCTTGGATTACCCAACAAGGCTACCTTGAAGTCTCGGTGGTCGAAATATCAACAATCGTGCTACTTCCGCACAAGTTGTGTATAATGTAGATTAGTATCCCTACTTGACCTTCACTAGTCAGTTAATCAGACCATGATGTTTGGGTAAAATGTTCGGAAGTTTAATGTGTAAAATGAATGTTGATACAGAAGTGAAGCTGTGTTTTGCCTTTGCCTTACAACTTGTTTGGATGGTTGTATTGTATCATATTGTTACTTTAAATATAATGTTTGTTTCGATTGTTACTTAAATTTATTGTATCATATCATTAAATCCATCGTTACGTAACGATTAAAAGTTTCACTTTATAAAACGATTGATGTGGTGTGTTCACCTTATTACCTTTTTTTCCTCTCATTTTGCCCTTCCTTATTGGAGTATTAAATAACTATATTTTATTATTTACCTTACCTTTTTATATAATAATTAATTCTACCTTTTGTAGGTTACTTTTTCTTTATAATATTACAAATTTATCCTTTATATTATTAGTGTTTTTTCTTACACAATTTTAGTAGCTGTCCACTGGCTACCACTGCTATATATGCAACTTTTCTTTATTATTCAATATGCGATAAATTCAAGTGAGTCATTGTATTTATTTTTTAGTTGTATGTGTTGTTGAACATCTTAGACACATAATCTTAACCGTCCATCTATTTTTTTTCTCTCAATCTTTTAAAAGATAATTGCTCATTTAGATTGTGATTTCTTACTTTCAAATTCAAATAGGTTAAGTTTTAATAGTTTTACTACTTGCATGTTACTTCCGCCGTTTCATTTTATATGATACTATTTCTTTATTAGTCTCTTTAAAAAAGAAGGTTAAATTCCACTTAAACCTCTTAAACTGTAATCGTTGGAAAATAATACTCCCTTCACCTTTTATAGGAAAGATTATCCATTTGAGCAACAATTCTCGATGAGAATTATGGTGCAATATTTACAAGCTGAAATTGAATTTGGACGAGATTAGACTTACAAGCACATCTCAGAAAAATTCTCACTCAAAACGTGAGCTCAATATTTATAATTACATTCCTTCTTGCAGCTCTCATATAATTGTAACAACAAATTTTCGCGTCGAGAAAATTAAATAATCAAAACTGGACAATTGCGTGATAAATGTAGTATTTAATTTCAATAAATGAAAGTGTTACAATCTCTATGGTATTTCTTTGATTCTTCAAGAATGTAAAGTATATTGATGAATTTGATTTTGATTTGATTCAAGGGCTTGTGAAGCTTGATCTTGAATCTCCTCCTTGAACTTGAATTTGTGCTTGATCACGAACAAGTAATTTGATCTTGAACGCCTTGGTATTTGATTTGGCTTCGTTCTTGATCTTGAACTTGAACTTGAACTTGTAGCTTGAGTGCTTGAACTTGTAGCTTGTAGAGAAATCTGCGGTGTTTGATCCACGAGCTCTATGCTTGCTTCTTGTTATCACTTTTTGTGTCTTCTAGCTTTATGAAGACCTCTATTTATAGTTGTAGGGGGTGGTGTGGCTCTGCAATTTGATTGGTCCGTTTGAACTTACCAATACCATCCAGACACTTGGCATGATTTAATTGGCTCATTTATTTGTCATGGATTGCCACATCACTTAACACGTGTCATGATTTTATTGGCTCATTTACTTGTCTTGGATTGCCACATCGCTTGACACATGGCATGATTGTTGGCTTATTCTTTTGACTTGGATTGCCACATCACTTGACACGTGTCATGATTTCATTGGCTCATTTACTTGTCTTGGATTGCTACATCGCTTGACACATAACATGATTTTGTTGGTTCATTCTTTTGACTTGGATTGCCACATCACTTGACACGTGGCATGAGCCTGGGCTTTAAGATGGACTAATAACCATTTGAACCTTGGGCTAATGAAGTGGGTTTATCATTTAATTTGTAGTCCAATTAAATGGACTAGCCCAACACATATATAATTAACCCAATTTATTAGCCACAATATTTATTTGGACTAATGTCTTGAATTTTATATGGTCCAAATTATTCTATGAATTTAAATTCAATAATATTTAAATGTTTACAAATGCCCCCTACTTCAAGACTTGTCGAGATTTTTCAACTTTTGAAGACTAGGCTTGAAGTATTCATGTAAAAAAATTTGAGAATCTCCATGAAAATTTGCGTGAGCCAAGTTTTCTCCACGAAACTAAGATCGAATTGCACGGTCCATTTACAAGTCAAAGAAGAACCACACTGGACTATGTAATACGTCCAATATTGCTTTTAAA
Organism: Nicotiana noctiflora; assembly: GCA_032618575.1. Classification (NCBI taxonomy): domain Eukaryota; kingdom Viridiplantae; phylum Streptophyta; class Magnoliopsida; order Solanales; family Solanaceae; genus Nicotiana; species Nicotiana noctiflora. Next base: position 111,004 of record JASVEL010001178.1, read on the forward strand.
GTAGCCTTCTAGCTTATCAATTCAAATAATTGCCTCATTTATGCACTACGTTAACATCATGTTCTTTCAAGATGACTTATTCTTGCAACTGAAGCCTTGTAGTTAATTGTGCCAACTTGATCCAGTTAACACACGTGTTATTAACTAAACAAATATGAAACCATCACAACCTCGGACAACATCTCATCTACTAATTCCTTACAAAAGCCACGTACACATTTCTTTGACACAAACGATCACGCCGCTATTAATAGGTGGCTTTGTCCATATGGGATTAATTTTGTTAGAGTCCAACAGAGAATGGAATTGCTTAACCAATTCCAACTTGGGCACGGAAGAATCACTGCCGCTACAACGATCCCACACCGAACATCGATTGTTATTGCCTCCTCTCCTGAATCTATATAAAGCATTGTGCTCATATTCGCTCAGCATCAATTACTAGTATCCGTAAGCTACATTGCGTCTATTTGTGGATTCGGAAGGATTGGCGTGAAGGTAATAATTTCTTTTTTTCTTGTGCTTTTCTTGTTTTGTTGTCTTGTTTTTTTTTTTAGTTCAAGCGAGGTTCAGGCATGAAGGAGGCGCTCTTAAGGTGTGAGGGGATAGGTACTCGTTAACCGTCTAAGTTAAAGATTTATTTTGTCTGAAGCGAAGATCATTACACCATCTAAGCTAATGACTTCATCTTGTTTTAAGATTTAACTTCATTTTATCTAAGGCATAGACTATTCCACCGTTTGGGCCAAAGATTTCTTTTGTCTGAAGCGAAGATCATTACACCGTCTAAATTTAATGACTTCATCTTGTTTGAAGATTTAACTTCATTTTATCTGAGGTATAGACTATTATACCGTCTAGGCCAAAGATTTATTTTGTCTGAAGCGAAAAGTATTACACCGTCTAAGCTAATGACTTCATCTTGTTTGAAGATTTAACTTCATTTTATCTAAGGCATAGACCATTACACCGTCTTAAGCCAAAGATTTTTTTTTTGTCTGAAGCGAAGACCATTAACACCGTCTAAGCTAATGACTTCATCTTGTTTGAATATTTAACTTCATTTTATCTAAGGCATAGACCATTACACTGTCTTAAGCCAAAGATTTCTTTTTTGTCTGAAGCGAAGACCATTACACCGTCTAAGCTAATGACTTCATCTTGTTTGAAGATTTAACTTCATTTTATCTAAGACATAGATCATTACACCGTCTTAAGCCAAATATTTCTTTTTTTTTGTCTGAAGCAAAGACCATTACACCGTCTAAGCTAATGACTTCATCTTGTTTGAAGATTTAACTTCATTTTAACTAAGGCATAGACCGTTACACCGTCTTAAGCCAAAGATTTTTTTTTGTCTGAAGCGAAAACCATTACACTGTCTAAGCTAATGACTTCATCTTGTTTCAAGATTTATCTTCATTTTATCTAAGACATAAACCATTACACCTTCTTAAGCCAAAGATTTCTTTTTTGTCTGAAGCGAAGACCGTTACACTGTCTAAGCTAATGACTTCATCTTGTTTGAAGATTTAATTTTATTTTATCTAAGTTATAGACCATTACACCGTCTAAGCCAAAGATTTCTTTGCCTTTTCCATGCTTGGTAGGATTAGTCTTGAGACATGACACAATATATTATGAATTCAAGTCCATGAATATCGCATTTCTAAGTTAAGTGCTAATAAACACTTTTCGCTCTTTTTGTAGTCTAAACATGGTTTACTTCAAAGACTCAAGAAATTCTTCTTCTAAGTCGCAATGCCTTGTTATTTCGGACATAAGGGAAGCAAGGATGGGACAAGGTTACCAGTTGATAGGTCACTAGTCGGCCAATATGCTGCAGCTTCATGTGTACCCTTGAGGGACCCTCCTTATTTAGCAGACTGGACGCTTCAATACAATAGCCGTCCTCCAAAAATATGGATTCTTTGCACTACTACTCATCATGCTTGGAATGTCACGAGTACTTTACCATGCCTAGGGCGTTGAATTATTAACAAGGAAACTCATTGGGGCGATGATTTGCCGTTCGGCGGTGATTTTTATTAAGTTCCTGGCTACTGGAATGGGCAGAAGACGTCTTGAGTAGGTGTCGCTTGTCATTGGAGGGTGCAAGAGTTTATGACGCCGTATATGCTTCACTCTTCACATATGATCGTAATACGAATATTATGCAGGCTTTCTGTGAGGCATGGTGCCCTGTTACTAACACATTGCTTACCTTTGCTGGAGAACTAGCCATATAACTTTGGAATTTGTATAAGATTAGTGGTTTGCCTATAACAGGATCTCTTTATGAGGAAGTTGTGCCAAATGCTGAAGAGCTTACGGGCATGTATGACAAAGGGAGAAGGTTTCTTCCCCAGACTTGTGAGCATTTGTTCAATGCCTTCCATCGGCTCGGAGAGGGAAGTAGCGACGATCCAAGAGTTTCTGCGAAAAAATGGGTGGAGTTCTAGTGCAGGAAGACAATGAAGTATGCTCAGCCCCTTTTAAGGAAAGAAAAAAAGTCTGCTCGTTTGAAATCGATGCACAATCCTACTGGGGTCATAGAGGATGTAGTTAATTGGTCGACTATCGAAGAAACTTTATTCTCTAAAAGAAATCAATATCTCTTGCTTTGAACCTTTAAGTTCTTTTTGAAGTCAGTTTCTTTAGTCATCGAAACCTTATTCTTAGATAAATACTCATTATTACAAAACGTGGCCAACAAAATAGGAAGGACCACGATGAAGCTTATTCTAGGGTTCCATCATCTTCGGATGGTGGGAAAAAGGCCCAAAGGTCCCTTGTCCCTCTCAATGTGGACAACGTTCTTCCTAGAGAGCTTCATGCTCGAAGTGATTTTCCAACAAGATGTCCGACTACCCCGTGGGATCGCTTCGAGCTTCTCCGATCACATTTGGACGACCTACGGGAGGTGTGCCAAATCCCTGACTTGGTGGTCATGGAGACGGCCGAGGCCGGATTTATTAACGTGTACCGACTAGGGTTTTGTGATTTTTATGAGTACTCGTTCGTGATTGGGTACGAACTCCCAATCTACCCTTTGGTGGAGGAGCTTTGCCATTTTTATAATGTATGTCTGGCTCAGCGTACTCCGTATACTTGGAAAGTGTGTCGCATTATGACCACTTACGCGGCTTGGGCCGGTCTTGACGTCTCGGTCCATCATCTATTGCAATTGCTTAGCCCCTGCTTTTTAGGGGCTCTATGCCGCAGTTAAAGAGTCGTGGCACAAAGGGCCTGGTTGTGAGGGCGGACGATAAGCCTAATCGTTGCTTTTGGCTCAAATTTTTCTATATCAGGACGGAGGACTTGGTGTCGACCCTTGAGGGATTCCCAGAGATGTGGAATCCAGAACGTGAGTGCTTTTACCTTCATTTAGTATTTTTGCAACTTTTGACCGTTCAGTCTTTATAACTCCTTTTTCTGCTCCTTTTTTTGTAACGGGGGCTTCTCCACCTCGACCTGTTGCAGACATAAGGTCGTGGGTGGAAAGAGTGATTCCCTTTACAGAGGAATGTCGTACGTGGTCGGCATTCCTCAACCGATACGGCCCGTCATGTATTGTGTCGACCAAAATTTGTAGATTTTGTTTTAAGTGTTGTTGCTTGACCTATTTTATTTTGGTAGGTTGAAGCGCTCGTAGGAGGAGGAGAAGGAGGAATGTTGCAGCCCCCTCAGCGGTGAGGACCGATTCTGGGGACGAGTACATGCCCCGAGAACCTTCAAGCGAGTGCATTCCCGAGGTCGCCCAGCCTGAGGCCATTTCGGTATCCGAGTCCACGAGTGAAGCGACTCCTTCGCCTCCATCTCCTCATCCTGAAGAGAAGACTTCCAAAGGCGAGGAGCCGCCGAAACAGAAGAGGTGTCGATTGTTACTTGGCAAAGGAATTGCCACAGAGGAAGAGAGGACGAATGAGCCCCGTCCAGGGTCGAGGCCAGTCTTAATGGCTGACGCCATGCACTCAAGGAGGCCGGCTCCCCCGAGGAGGGCGGTACCTGATATCGCCCCTGCATATGTTGCAGAAGGCGGAACGCCGGCTGCTGCCGAGGCGATGGTCAACGAGGGGAGGGCAGGTCCTAAACTGGCCCCTACGATCGAGGACACGTTGTATGGGGATCACACCCCTGTGGAGATGGCGGCGATTGGGCCTAACCGCCAGATCGTGATTCTAAGCGGATATAACCTATTGTTGGATAGCGAGGAGGCCGCAGCGGATATGAATTTATTGTGTGCGGCCGCTAAGAGCGAAACTATAAAGGATGTTAGTGATAGTTACTTATCCCGAAGAGTCACCGGTGCAGCTTTGCAGGTATACCTTATTCTTTACGTTTTGTAGAATGAACCTTGGGTGTATGCTGATTTGTTTTCTTTTCTTCAGACCCTCATTTTGGAAGTAAAGAGGGGCCGACGGGCGCAGAAGAAGGTCGCCACCTTTAAGAAGGTGGTGAAAAAATACAAGGAGTGCCACGCCAAACACCAGACATTGGCAGACTTATACGCTCAAGACCCGTAGTTCCAAGTTTTTTGTCCGGGCCTGGAGCAGTCAAAAGCTCATCTGCGGGAGCGAGTGACTCAACTGGAGCACGTGGATGATCATTTAATGACCGCCCTGGCTCAGAATACGGAACTGGAGACTCTTCTTCAGTTGAAGGAGGACAAATTGGAGGTCGGTCGTGGGGCAATGGCGGAGGCCGCTAATTCGCATGCCGAGGTTGACACCGAAACTTCCAAGCTCAATGCCAGGGTGGGCGAGATTTACGCTCTCAGGCAAACTGCAGCGCCCGGGTCTGACGATGATGTGTCTAGTGAGGCACAATAATGTGGGTGTACGCCAATGCTAAGCAGGTAGTGTATGAGGATTTACTTGCCGTTGGTTGTGCCATTGAGGCGGAGGTCGAGGGCCAACATCTCTTTGTTCGGGTTGCCCGAGAAGCTTGTGGGTATAGTTCTGATTCTCTGAATCGGGTGAGCTATACCTCAGAAGACGTGAATTGTCTAGCTTTCGGTCCTGGATCTCTTCGGCAATTCGAAACGAAGGCGGCAGTGGGCAAGATAATGGGCCAGCTAGCGATGCGAACAAGGTGGTACTGGCTAGAATGTGTATTTATTTTGCTGTTATAATCTTGTAGGGGTGTAAATAGAACCCTTTGTAAATATATACCTTTTTCTAAGGAAAATAAAAGTTATTCTTTTGATATATCTCTTTGCATCCTTTATTTGTGTGCTTATCGTAGTAATATGCGTAGTATCGGCCGTTGTTGAGTTGTTTTCGTTTGTTGTGGTCGATCTAAGTCGACTATTATGGCAGTGGCCTTGGCCATTTGTTCGTTTTGAGATAGTTGTGACCATGTAAGTGAGACTGTCTCGAATTGACTTGTCGTAATTGAGCTGAGTCAACTTATTTCGACAATGGCCTTAGCTGTTTATTCATTTTGAGATGGTCGTGACCATGTAAGTGATCTCGACCGTGTCGAGTTGACTTGTTGTAATCGAGCTGAGTCGACTTATTATGACAGCTGTCTTGGCCATTTATTCGTTTTGAGATGGTCGTGACCATGTAAGTGATCTCGACCGCGTCGAGTTGACTTGTTGTAATCGAGCTTAGTCGACTTATTATGACAGTGACCTTGGCCATTTATTCATTTTGAGATGGTCGCGGCCATGTAATTGATCTCAATCGTGTCGAGTTGACTTGTCGTAAACAAGTTAAGTCAACTTATTATGACAGTGGCCTTGGCCATTTATTCGTTTTGAGATAGTCGTGACCATGTAAGTGATCTCAACCGTGTCGAGTTAACTTGTTGTAATCGAGCTGAGTCAACTTATTACGACAGTAGCCTTGGCTATTTAATCATTTTGAGAATGGAGATGGACGTAGCCTTTCATACATTAAAGATGGTCGTAGCCTTTCATATGATGGAGATGGCCGTAGCCTTTCATATGATCGAGATGGCCATAGCCTTTCATATATTTGAGATGGTTGTAGCCTTTCATACAATGGAGATGGCCATAGTCTTTCATACATTGGAGATGTCCGTAGCCTTTCATACCATGGAGATGGTCGTAGCCTTTCATACATTGGAGATTATCGTAGCCTTTCATACGATGGAGATGGCCGTAGCTTTTCATATAATGGAGATGGTTGTAGCCTTTCATACATTGGAGATGGACGTAGCCTTTCATACAAAGGAGATGGCCGTAGCCTTTCATACATTGGAGATGGCCGCAACCTTTCATACAATGGGGATGGTCATAGCCTTTCATACATTGGAGATGGCCTTAGCCTTTCAAACATTGAAGATGGTCGTACCCTTTCATAAAATGGAGATGGTCGTAGCCTTTCATACATTGGAGATGATCGTAGCCTTTCATACAATGGAGATGGCCATAGCCTTTCATACATTGGAGGATTCCGTAGCCTTTCATACAATGGAGATGGACGTAGCCTTTCATACATTGAAGATGGCCGTAGCCTTAATGGAGATGGCCATAGCCTTTCAGTCTGTTTGTCCAGTCCCTTTGGCATGCCTGTTGTGATGTTTTGCAGAGTAACTGGCATGTCAAACTTTCCTCGTGAGAATCTTCGAGCATCTCCTCTGTCTCCTCGTTAAAAACCTTTCCTAAAAAACCCAATTGGAACAAAACTTGGATAAGGGAAAAAAGTATGACTCGGGGGGGGGGGGGGTGCTCTTTAGAAATGGAAATACTTGAGGTGAGAGATGTTCCAATTGTTTTGGAGTGTCTTCCTTTCCATTGTCTCTAGTTGAAATGACCCTTTATCTGATGTCGCAGTGATTTTATATTGTCCGTCCCAGTTGGTGCACAGTTTTCCTTCACTTAGGTCTTTAGATGCTAAGGTTTTGGCTTTGAGGACGTAATCACCCACTTTGAGTGGTCGTATTTGGCCCTATTATTGTAGTATCTTTTGATTTGTTGTTTCTGGGCCACCATCCTTATGTGGGCCATCTCTATTCTTTCCTCGGTCTCATCGAGGTCTTGAAGTCTGTTCAAATCGTTCTACAATTTTTAGGTGAAAAATATTTAAGTGTGTAATCTATTTATTTTGGAGACTTACACGATTATTTGAACAGCCAAATAGAAGAACAACAATGGCAGAAGTTGGACAGAAGGAATACACTGAAATAATATTTTTTTACCCTGACACTACAATCATGTTGTAACGACCCAAAGGGTCATCACTTGTTTTATTAATCATTCCGAGCTTTTGAGGTCTTGAAAACCTCATTTATAGTTGCCTCAATTTACGTGCACAGTCCGGGCACAAAGCTGGAAAAATTTTTATGTTGAAATATGTGAAATATGTGAAAAAGTTGAAGAATTTTGATATTAATATTGATATGGTTGACTTTGGTCAACATTTTTGGTAAACGGACCGGATCCGTGATTTGACTGTCTCAGAAAATTCGTAGAAAAATATGGAACTTGGGCGTATGCCGGAATTGAAATCCGAGGTCTAGAACCCCGGTAAAAGAATTTTTGTGTTAAATTGTTTTTTGAAAATATTTAAGGAAAATAAAACTGAATTTTGATTAAAAAGTACTGGTATACGGGCTCGTATTTTGGTTTCGACGCCCGGTACAGGTCATATATATTGGTTAAGCACTTCCTGAAAAGTTTGGTTGAAAACGGACGTCGTTTGACGTGTTTCGGCCTTAAATTGGAAATTTGGAAAGTTATGAATATTTGAAAGAATTCTTGAGTTTTAAGGCTCAATTCATGGATTTTGATGTTATTTTAGCGATTTGATCGCGCGAGCAAGTTCGTATGATGTTTTTGAGTTAGTGTGCATATTTGGTTTAGAGCCTCGAGGGCTCGGGTGAGTTTCGGATGGGCATCGGGGTGGTTTTGGACTTAAGAAAAACTGCAGAAAATCTGCAGCAGACAATTCTTCATCGCGTTCGCGTCCAGGCGGTCGCGTTCGCGATGGTCAACTTATTTCCTTCAACGCGTTCGCGTCCCTCCGGTCGCGTTCGCGATGCCCAGCTGTTTCCCTTCATCGCGATCGCGTACTACTTCACGCGTTCGCGTAGTGTAAATTTGAGCCAACCCTTTTCTCTACGCGTTCGCGTGGACTAGCTCGCGTTCGCGTAGGCCAACCTGTAAGCCCCAGAATTTTCTTCTTCGCGTTCGCGTCAAGCCCCATGCGAACGCGATGTGTAAAACTTCTTCTTCATCGCGAACACGACCGGGGTGTCGCGAACGAGGTGAACAAACTTATGCCCAGTGAATTTAAGTCAGAAAACAGAACAGAAACGGGATAAAAATCCCATTTCTGTTCAACTCTCTCCTCCACGGCCCCTTGGACGATTTTTGAGCGATTCTTCATCAAACTTCTTGGGTAAGTGATTCTTAACTCCTTTTTCTTCATTTCCCGCCAATATTATTTGAATTCCTAAGCCTAAATAGGTGTAAATGGGTAGAGAAACTAGAGAATTGAGTATAGTAAGGGTTTTCAAAGAATTTGCGATCTAGACTTCGTTTTGGAGTCGAACTTAAGAACAAATTGTATATTTGAACTCATGGAGGATTGGGTGAACTTATTTTGGTTCGAAACTTGAGTTTCGATTATGTGGGCCCGGGGTCGATTTTTACTATTCCGGGCAGAATGTTGTAAAAAATCATATTTAGCAATATGAACTAGTTTGTTAAGTAGAATTGATGATATTAAATCAATTGTGTATAGATACGATTGGATTGGAGTCAAATTCGTAAGGAAAAGGCATTGCTACGGATTGAATCGTTCGTAAACTTTCGAGGTAAGTGTTTGTTCTATCCTAGCTTGAAGGAATAGGAATTTAGTTATGAATAAATTGTTGATTAAGAGTTATTGGTGTTATACCGGTAATGGAGATAAATTGTTGAAATTATTATCAATTATTGGTTTAAAATCGGTAATTATAAATATTGTTAATGTAGAGATTATTGGCTAAATGCCGGTAATATATATATTTATGAATTGGGATCGTGTGGCACGCCGACCACTTATATATTTATGAATTGGGATAGTGTGGCGTGCCGACCACTTATATATTTATGAATTGGGATCGTGTGGCGCGCCGACCACTTATATAATAAGAAATGGGATCGTGTGGCACGCCGACCACAAAGTGATTTAAATCTTGGCATTGGCCATAGTTGTCGGTAGCCTATTGATATATTTGGGAGCGGGTGGTACGCCTAGCACAAGATGTAGTTACTGTGATAGTTGGGAGCGGGTGGTACGCCTACCACGAGATATGAAATGAGAGAGGAATTGAGACATGAAAATAAGATTTATTCTGTTGATTAGATTATTCTGGATATCATGAGTTATTGACTGTTATTTCAGAGCAGAGTATTTCCTTATAAATGTATTGTATATATATGTATATTGCAACTGTACAGGTTTATGTGGGTGACCGGCCTTAGCCTTGTCACTAGTTCGCTGGGATAGGCCAGGCACTTACCAGCACATGGGGTCGGTTGTGCTGATACTACACTCTGCGCTCTTTTTGCGCAGATACATGTTACGGACAGCAGCAGGGGCAGTAGCGACTTGTGGATTTTTCGACTACTGAGACTACGAGGTAGCATTGCAGGCGTCCGCAGGACCCGTTGTCTCTTCTATCTATGCTTTTCATTATGTTATCTCATGTAATCGAGATAAACAACTTGTATTTTTTTTCAGACAATTATGTGTATTATTCTTAGAAGTTCGTGAGTATTGTGACACCAGTCTTAGGTAGTGTATCATGTTTGAGTTTTCTTTATCATATTTGACTAAGTCTTCCGCTAATTTTGATTATTCCGCTGTAATTTTTATGTTTTTAATAATAAGTCTTAATAAGAATTTGGTAATTAATAGAGGTGTAATTAATGTTTGGCTTGCCTAGCTTCCATTTAGTAGGCGCCATCATGACCCCGATGGTGGGAAATCCGGGTCGTGACAAGTTGGTATCAGAGCACCAGGTTGCACAGGTCTCACAACTCACGAACAACCTTAGTAGAGTCTGAAGGATCGGTACGGAGACGTCTGTATTTATCCTCCAGAGGCTACAGAGTTAGGAAAATATTCCCTTTATTCTTTCCAGTCGTGCGACTTGATCTTTTGAATGTTAATTGAACTTCTACTCTGTTCTTCCGCAGATGGTAAGGACACGTGCATCCTCATCTACCGACCAGCAGCCCGAGGTCCCAGCAGCGGCAGCTCCTGCTAGGGGTAGAGGCCGAGGTCGAGGTCGTCCTAGAGGACAAGGTAGGGGCAGAGCTCAGCCCCGAGCAGCAGCACGAGTGGCAGAACCTCAGGTTCATATCGAGGAGGAAGTTCCAGCCCCAGCAGCTCCAGTAGGCCCAGCTCAGGTCCCAGGAGGAGTTTTGTTTTCACCGGATCTTCAGGATGCTTTGGTCCGGATAGCAGGTTTTATGGATCATATCACCGGAGCATGTTTATTACCAGTAGCACCAGCCACTTCTCAGACTGGAGGAGGTAATCGGACTCCTGCTACGCGCACTCCGAAGCCAGTAATTCCCCAGGCTCAGGTTCCTATGATTCAGCCAGTTAAGGAGATTGGACATGTTTACCAAACTGTTCACTACCACATTCAGTGGCACTCCTTCAGAGGATCCACATGATTGTCTATACAACTACCACGAAGTTCTCCGTACTATGGGTATTGTGGAGACTAATGGTGTGGACTTTGCTACTTTTCTATTATCTGGTTCCACCAAGACTTGGTGGAGAGATTATTGTCTATCCAGGCCAGCGGGATCGTCATCTTTAACTTGGGAGCAATTTGTAGAATTATTCTTGGAGAAGTTCCTTCCAGCAACTCAGCGGGAGGTTATGCGCAGACAATTTGAGCGTCTTCATCAGGGTTCTATGTCTGTCACACAGTACGAGACTAGGTTCGTGGACATGGCTCGTCATGCTATTATCATACTTCCCACCGATCGGGAGAGAGTGAGGAGGTTTATTGATGGCTTGAATCAGCCAATTCGGCTACAGATGGCTATGGGGGGCAGGAACTGAAATCACTTTTCAAGAGGCGGCTAATGCAGCCCGCCGGATCGAGATGGCTCTGTCACAGGGAGCAAGACATGGATCAGATAAGAGATCTCGTAATTCGGGTAGATTCAGTGGTACCTCGTCCGGAGATAGAGATTTTTATGATAGAGGCCATCCTCCTAGGCCTTATCAGTCAGCTCTTCAGGTTTCTCATGATGCTTCAGGTGATCGTAATTCTCAGCCACACTACTCTGATCAGCAGCCTATCAGTGCACCATCACTTCGCTATTTTCAGTAGCCGAGGGCTTGTTTTACGTGCGGTGATCTTAGGCACATTGCAAAGTATTGCCCTCGAGCTTCTGACAGATCTCACCGGCAGGGTTCTCGTGCCATGATTCAGGCCCCAGTTCCCCCACAGCCTGCCCAGCCAGCTAGAGACGGGGGTAGAGGGCATAGAGGTGGAGGTAGAGGTCATAGAGGTGGAGCTCAGACCGATAGAGGTAAAGACTAGCCAGCAGCCGATCGTCCTAGAGATATTGCTCAGGGTGGTGGGGCACAGCCCCGATGTTATGCACTTCCCGCCAGACCAGAGGCTGAGTCTTCTGATGTCGTCATTACAGGTATTATTTTGGTTTGTGATAGAAAGGCATCAGCATTATTTGACCCCGGGTCTACATATTCGTACGTGTCTTCCTATTTTGCACCATACTTGGTTCAGCCCAGTGATCCACTGAGTGTTCCTGTTCATGTGTCTACACCAGTAGGCGATTATATTGTGGTTGATCGAGTTCATCGGTCATGTATTATAGTAATTGAGGGTCTCGAGACCCGTGCTGATTTATTACTCCTAAATATGGTGGACTTTGATATTATACTAGGCATGGACTGGCTATCTCCGTATCATGCTATTTTAGATTGCCATGCCAAGACTGTGACTTTAGCTCTGCCGAATTTGCCTCGTATAGAGTGGAAAAGAATTTCAGGTCATACTAGCCGTGATGTTATTTCTTATGTTAAGGCTCAACGTATGGTTGGAAAGGGATGCTTGGCTTATTTGGCCTATGTCCGTGATTCCAGTGCTGAGGATCCTTCTATTGACTCTGTGCCTGTGGTTCGCGAATTTTCTGAAGTATTTCCTTCAGACTTGCCAGGTATGCCGCCCTATAGGGATATTGATTTTTGCATTGACTTGGCTCCAGGCACTCGGCCCATTTCCATTCCCCCATATCGTATGGCTCCGCCAGAGTTAAAAGAATTGAAGGAACAGTTGCAGGATTTACTTGAAAAGGGTTTCATTAGACCCAGTGTTTCGCCGTGGGGTGCACCTGTATTATTTGTAAAGAAGAAAGATGGTTCGATGAGAATGTGCATTGACTATCGACGGTTAAACAAGGTGACTATCAAAAATAAATATCCACTTCCGCGAATTGATGATTTATTTGACCAGCTTCAGGGTGCCAAGGTATTTTCAAAGATAGATTTGAGATCTGGCTATCATCAGCTGAAGATTAGGGCATCCGATGTCCCTAAGACAGCGTTCGCACTCGGTATGGACATTATGAATTTCTGGTCATGTCTTTTGGGTTGACAAATGCTCCAGCAGCTTTTATGGAATTAATGAATCGGGTGTTCCGGCCTTATTTAGACTTGTTTGTAATAGTCTTCATTGATGACATATTAATATATTCCCGCAGTCAGGAGGAGCATGCGCAACATCTCAGAGTGGCCTTGCAGACTTTGAGAGATAGCCAGCTATATGCAAAATTTTCAAAGTGTGAATTTTGGCTAAGTTCAGTTGCATTCCTGGGTCATATTGTGACGGCAGCAGGTATTCAGGTTGATCCGAAGAAAATTGAGGCAGTCAAGAGCTGGCCTAGACCGACATCAGCCACGGATATTCGGAGTTTCTTGGGGTTAGCGGGTTATTATCGCCGATTCGTAGAAGGATTTTCGTCTATTGCAACCCCCCACTGACCAGATTGACCCAGAAGGGTGTTCAATTTGAATGGTCCGATGAATGTGAGGCGAGCTTTCAAAATCTCAAGACAACCTTGACCACAGCACCGATATTGGTTTTACCCACAGGTACGGGACCTTATACTGTTTATTGTGATGCTTCCCGTATTGGGCTTGGTGCAGTGTTAATGCGGGATGGCAAGGTTATTGCCTATGCTTCGAGGCAGTTGAAGATTCATGAGAAGAACTATCCAGTGCATGATCTAGAATTGGTGGCTATTATTCACGCATTGAAGATCTGGAGGCATTATTTGTATGGTGTAGCATGTGAAGTATACACCGATCATAAAAGTCTTCAGTATTTGTTTAAGTAGAAAGAGTTGAATATGAGGCAGAGAAGGTGGCTATAGTTGCTAAAAGACTATGATGTTACTATTTTATATCACCCGAGTAAGGCCAATGTGGTGGCCGATGCATTGAGTAGAAAGTCTGCCAGCATGGGTAGTCTTACATATATTCCGGTCAGTCAGAGACCATTAGCTCTAGATGTCCAGGCCTTAACCAACCGGTTCGTGAGATTAGACATTTCTGAGCCTAGCAGGGTGTTAGCGTGCACGGTCGCTCGTTCTTCTTTATTAGAGCGTATCCGTGAGAGACAATTTGATGATCCTCATTTGCGTGAGTTGAGAGATACAGTACAGCGGGGAGGTGCCACACGGGTAAATCTAGATGATGATGGGGTATTGAAATTGCGGGGTCGAGTTTGTGTGCCCAATGTCGAAGGGATTCGAGAGTTAATCTTAGCGGATGCCCACAGTTCGCGGTATTCTATTCACCCGAGCGCCGCGAAGATGTACCGGGACTTACGGCAGCACTATTGGTGGCAGCAGAATGAAGAAAGATATCGTTGCGTATGTCGCTCGGTGTCTAAATTGTCGGCAGGTGAAATATGAGCACCAGAGAGGCCTGGTGGTGTATTCCAGAGAATCGAAATTTCCGAGTGGAAATGAGAGCGGATCACTATGGACTTCATTATTGGACTTCCTTTGACTCGGAGGAAATTTGATGCTATTTGGATCATTGTTGATAGGTTGACCAAGTCAGCACACTTTATTCCAATGTCTGTCTCCTACTCGTCGGAGAGGTTAGCGGAGGTTTACATTAGGGAGATTGTTCGTCTCCACGGGGTGCTAGTATCCATTATCTCTGATCGGGGTATGCAGTTTACCTCGCGGTTATGGAGAGCGGTCCAGCAGGAGTTAGGCACCCAGGTTCAGTTGAGTACAGCATTTCATCCTCAGACGGATGGCCGGTCCGAGAGGACTATTCAGATTCTAGAGGACATGCTTCGAGCCCGTGTTATTGATTTCGGAGGCTCGTGGGACCCGTTTATGCCATTAGCAGAGTTTGCCTACAATAGCAGCTACCAGTCTAGCATCCAGATGGCTCCGTATGAGGCGATGTATGGTAGGCGATGTCGATCACCAGTTGGATGGTTTGAACCGGGAGAGGCTCGGTTGTTGGGTACGGACTTAGTTCAGGAGGCCTTGGATAAGGTCAAGACTATTCAGGAGAGATTGCGTTTAGCTCAGTCCAGGCAGGAGACTTATGCGGATCGCAAGGTTCGAGATGTAGATTTCATGGTTGGTGAACGAGTATTGCTCCGAGTGTCGCCTATGAAGGGCGTGATGAGGTTCGGGAAGAAGGGCAAGCTCAGCCCTAGGTATATTGGTCCATTTGAGATTCTAGACGAGTGGGAGGGGTGGCTTACGGATTAGCTTTGCCGCCTAGTTTATCAGCCGTGCATCCAGTTTTCATTGTATCTATGCTTCGGAGATACCACGGCGATCCCACACATGTGTTAGACTTCAGTACTGTCCAATTGGACAATGATCTATCCCTACGAGGAGGAGCCGGTGGCCATTCTAGACCGGCGGGTTCGACGATTGAGGTCGAAGAGTTATCCTTCTGTGCATGTTCAGTGGAGAGGTCAGCCTCCTGAGGCGTCGACCTGGGAGTCAGAGTCTGATATGCAGAGCCGCTACCCACATTTGTTTTCTCACTCAGGTACTTCTTTCTTTTGTCCGTTCGAGGACGAACGGTTGTTTTAGAGGTAGAGATTGTGACGACCCAAAGGGTCATCACTTTTTTTATTAATCATTCCGAGATTTTGAGGTCTTTAAAACCTCATTTATAGTTGCCTCTATTTGCGTGCACAGTCCGGGCACAAGCTGGAAAATTTTTATGTTGAAATATGTGAAATATGTGAAAAAGTTGAAGAATTTTGATATTAATATTGATATGGTTGACTTTGGTCAACATTTTTGGTAAACGGACCGGATCCGTGATTTGACTGTCTCAGAAAATCCGTAGAAAAATATGGAACTTGGGCATATGCCCGGAATTGAAATCCGAGGTCTAGAACCCCGGTAAAAGAATTTTTCTGTTAAATTGTTTTCCGAAAATGTTTAAGGAAAATGAAACTGAATTTTGATTAAAAAGTACTGGTATCGGGCTCGTATTTTGGTTCCGACGCCCGGTACAAGTCATATATATTGGTTAAGCGCTTCCTGGAAAGTTTGGTTGAAAACGGACGTCGTTTGACGTGTTTCGGCCTTAAATTGGAAATTTGGAAAGTTATGAAGATTTGAAAGAATTCTTGAGTTTTAAGGCTCAATTCATGGATTTTGATGTTATTTTAGCGATTTGATCGCACGAGCAAGTTCGTATGATGTTTTTAAGTTAGTGTGCATATTTGGTTTGGAGCCTCGAGGGCTCGGGTGAGTTTCGGATGGGCATCGGGGTGGTTTTGGACTTAAGAAAAACTGCAAAAAATCTGCAGCAGACAATCCTTCTACGCGTTCGCGTCTAGGTGGTCGCATTCGCGATGGCCAACTTCTTTTCTTCAACGCGTTCGCGTCTCTCTGGTCACGTTCGCGATGCCCAGCTGTTTCCTGTCACGACCCGGATTTTTCCCCAACATCAGGATCGTGATGGCGCCTACTCGTGGTAGCTAGGTAAGCCACTGTATTCATACTATCCTGTTTTTAACACAATTTTAATCAAATAAATGCGGAATACTTTATCGAAATGGAAATAACAAATCACAAGGTGAAAATCATACCGAAATCCTCTACCCAAGACGTGGAGTCACCAACTCACAAACTACTATGGAATAATACACATAAAAGTCTGAAGAAATATAACACAATTCCGTTTGTCTCGGAACAAAGAGACTCCAGCTAATAATATAGATAAAGAAAGAGACGCCGGACCGCGGACGCCCGCAAGCTACCTCGGTCTCAAATATGATCAACTCCCACGCAATCTACTTACCGCTGCCGCTGCTGCTGTCCGTAACCTCTGTATCTGCGCAAAAGAGCGCAGAGTGTAGTATCAGCACAACCGACCCCATGTGCCGGTAAGTGCCCGGCCTATCCCGGCGAAGTAGTGACAAGCCTAGGACCGTACACCCCCATAAACCTGTGCAATTGCAATATATATATATATATGTACATAAACATTTATAAGGAAATACTCTACTCGGCAATAACAATCAATAAACTCATAATGTCCAGATTAATCTAATCCACAGAATTAAATCTTACTTTCGTGTATCAATTCTTTATTTTCCTTTTCATATCTTGTGGTAGGCGTACCACCCGCTCCCATCTATATCAATAAATATTATCTTGTGGTAGACATACCACCCGATCTCATTGTATCAATAATTATATCTTATAGTAGGCGTACCACCCGATCCCAATTCTTTAATATATATATTACCACAAATAACAAGAATTAACCAAGTAATAACACAATAAGGAATATCTCAAAGAGCTCAACAATTAACAACAGTTAATAAGTTCACAAGGAAAACAAGGTATAATGGAAACACAAGTAGTATCAAGTCAAGAAATGATAAATGGTTGCACGACATCACTCAAATAAAATATAATGGAAAAACAAGTAATATCAAGTCAAGAAATGATAAATGGTTGCACGACATCACTCAAAATAGAATATAATGGAAAAACAAGTAATATCAAGTCAAGGAACGGCAATTAGTTGCACGGCATCACCCTTCGTGCTTTTACTCTCATCCTCACATCCATAGTACGGCATGATCCTTCGTACATGGTTCAATAACAGGGCACGGCATGATCCTTCGTGCATAATCAATAATAGGGCACGGCAAGATCCTTCGTGCATAATCAATAATAGGGCACGGCATGATCCTTCGTGCATAATCAATAAATAAACATGGCACGGCATTAACCTTCGTGCATAAATAAATAAACATGGCACGGCATCACCCTTCGTGCATTATCACTCTTCCTCACCCAAATAACAATCACCAGTTAAGGGCAAAGAGGAAATAGTAATTCATAAACCGTCCCATCAAGGGCAATCAATGTTTATCTTCACAACAAGTCCCAATAAGGGAGGACAATAACAATTCATCTGTAATATATCTCAAAATAATTATTTTCCAACGACTCACGGTCATACTAGACGCCAGTGTATGGATGCTGTGGTGACGAGCATCCATACACCGCACTCGATCACATAACACATAACACATAATCCTATTCCCTCAAGCTAGGATAGAACAAACACTTACCTCGAATGCTTATGAACAATTCACTCCGTGGAAATGTCTTTTCTTTCAATTTGGCTCCAATCCAACCGTATCTATACACAATTGATTTAATATCATCAATTCTACTCAACAAACTAATTCCTAATACCAAATACTACTTTTACAACATTCTGCCATGAATAGTGAATTTCAACCCCGGGCCCACATGGTCGGAATTCGGGGTTAGGACCAAAATCCGGTTACCCATTCCCCCACGAGTTCATATATATAATTTGTTTCAAAATCGGACCTCAATTCGAGGTCCAATTCCCAATTTATGAAAAACCCTATTTTCTAACAAAAACAAGAATTTTACCATGAAAATCTTTGATTTCTTATGAAAAACATGTTTAATGATGTTAGGAATTGAAAGAATTAAGTAAAAAGTGACTTACAATCGTTTTGATGAAGAAGAAATCCTTGAAGAATCGCAAATGGGTGTTTTGGTTTTGTAAAATGTGAAGAAATGACCGAAATTCGTGTTTTTCAGGTCTCCGTGTTCGCATTTGCGAACATGGGTTCGCAATTGCGAACCCCGACCAATTTCTGGAGTTTGAAAAATAAGCTAAGGGTGGGAAGTTCGCATTTGCGAACTTTTCTTCGCATTTGCGAAGCTAAGGCAAAACTGGGAAGTTCGCATTTGCGAACTATTGTTCGCAATTGCGAACACAAGCTAAATATGGGGAGGTTCGCATTTGCGAACTATTGTTCGCATTTGCGAACTCTGCAGAATAGTGGGGAGTTCGCATTTTTGCATTTGCGAACTCTGCAGAATAGTGGGGAGTTCGCATTTGCGAACTATTGTTCGTATTTGCGAACTCTGCAGACCAGTTGCAGAAAGCAACTTCTAACATGAAAAATTGACCTCGTGGCCTATCTAAAGTTCACTCGAGCCCTCGGGGCTCCAAACCAAATATGCACATAACCTCAAAAACACATTATGAACTTGTTCGTGCGATCACATCGCCAATATCACCTCGTTTTCATCAAATCAAGCCTCAAATGCATGATTTTCATACCTTTAGTTTTCAAAACTTTCAAACTTGGGACTCAAGGTCCAAAACCTCTCAAACGACATCCAAATGTCACCAAACTTTACAGAAATCACATATATAATATTTAAGACTTGTACCGGGCGTCGGAACCAAAATACGAGCCCGATACCAAGGTCAATTAATTTATTTCCTTTAATAATTGCATCAAAAACAATTTCACATAAAAATTCACAACTTGGGCTCTAGGCCTCAGAATTCGACTCCGGACGCATGTCCAAGTCCCATATTTTCCTACGGACCTCTCGGGACCATCAAATCTCGGGTCCGGATCCGTTTATCAAAAATGTTGACCGAAGTCAACCATATCAATATTAATATCATTTTTATCCAAATTTCTCATAGAATTCATATTTTTTATCACAAAATCTTTCCGGCTACATGCTCGGATCGTGCACGTAAATCGAGGCAACATAGAATGAGGTTTTCAAGGCCGCCGAAGCTCGAAATGATTAAT
The DNA here is from genome assembly GCA_032618575.1 of Nicotiana noctiflora. Lineage (NCBI taxonomy): Eukaryota > Viridiplantae > Streptophyta > Magnoliopsida > Solanales > Solanaceae > Nicotiana > Nicotiana noctiflora. Next base: position 130,129 of record JASVEL010001178.1, read on the forward strand.
TAAATAAGTGATGACCCTTTGGGTCGTCACAATCTCCACCTCTAAAACAACCGTTCGTCCTCGAACGGACAAAAGAAAGAAGTACCCGAGTCGGGAAACAAGTGTGGGTAGCGGCTCCGCATATCGGACTCGGACTCCCGTGTCGATGCCTCAGGGAGGCCGACCTCTCCACCGAACACGCACGTAAGGATAACTCTTCGACCTCGACTGTCGAACTCGCCGGTCTAGAATGGCTACCGCTCCTCCTCGTAAGACGGATCATTGTCCAATTGGACAAGACCGTAGTCTAACACATGTGTGGGATCACCGTGGTATCTCCGAAGCATAGATACATGAAAAACCGGATGCACGGCTGATAAGCTAGGCGACAGAGCTAGTCTGTAAGCCACCCCTCCCACTCGTCTAGAATCTCAAATGGACCAATATACCTAGGGTTGAGCTTGCCCTTCTTTCCGAACCTCATCACGCCCTTCATAGGCGACACCCGAAGCAATACTCGTTCACCAACCATGAAATCTACATCTCGCACATTGCGATCCGCATAAGTCTTTTGCCAGGACTGAGCTGAACGCAATCTCTCCTGAATAGTCTTGACCTTATCTAAGGCCTCCTGAACTAAGTCTGTACCCAACAACCGAGCCTCTCCCGGTTCAAACCATCCGACCGGTGATCGACATCGCCTACCATACAATGCCTCATACGGAGCCATCTGGATGCTAGATTGGTAACTGTTATTGTAGGCGAACTCTGCTAATGGTAGAAACTGATCCCACGAGCCTCCGAAATCAATAACACAGGCTCGAAGCATGTCCTCAAGAATCTGAATAGTCCTCTCGGACTGGCCATCCGTCTGAGGATGAAATGTTGTACTCAACTGAACCTGAGTGCCTAACTCCCGCTGGACCGCTCTCCAGAACCGCGAGGTAAACTGCGTACCCCGATCAGAGATAATAGATACTGGCACCCCACGGAGACGAACAATCTCCCTAATGTAAACCTCCGCTAACCTCTCCGACGAGTAGGAGACAGATACTTGAATAAAGTGTGCTGATTTGGTCAGTCTATCAACAATGACCCAAATAGCATCAAATTTTCTCCGAGTCAAAGGAAGTCCAGTAACGAAGTCCATAGTGATTCGCTCCCATTTCCACTCGGGAATATCAATCCTCTGGAATACACCACCAAGTCTCTGGTGCTCATATTTCACCTGCCGACAATTTAGACACCGAGCGACATATGCAACGATATCTTTCTTCATTCTGCGCCACCAATAGTGCTGTCGTAAGTCCTGGTACATCTTCGCGGCGCCTGGGTGAATAGAATACCGTGAAGTGTGGGCCTCCGCTAAGATCAACTCTCAAATCCCTTCGACATTGGGCACACAAACTCGACCCTGCAATTTCAATACCCCATCATCATCTAGGTTTACCTGTGTGGCACCTCCCCGCTGTACTGTATCTCTCAACTCACGTAAACGAGGATCATCAAATTGCCTCTCACGGATACGCTCTAATAAGGAAGAACGAGCGACCGTGCAGGCTAACACTCTGCTAGGCTCAGAAATGTCTAATCTCACGAACCGGTTGGCTAAGGCCTGGACATCTAAAGCTAATGGTCTCTGATTGACCGGAATATATGCAAGACTACCCATGCCGGCATACTTTCTACTCAATGCATCGGCCACCACATTGGCCTTACCCGGGTGATATAATATAGTAACATCATAGTCTTTTAGCAACTCTAACCATCTCCGTTGTCGTAGATTCAACTCCTTTTGCTTGAACAAGCACCGTAGGCTTTTGTGATCGGTGTACACCTCACATGTCACACCATATAGATAATGCCTCCGGATCTTTAAGGCATGGACCACTGCTGCTAACTCAAGATCATGAATCGGATAATTCTTCTCATGTATCTTTAATCGCCTCGAAGCATAAGCGATAACCTTACCATCCTTGCATCAATACCGCTCCAAGCCCCGTACGAGATGCGTCACAATAAACCGTATAAGGGCCCCGTACCCGTAGGTAGTATCAACACCGGTGCGGTGGTCGAGGCCGTCTTGAGCTTCGAAAGCTTGCCTCACACTCCTCTCGACCACCGAAACCGGACACCCTTCGGGTCAACCTCGGTCATCGGGCCGCAATGAAGAAAACCCCTCTACAAAACGACGGTAGTAACTCGCTAATCCCAAGAAACTCCGGATCTCGGTCACCGAAGCTGGTCGAGGCCAATTCTGGACTCTGCCTCAATCTTCTTTGGATCTACCCGAATACCTTCCACTGATACAATGTGACCCAGAAATGCTACCGAACTCAGCCTGAACTCACATTTAGAAAATTTGGCATATAGCTGATTATCTTTCAGAGTCTGAAGAACCACTCTGAGGTGTTGCTCGTGCTCTTCCTGGCCTGCGGGAGTATACCAGGATGTCATCTATGAATACTATCACGAACAGATCTAAGTAAGGCCCGAATACCCGATTCATCAACTCCATGAATGCTGTTGGGGCATTGGTCAGCCCGAAGGACATGACCAAGAACTCATAATGCCCATATCTAGAGCGAAAGGCTGTCTTAGGAATGTCAGCCGCCCTGATCTTCAGCTGATGGTAGCCCGACCTCAAGTCTATCTTAGAGAATACCCTCGCTCCCTGGAGCTGGTCAAACAAATCATCAATCCTCGGTAGTGGATATTTATTTTTGATAGTCACCTTGTTTAACTGCCGGTAATCAATACACATCCGCATCGAGCCATCCTTCTTCTTGACAAATAACACAGGTGCTCCCCAGGGGGAAACACTGGGCCTGATAAAGCCCTTCTCAAGAAGGTCCTGCAACTGATCTTTCAACTCTTTTAGTTCCGGCGGGGCCATACGATAGGGTGGAATAGAGATGGGCCGAGTGCTCGGTGCCAAATCAATACAGAAATCAATATCCCTGTCGGGTGGCATGCCCGGCAGGTCTGAAGGAAAAACCTCAGGAAACTCCCGTGCAATAGGGACTGAATCAATGGAAGGAACTTCTGTACTGGAATCACGAACATAAGCCAAATAAGCTAGACACCCCTTCTCGACCATACGTCGAGCCTTAACATAAGAAATAACAGTGCGAACGGAGTGGCTTGAGGTTCCCTTCCACTCTAATCGGGGTGATTCCGGCAAGGCTAAGGTGACAGTCTTAGCATGACAATCAAGAATAGCATGGTATGGGGACAACCAGTCCATCCCCAATATGACATCAAAATCTACCATATCCAAGAGCAACAGATCAACACGGGTCTCAAGACCCCCAAATATAACTACGCACGAACGATGCACCCGATCGACTACAATAGAGTCACCCACCGGCGTAGCCACATAAACTGGAATATCCAGAGCATAGGCGGGCACGACCAAATACGGTGCGAAGTAGGAAGACACATAGGAATATGTAGATCCCGGGTCAAATAATACTGAAGCACCTCTGCCACACACAAGAATAGTACCTGTAATCACGGCATCTGATGCCTCTACCTCTGGCCTGGTTGGTAAAGCATAGAATCGGGATCTGCCCTCCCCTCCGAGCCGCGTCTCTAGGACGACCATCAACCGGCCGACCTCTACCTCGGCCGGACGGTCTCCACCTCTACGGTCTCGACCTCCACCTCTATAATCCCTACCCCCGCCTCTGGCCGGCTGGGCAGGCTGAGGGTCAGCTGGGGCCTCGAATCATAGGACGAGGACCTCGTCGCCGAGAGTTGCCCGCTGCTAGAGGGCAATTCCCGATAATATGACCCGGGTCACCACAACCGTAAGCAACTCCTAGACCGATAGGGCTGCCGGCCCCGACGACCCGAATGGCCTCCACGAACACTCTGAAGAGGCTGAGCATTAATAGGAAGCTGGTCTGAATGATGCCCACGAGAACTGCGATCACCTGGTCCACCCTGTGAAGCCTGAAGGGCGGAATGAAAAGGCCTGGAGGACTGGCCTCTATCAAAGGATTCTCTGCCACCAGAGGAAGAACCACCAAACCTGCCTGAATGACGAGGCCTCTTATCTGAAGAATAAACGCCTCCCCTAGCAAGAGCCATCTCAACTCTGCGTGCTGCATTGGCTGCCTCCTGAAATGATATGTCACTTCCCACGCCCATAGCCATCTGGAGTCTAATCGGCTGATTAAGCCCATCTATAAACCCGCGGACCCTCTCCCGCTCCGTGGGAAGTATCACCACTGCATGACGAGCCAAATCGACAAATCTCGTCTCATACTGTGTAACTGTCATAGTGCCCTGATGGAGGCGCTCAAACTGCCTCCGAAGTACATCCCTCTGAGTAGCAGGGAGAAACTTCTCCATAAATAGTTCCGCAAACCGGTCCCATGATAAAGTTGGGGACCCTGCTGGTCGAGTCAAGCAATAATCTCTCCACCAAGTCTTGGCGAATCCTGCAAGTCTGAAGGTACAGAAGTCAACTCCGTTTGTCTCCACGATCCCCATAGTCTTGAGAATCTCATGGCAACTGAATAAGAAGTCCTGAGGATCCTCTGATGCGGCTCCACTGAATGTAGTGGTAAATAGCTTGGAGAACCGATCAAGCCTCCATAACGAATCAGAAGTCATGGCCGCTCCATCGCCGGCATGAAGCTGTGGTACCTGACTGAGTGGCCACAGCTGGCTGAATTACTGGTGCCTGAGGCTGAGGAGCTACTGGCTCCGGAGTATGAGCAATAGGAGTCTGGGCCCCTCCTCCAGCCTGAGAAGTAGCTGGGGCAACCGATAATAAACCCGCTCTGGCAATGCTGTCCATAAATCCCGCTATTCTGACCAAAGCATCCCGGAGATCTGGGGTGATTAAAGCCTCTCCTGGGACCTGAGCTGGGCCCACTGGAGCCGCTGGAACCGGAACCTCCTCGTCAATCTCAATATGAGGCTCCACCTCTGGAGTAGCTGCCTGGGGCTGAGCTCTACCCCTACCACGGCCTCCGGTACGACCTCGGCCCCTGCCCCTCACGGGAGCTGCCTGGGGCTCGGGCTGCTGGTCAGCGCACGAAGAAGCACGTGTCCTTACCATCCGCGAAAGGACAGAGTAGAAGTTCAATTAGTTTTTGAGGAACAAATCGCACGACAAGAAGGAACAAATGAGAGACTCTTTCCTAACTCAATAGACTCTGAAGGACAAGTACAGACGTCTCCGTACCTACCTCTCAAACTCTACTAAGCTTGTTCGTGAGTGGTGAGACCTATGTAACCTAGAGCTTTGATACCAACTTGTCACGACCCGGATTTTTCCCCAACATCGGGATCGTGATGGCGCCTACTCGTGGTAGCTAGGCAAGCCACTGTATTCATACTATCCTGTTTTTAACACAATTTTTAATTAAATAAATGCGGAATACTTTATCGAAATGGAAATAACAAATCACAAGGTGAAAATCATACTGAAATCCTCTACCCAAGACGTGGAGTCACCTACTCACAAACTACTATGGAATAATACACATAAAAGTCTGAAGAAATATAACACAATTCTGTTTGTCTCGGAACAAAGAGACTCCAGCTAATAATATAGATAAAGAAAGAGACGCCGGGCCTGCGGACGCCTGCAAGCTACCTCGGTCTCGGGGGTATGAAAATCCTGCTACCGACCTACTGCTGCTACTGCTGCTCAAAACCTAGACCTGTGCAAAAATGCACAGAAGTGTAGTATTAGCAAAACCGACCCCATGTGCCGGTAAGTGCCCGGCCTATCCCGGCGAAGTAGTGACAAGCCTAGGACCAGACACTCACATAAACTTGTACAGTTCTATTTACATATGTACCACAAATAACAGAAATACTGTACATAAACATTTATAAGGAAATACTCTACTCTGCAATAACAATCAATAAACTCATAATGTCCAGATTAATCTAATCCACATAATTAAATCTTACTTTCGTGTATCAATTCTTTATTTTCCTTTTCATATCTCGTGGTAGGCGTACCACCCGCTCCCATCTGTATCAATAAATATTATCTTGTGGTAGACATACCACCCGATCTCATTGTATCAATAATTATATCTTATGATAGGCGTACCACCCGATCCCAATTCTTTAATATATATATTACCACAAATAACAAGAATTAACCAAGTAATAACACAATAAGGAATATTTCAAAGAATTCAACAATTAACAACAGTTAATAAGTTCACAAGGAAAACAAGGTATAATGGAAACACAAGTAGTATCAAGTCAAGAAATGATAAATGGTTGCACGACATCACTCAAATAAAATATAATGGAAAAACAAGTAATATCAAGTCAAGGAATGATAAATGGTTGCACGACATCACTCAAAATAGAATATAATGGAAAAACAAGTAATATCAAGTCAAGGAACGGCAATTAGTTGCACGGCATCACCCTTCGTGCTTTTACTCTCATCCTCACATCCATAGTACGGCATGATCCTTCGTACATGGTTCAATAACAGGGCACGGCATGATCCTTCGTGCATAATCAATAATAGGGCACGGCAAGATCCTTCGTGCATAATCAATAATAGGGCACGGCATGATCCTTCGTGCATAATCAATAAATAAACATGGCACGGCATTAACCTTCGTGCATAAATAAATAAACATGGCACAGCATCACCCTTCGTGCATTATCACTCTTCCTCACCCAAATAACAATCACGGTTAAGGGCAAAGAGGAAATAGTAATTCATAAACCGTCCCATCAAGGGCAATCAATGTTTATCTTCACAACAAGTCCCAATAAGGGAGGACAATAACAATTCATCTGTAATATATCTCAAAATAATTATTTTCCAACGACTCACGGTCATACTAGACGCCAGTGTATGGATGCTCGTCACCACAGCCCATACACCGCACTCGATCACATAACACATAACACATAATCCTATTCCCTCGAGCTAGGATAGAACAAACACTTACCTCGAATGCTTATGAACAATTCACTCCGTGGAAATGTCTTTTCTTTCAATTTGGCTCCAATCCAATCGTATCTATACACAATTGATTTAATATCATCAATTCTACTCAACAAACTAATTCCTAATACCAAATACTACTTTTACAACATTCTGCCATGAATAGTGAATTTCAACCCCGGGCCCACATGGTCGGAATTCGGGGTTAGGACCAAAATCCGGTTACCCATTCCCCCGCGAGTTCATATATATAATTTGTTTCAAAATCGGACCTCAATTCGAGGTCCAATTCCCCAATTTATGAAAAACCCTATTTTCTAACAAAAACAAGAATTTTACCATGAAAATCTTTGATTTCTTATGAAAAACATGTTTAATGATGTTAGGAATTGAAAGAATTAAGTAAAAAGTGACTTACAATCGTTTTGATGAAGAAGAAATCCTTGAAGAATCGCAAATGGGTGTTTTGGTTTTGTAAAATGTGAAGAAATGACCGAAATTCGTGTTTTTCAGGTCTCTGTGTTCGCATTTGCGAACATGGGTTCGCAATTGCGAACCCCGACCAATTTCCGGAGTTTGAAAAATAAGCTAAGGGTGGGAAGTTCGCATTTGCGAACTTTTCTTCGCATTTGCGAAGCCAAGGCAAAACTGGGAAGTTCGCATTTGCGAACTATTGTTCGCAATTGCGAACACAGGCTAAATATGGGGAGGTTCGCATTTGCGAACTATTGTTCGCATTTGCGAACCCAGGCAGAATAGTGGCCAATTCGCATTTGCGAACTATAGCTCGCATTTGCGAACACAAGCACAGTAGGGTCAAGTTCGCATTTGCGAACTATTGTTCGCATTTGCGAACTCAGGCACAGACTATTGGGGAGTTCGCATTTGCGAACTATTGTTCGCATTTGCGAACACCGGCAGATTATTAGGGAGTTCGCATTTGCGAACTATTGTTCGCATTTGCGAACTCTGCAGACCAGGTGCTGACAGCAACTTCTAACATGAAAAATTGACCTCGTGGCCTATCCAAAGTTCACCCGAGCCCTCGGGCTCCAAACCAAATATGCACATAACCTCAAAAACACATTATGAACTTGTTCGTGCGATCACATCGCCAATATCACCTCGTTTTCATCAAATCAAGCCTCAAATGCATGATTTTCATACCTTTAGTTTTCAAAACTTTCAAACTTGGGACTCAAGGTCCAAAACCTCTCAAACGACATCCAAATGTCACCAAACTTTACATAAATCACATATATAATATTTAAGACTTGTACCGGGCGTCGGAACCAAAATACGAGCCCGATACCAAGGTCAATTAATTTATTTCCTTTAATAATTGCATCAAAAACAATTTCACATAAAAATTCATAACTTGGGCTCTAGGCCTCAGAATTCGACTCCGGACGCATGTCCAAGTCCCATATTTTCCTACGGACCTCTCGGGACCATCAAATCTCGGGTCCGGATCCGTTTACCAAAAATGTTGACCGAAGTCAACCATATCAATATTAATATCATTTTTATCCAAATTTCTCATAGAATTCATATTTTCTATCACAAAATCTTTCCGGCTACATGCTCGGATCGTGCATGTAAATCGAGGCAACATAGAATGAGGTTTTCAAGGCCTCCGAAGCTCGAAATGATTAATTAAATAAGTGATGACCCTTTGGGTCGTCACATTTCCCTTCATCGCGATCGCGTACTACTTCACGCGTTCGCGTAGTGTAAATTTGAGCCAACCCTTTTTCTCTACGCGTTCACGTGGACTAGCTCGCGTTCGCGTAGGCTAACCTATAAGCCCCAGAATTTTCTTCTTCGCGTTCGCGTAAAGCCCCACGCGAACGCGATGTGTAAAACTTCTTCTTCATCGCGAACGTGACCGGGGTGTCGCGAACGCGATGAACAAACTTATGCCTAGTGAATTTAAGTGAGAAAACAGAACAGAAACGGGATAAAAATCCCATTTCTGTTCAACTCTCTCCTCCACAGCCCCTTGGACGATTTTTGAGCGATTCTTCATCAAACTTCTTGGGTAACTGATTCTTAACTCCTTTTTCTTCATTTCCCGTCAATATTATTTGAATTCCTAAGCCTAAATAGGTGTAAATGGGTAGAGAAACTAGAGAATTGAGTATAGTAAGGATTTTCAAAGAATTTGCGATCTAGACTTCGTTTTGGAGTCGAACTTAAGAACAAATTGTATATTTGAACTCATGGAGGATTGGGTGAACTTATTTTGGTTCGAAACTTGAGTTTCGATTATGTGGGCCCGGGGTCAATTTTTACTATTCCGGGCAAAATGTTGTAAAAAAATCATATTTAGCAATATGAACTAGTTTGTTAAGTAGAATTGATGATATTAAATCAATTGTGTATAGATACGATTGGATTGGAGTCAAATTCGAAAGGAAAAGGCATTGCTACGGATTGAATCGTTCGTAAACTTTCGAGGTAAGTGTTTGTTCTATCCTAGCTTGAAGGAATAGGAATTTAGTTATGAATAAATTGTTGATTAAGAGTTATTGGTGTTATACCGGTAATGGAGATAAATTATTGAAATTATTATCAATTATTGGTTTAAAACCGGTAATTATAAATATTGTTAATGTAGAGATTATTGGCTAAATGCCGGTAATATATATATTTATGAATTGGGATCGTGTGGCGCGCCGACCACTTATATATTTATGAATTGGGATCGTGTGGCGCGCCGACCACTTATATATTTATGAATTGGGATCGTGTGGCGCGCCGACCACTTATATAATAAGAAATGGGATCGTGTGGCACGCCGACCACAAAGTGATTTAAATCTTGGCATTGGCCATAGTTGCCGGTAGCCTATTGATATATTTGGGAGCGGGTGGTACGCCTACCACAAGATGTAGTTACTGTGATAGTTGGGAGCGGGTGGTATGCCTACCACGAGATATGAAATGAGAGAGGAATTGAGACATAAAAATAAGATTTATTCTGTTGATTAGATTATTCTGGATATCATGAGTTATTGACTGTTATTTCAGAGCAGAGTCTTTCCTTATAAATGTATTGTATATATATGTATATTGCAACTGTACAGGTTTATGTGGGTGACCGGCCTTAGCCTTGTCACTAGTTCGCTGGGATAGGCCAGGCACTTACCAGCACATGGGGTCGGTTGTGCTGATACTACACTCTGCGCTCTTTTTACGCAGATACAGGTTACGGACAGCAGCAGCGGCAGTAGCGACTTGTGGATTTTTCGACTATTGAGATTACGAGGTAGCCTTGCAGGCATCCGTAGGACCCGTTGTCTCTTCTATCTATGCTTTTCATTCTGTTATCTCATGTAATCGAGATAAACATCTTGTATTTTCTTTCAGATAATTATGTGTATTATTCTTAGAAGTTCGTGAGTATTGTGACACCAGTCTTGGGTAGTGTATCATGTTTGGGTTTTCTTTATCATATTTGATTAAGTCTTCCGCTAATTTTGATTATTCCGCTGTAATTTATATATTTTTAATAATAAGTCTTAATAAGAATTTGGTAATTAATGGAGGTGTAATTAATATTTGGCTTGCCTAGCTTCCATTTAGTAGGCGCCATCATAACCCCGATGGTGGGAAATCCGGGTCGTGACACATGTTCCAACTTTTCTTGGTTACTACTTAGGTGAAATACAAAAGGGAGAACACAGAAGTGAACTCGAAAAAGAAAATACAATCTCCTTTGAGACAACGGCACAAAAAACACCTAAAATCATAGTCAACTCCATCTTCAAATCTTCTACAATTTCACAAATTAAAACGACTAAATCTTCTATAATTTTTCTACGTCAAACACAATTATATCCAAATTTCAGTGATACAAAGAAATGAAAAGATAGTAGCAATTCCACCATTGACAGCCATTAAATAGTTTTGAATTAAAATTTGGGTTTTCAAAAATCATTATTTGTTTGGATTGGATATTATTGCAAATAATTGGGAATATGGTTTGGAGTTTATATCTCAATCATTTTTTGGTCTAATGGTGGTTCACCTTAAATACATACTTATTTATGTTTCAAAAAAAACCTTTATTATAAGTTGTTACCCACAATACATATATATATAATAAAGGTTTTTTTTTGTATATATATATATATATATATAAAAGAGGGACATGAAAAAGTGATGTGGCATGTCTCAAAAGCTAGAAATCATATTTATCTTTTTTCTCATCTTTTTAACTTTTCTTGTATTTTAATTTTTACCTCACTAACTAATTGAAAGGACACCTCCCCTCTAATTAATTAAAATCTCCTTTAATAACAAAACGTTTAAAGAATGTAAAACGCCACTATTAGGCATAGGAAGTAGTTCATTCCTTTCTATATATTAAGGCCTCATTTGTTTGCACTTAATGGAGGTCTGAATCTTAATCATTCAGATCTCACACATTAAGTGCGTTTGTTTTTAAAGTCTGAATCTTAATTATTCAGATGTCAGTCATTAAGTGTGTTTGTTTTTTTTACTTAACAACCACTTAATGAGTCTGAATAGGTCTGTATGATTAAGATCTGTAACAGAGACTTAATTTCATTAAGATGCTATCACATATTCATTATTAATTGCCGCCACCGCTTACCATTATCAACTACCACTATGCCGCCACCACCACCATACTCAGCCACCGCCGGCACCGCCGACACCGTCGCCGCCACCACCACCACGCCACCATCATCCTCAATCATAGCTTCCACCATTATCGACCATCACCATCCACCATCCCACCACTCCGACCACCATCGTTGTCACTCGCATTCAACATTTATCCACCTCAACTACCACAACCAACCACCTCATCACCATTAACAACCGCAGTCAGCACCGCCTATCATTATAACCTACCACCGCATTCCTCAATCACAAACCACCACTCGCCGTTCTTAACTATCACTACCTACCACCACCATCATCAATCATAATTGCCACCACTACCAATCACTACTAGCTACTAGCATGAACCACCATTATCAACCAAAACTACCACCAACCACCGCCTTTAGTCGGCATTCACCCATTAACCATCACTACCAACAACTTTCATATTTTAAACTATATATTTTATTGATAGAATATTAGATTTTTTTCAAATAAAGATAAATTTTATGCATTCAGATGTTAAAAATCAAACAGTCTTAATTTTTGGTATTCAGATCTTAATACACATCTTAATATATCCGGATGTGTATTCAGATTCAGATGACTTAATCTTAATACACATCTTGATATTCAGATATGTATTCAGATTCAGACGTCTTAATCTTAAAAAAAACAAATGAGGCCTAAATGTCCTTAAATTCACTTGCTATTAACAAAAGGAAAATCTTAAAAGGCCTTCCAGTCTTGCATTGTACTTCAAAGTCTAACAAAATCTTTCGCAATTGCTTGAATTACTCATGAGGTGTGTTAATTTTTTATATTCTTATTTCAATCGTTGCTATCTATTTTTTTTTTTTTGGTATATATAGAATACTTTCTTCTTTCTCAACGAAATACTTTCTTCATGATGTCACCGGGCATTAATTGCGTTCCTTGAACTTCTCTACAATGGAGTGCTACTTCAATATGATTTTGGTACATATCTCTTTAAATCTTTCAGGTTTTCTAATTTCGCGTTACATTTGAAGAATACTCAAAGAAATTAACGTATGCGATTTTTCTCTTTATGATGTACATAATGACCGTGATTATATAAATAATGGTTGTTAATCTTTTTATGATGTAGAGGGAGGATTTTGAAATTATTGGTAACTATTATTATGTTTCCGTTATTATTTTGAATCATTTTTCTATTTGCTACTATTTATTAGGAATCATATCTATATATTTTCTTATTGTTTTACCATCTCATTTGTTTCATATATTTGCTTACCAAGAATCATGTATTTTAATCTTCTTATTTAGCCTTCCTGTCTTTCTCTTCCAAGAGTGATGTCTTTTAATTTTCATAAATAGCCTCGCTCTTTCTTTCCTCTCCTTCTCTCATGTGTCCTTCACCAAATAAAATCTCCCTTTCCATTCATAAAATTTTCTGTTATTAATGCTACCGATTGATCAATTTGGTGGAGATAAAATCCGGTTGAAATCTTTTTTCCTTTTTGTGATGTTTCTCTTTTTATAATTTGTTTGTCCTATAATATTGTTACTTTGGATGTTATTCTACTTACCATATTTTTTTGTTAGTCATTGATCTATTATTTTTACCTGATAATAGTTGTTTCAAAAGGTTGTTTCTTCTTTCATATTTCTCTAATTTGGTGCAATGTATTTTTGTTCCAATGGTTAATTCATGTATTATTTTTTCCTTATTCTCTCAAGGTTGATTGTTCTTTTCAAATATTTAAAATTCTTTTTTAATTGTGATGTGTTCTATCAAATATAAAACTCTCATAATCTATCATATATCGATATCAAGGTAATATATATTTATTTTACCCTAAAAATATATTTATTATTTTTCTAGAAGATAGGTGCATGAACTGAGCAAATCATCGAATTGAAAGTCATTTTATCTAACTTATACATCTTGTAAAAATGCTAAAAGGTTTTAAATTATTAAAGTGTTCCCAAACACTTTGTGTAACTTTCATGTCAATAGTATTGCAAGAGGGAAAAAATAAAAGAAAGAAGGGAAGGAAAATGTACGTGGAAAAGTTACAAAAGAGATATGATAGGGAAAAAAGAAAAGATAGGAAGAGAAGAAAAGAAAAAAATAAGAACAACAGGTTAAAGTTTAATATAAATGAGTAGAAAAAGATATTTTGATGAAAGATGCCGTAAAAGATAAATTTTAACTTTTTTTTTATAAAAGAAACAAATACATTTCCAACATAACATCATCTGTACCCAACACATTCACATAAAGAGATTAATATTGCTTTCTATATTAGAAAACTAAAAAGACTTGAGTGATGTTAATTCTTAATAATAAAATAAATTATAACTTAAAATATAATCTATTAACATTTAAAAATTAAAATATTCGTAAAATATTATTTACGTTCTTTTATTATCGCGCGAAGCACGAATACATTTACTAGTAAGGGGAAATAACTAAGTGCATATATGGGATTTCTCTAACTACGGCTTAAGTAGGATCACATTTGTAATTCTAGTTTTGGCATAATTCGGAGTTATTCTTAGATCAAACTTTAGCAAAAAAGACATGATATACAAATTAACATTTAACATATATTAGCCACTCATTACCATAAACATTTAGATTAACGAGTGGCTAATATATATTCTATTTTGGGCCAATTATGTGCCTCAATTTACCAAAATAGAATATATATTAGCTACTCGTTACCATAAAAAAAGGGAAAATCAACAGAAAAGCTAATCTAAAGAAAGACCAAAATCGCTTCCAAAAGTTTTAGGATTAAAATTGTCATGAATGCAAAGATTTAAATCCAGTGCTAAACATTAAGATTAACTGGTCTCAAAGAAAAAACCTGAGGAGTTGTTCTCCTTTGAGGGATGGATAATACTAATAAAGTTTGACGACAAGACGTGAAAGTATAAAAAAAGTAAATATCTGCCAGCCGTTAGCGATAAGAGATATATTTGAGCTCCTTTACTAATGACTAACATGAATAAACACCAGATTATCCATTTAGAAAGTGGATAATCAATGGGTCAATCATTTACATTTGTAAAACCAAAAATTGGGGGTTCCTCAAGTTAAAAAGATTATGAATTCTGCCAAAAGTAATCATATACAAATTGTCATGGATAATATGGTTATATTATCCGCTGGTTAACCCGTTTTTTATCCGTATTAAATATGTGTCAGGTCGGGTCAGATAATTTATCTGTTTTTCATTATTTGTTTTTTTTCCGAACCATATCCGCCCCGCCCCGCCCTGGCCCGCCCCGGCCCGCCCCGCCCGTTTTCCACTTCTACTAATGACATAGACTTATTTAACCCCAATTATTAAAGGACAGAATTTTATTATTTTGCATAGTCTAGGGAAAATTTTAAATCTTTTTTCGAACTTTAACCATTTCGCATAATCCAATGTCGAATTCAAATCTTTTTTTCCATTAAATTAAAAGGCTCCACCAAGCCATCATGGAACACCTTTAGGGGTCGTTTGGTAAGGTGTGTAAGAATAAAATTGAATAAAATATGATAATAATACTGGAATTATTTTTTATATACTGTTTAATTTGGTGTATTAAAAATAACATGCATTTCATAGCGGTGAATACATGCTTATCCATGTGTTAAAAATTATGATATTATTAATGACATGGTTGTCGTGTATTACATATATTAATTATATATAAGTTGAAAAATACTATACCAAATAAGAAATTAATACTCTATCCGTTCCAATTTATGTAAACTTATTTGACTGAATACGGAATTTAAGAAAAGAGAGAAGAGTTTTGAATTTGTGGTATAAAATGAAGCACATATATTTTGTGTGGGTATAAATCATTGCATAAAGGTAAATTGTTTTCAAATAGGAAAAAAAAGTTATTCTTTTTGGCACGGACTAAAAAGGAAATAAGTTCACGTAAATTGAAACGGAAGGAGTAATATCTAAGCTAATATCTCTTGCCAAACGACTCCTTAGAGGCGGATGCAAATTAGAAGAAGGATTTTTATTGGGCAATAGGTTAATAGAGGGTATTTGTAAGACAAATCGAATACAATAATAAGGGCATTATTGCAATTTACCAATTTTTCAGTATGGTGTAAGGGTGTATTCTGGGCGGTCCCGGGCCTAAACGGGCCTGGAGGGCAGGTCCAGACGATCCCGGGCTTGGTGGTCTTTTTTTTGGCGGTCCCGGGCTTCGTGGGCTTGGTGGATAAGACCGGCCCGTGACGGGCCTAAGCCCACATGGTCCCGGGCCTGGCGGTCCGGGCCTGGCGGTCTTCGTGGGCTTCGTGGGCTTTTAATAAAAAAAAATTTATTTAATAAGTATATATATGTTAACTATATATATGTTAAGTGTATATATATATATATATATATATATATATATATATATATATATATATATATATATATATATATATATGTATTAAGTACTTATATTAAGTATATATATAAGTTAAGTTATATATATAAGTTAAGTTATATATATATATATATATATATATATATATATATATATATATATATATATGGTAAGTATTATATAAACTTAATATATATATATAACTTATATATATATATATATATATATATATATATATATATATATATATATATATATATATATATATATATATATATATATATATATATATATATATATATATATATACTTAACATATATAAACTTAACTTATATATATGTATTAAGTACTTATATTAAGTATATATATAAGTTAAGTTATATATATATATGGTAAGTATGTATATAAGTTAAGTATATATATATATGTTAAGTTTATATGTTATGTATATATATAATATATATTATGTATATATATTATATGTATATGTATGAAATAGATATATATTATGTATTAAGAGATAAATCAAAAACTTGTGTAATAATTTTTATTACTAAAAATGACATATCTTTATTAATCTTCTCTCCCCCAATGGAATGAGCAAAACAAGGTACTAATACCACCATTAAAAGGAAAAAAAACTAAATAAGATGTGCCAAAGTACAATTTACAACACAATCTACATATCTCTAACAAATCTCATAAATCTTTCAAGATTTGGAGGAGGTTCCGTTGGCGGTGGTGGAAAAGAAGCTTGTTCATCACCACTTCCCGGCGAAGCAGCATCCTCAGCAAGCTCTGCAATCATTTCTTCGTAAGCTTCATCCACATCCGGTTGTGATTCTGCAAGTCCAAAGTTTCTTCTTTCCGAGCGGATCCAATCTCTAAATAGCACTGACTTCTCCAAGCTCTCCCTCATAGCTGCTCTATGATCTCCTATTTGAAGTCTTGCTTGGCTGAAGGCGCTCTCTGATGCAACTGTTGAAGCTTGAATAGATAATATATCGCGAGCCATCCTTGCAAGAACAGGAAAATGTTTTTCCCGTAACTTCCACCATTCCAAAAGCTCAAAACTCCCGTCTGGATTCTCCTTCTCTAGTCCCTGCGACAAATAAACTTGAAACTCATTTAGATGGGAAGATTCATCAAAATTATCTCCTTGAGAACCCCTAAACTCCGTCCAAGATTTAAGTGCCTTCAAGCCCGCGGCTCTTTTGGACGACTGTGAAGTAGACGAAGTAGGGGTTGGAACAGTTGGCCTAGAATTTTGTAAGGCTTGTTGGTATGCATTATAAATTGTTTGAGTATTAATTTTAATTTATGCTTTTGCATCTGCAAGAGTAGCACGTTCTTCTACTGTAAGATCTAAAGCGTTATAAATATTTGTATACCAAAAATGAGAACCTCCTAATTTCATTGTAGGGTTTAAAATTGCTGACACACCATAAATAGGAGGGATAGGGAAAAAATATTTTTTAAATTTTTCTTTCATTGCATTTATAGCAAGTTCATAAATAGGCCCACCCTCGTTATAATCCACAAATAATGCACATAATGCTTCAATATAAACTAAACAATTAGAAATAGTTGGATAATATTGTCCGGAAAATACATTTGTAGCAGTGTGAAAATGTTCTAAAAAATCTATAAGAGTTTTAACATTAGTCCAATCTTGGGTTGTAAGCATTTCATCATCATCCACACCCCCAACCCGAGCATTGAACGTTGCATTAATAGGGTTCCTATATTCGTAAGCAACTACTAAACTTTCGTACATATAATTCCATCTAGTGGGGCAAGGTTTAGGAACCTTTCTTTCTCTAAGGCCATATTCATCACATTTTTTATAATACTCCCTAAGTCTACTTCTACGGTTAGAATAAAAAAGCCAATTAAGAGTCATTCTAACCTTTTCAATTTCTATATTTAAAATTCGCATACCATCACCGACAATTAAATGATAAATATGACAAATACATCTAACATAAATATATTACTAAATGCAGGATTTAATGTGTTTGTAAGAGTGCCTACTGCACTAGTGTTACTAGAAGCATTATCCATAGAAATTGACATTATTTTATCATTAATGCAGAAATATCTACAAATATCACCAACAGTGTTAGCGATAAACTTACCTGTGTGACGAGAGTTAATTATTCTATACGCGAGAATGCGTTTTTGCATTATCCACTCCTCGTCAATCCAGTGACTAGTAACAGTTAGGTAGTCACAATCATTATTACTTCTACCAATATCGGTGGTAATAGAAATTCTATTAGTTATATGACTAAATAAATACCGTAAATATTGTTCGTATTCATGTTTAAATTTATATATATCGGCCTTAACTATTGCACGAGGCCAACCTTTATAAGTAGGATTAAAAACTTTTCTAATATAATGCACAAAATTAGGATTAGAAGGAAAAGTATACGGTAAACACATAACGGTAACCATCTTTGCTAATTCTTCCCTATCTTTGTTTGGATCGTAATATAATATACCTCCGGTGACAGTGTTTATTCCAGGTTGAACTAGATTAGAACCTGTACTAGCGTTACCCGTTTTTTCTACACTTGTCCCCTCTAGCTGTGCTTTTAATCTGTTATATTTAGCTTTTTCAGTAGGGTGTGTTTGTATGTGTCTAGTCAAAGTACCCGTGCCACTACGCTCTCCAGTATATTTATGAACCAACAATTTTTTACAGTTTTTACATTTAGCCTTATTTTGATCTCTTAGTTGAGTAAAAAATTGCCAAACTAATGAGGTTTCTTGGCGTTTAGAAGGTTGTCTATTAAAAGTCGGTGTTTGTACAGGTGGGTGCTGTGGTTCAGTTGGGTTATTAGCCGGACTAGTAGGTGTGTCATCTAAATCCTCTTGGGTTTCATCTACAACCTGTTGAGTTTCATCTAAATCCTCTTGGGTTTCATCAAAATCCAATTGCCTACGATGTTGTAAATTAGGATAAAGAGCGGTCATAATTTCATTATCTAGTTGATCTTCTCGTGAAATATTATGAGAAAATTCAGTATCGCTAAATTGAAAACAGGGATTATCACTATCAAGAATAATTGGACCACTAGGACGGGTAGGTCGGGGAACCGGGGGGAAGGTTAGTTGGTTGACGACTACTTTCACCCATTTTAGCTTTTCCCTTAGCACTAAACATTTTTTTCAATGAAAATGCCATTTTAATTATAGTTATGCAAACAAAATCACACAAAATATATTCTTAAAAATTAAGAGTTGGAACGACTTTACCGAATTGACGAACAACTTCTTCAAAATTAAAATTTGCAAATTGTTGAAGACTTGAATACTTCGATTCACCAACTTCACAAAATTTCACAAAATTGGAATAATAATATAAGCAATTGAGAGAGATTGAGAGAGATTAAGATAGATTGATGAATTGGTGAGTTAAAATGAAAGAATGGGGGGTATTTATAGTTGAGAATTGGGAAAAAGTGTAATTATATAAAGTTTGGGGTTATATTAAAGTTTGGGGACCATTTGGCTAAATTTTAAAGCCAAAAACGGCTATTTTTGACCTCCAACGGCTAGTTTATAAATCTGGCCGTTGGGACATTTTTTAAAAAAAAAAAAAAAATTCAAAATAATACCGTTGGGACCGTTTGAGGCCCGCCAGGCCCGCGAAGACAGGCCCAGGACCGCTAGCCGGTCCCGGTCTTAGCGGTCCCGGTCTCGCGGTCCTACACGGTTGGACCGGCCCATCACGGGCTTTAGGCCCACAGGAAGACCGGCTAGGCAGGACCGGCCCACCAGGACCGTTGGGACCGCCAGGCCCGCGGTCCCGGTCCGGTCCCGGTCCTGAACCGGCCCACATTACACCCTTAGTATGGTGTCGCCTTTTGGATTTCACCATTAAAGTGTGAACTATTATTCCAAACACTTGCCAATTTGAGAAGTGAATAGTTAACAATTCATCCTCATCAGGTTCATATCTTCCTCTCTCTATTTTTTACTGTTTTCTTCATTGTTAGCACAGAACTCATGTGCTTTTATGGTTCTGGAGTTCTATAGAATTTTGAAACCAAGATTGTATTTTTTTTTTATGTTTTGGGTATAATTAAATCAGCTGAAATTGAATTGGGTTGTGCTTAAAACTTGATAACGTTATCATGGATGTAACATATTGGTAGACGTTTGCTTTGCATTATTTTCTAAGTTGTGTTGGTTTACTCTATATATACACATTCTTTTATTGAAAAATACTACATAAACTTGGTAAAAGTTTTCCCACGAAGTGGTGACGGATGACACCCAGAGATGGAACCAGGACTTGAAAGTGGCGGGAGCACACGAGCAAACTGTTCTACTAGTGCCCTCATTATACTTTTGATCTTAAAGGTTCCAAGTAAAATATATGACCGTTTTCAATGTATAAACACTTATATATTTAGAATTTTTGCCGAAATTAATGGGTCTGATGACCCTCTTCTCCAAGCATAGGTCCGCCTTTGAAGACACCTCTTCTAGGCAGTGCAAGGACCAAGTAGGTTTCTAGAAAACAATATGTATACATACAATAAGTTGACACCATTTAAAGAATAATGCAAAGTTTACATCAATTTGGAACAAGAACACACAACCTCGGACCAAAAGATGTATATACGAGCCAAATTGTGACAATAGGCTGACAACTACTTAAAGAAATCCAATGGACGCTACTGTTTGGTAACGCTACAGTTCCTTACCTATTGTATACTTCTTTATTTTCTGCAGATTCTTGTTGCAATCATTTAATATGATGCCTCCTCATGGAAAAAGGCAACATTTACCTCCTCTCAAGGTGTTTAGCGACCTTCCCGATAGTGTAATTGATGATATTCTAATGAGGTTGCCTTTACGAGATGCTGTGAGAACAAGTATCTTATCAAAGAAATGGAGATATAGCTGGTGCAGACTCCCACAGTTGACAGTTGATGAAACACTTTGGCAAACAACAAAAGACTTCATATCTCAGACAATTAAATTTACAAACATTATTTATCACCTTTTGGCCCTTCATACAGGACCAATTTGTTAGTTTATCCTCTCCATTTCTGATCGTGTCAACTGTTCTAAGATTGACAACTTGATATGTTTCCTCTCTAGGAATGGTATTCAGCATCTTGTTCTTCAACTTCCGTTTAGGGATAACCTATACAAATTGCCTTCTTCATTTTTCACTTGTTCGCAATTGAGGCATCTGGTTCTCCGACAATGTTTAATACGTTTTTCACCACTCTTTAAGGGTTTTGATAGGTTAATTAGCCTAGAACTAGGTGGAGTCACAATTTCTTCTGAATTTCTTGGAAGTTTAATCTCCAAGTGCCCGTTACTTGAGAAATTGGTGCTGAAACACGTAGATACATCAAACCCCACGGAAATTAGTGCCCTCAAGCTGAGGTCATTTGTCTTCATTGGCAATATACATTTAATACATCTAAAAATTGTCCCTCTTCTTTCCAAAATTACATATGAGCCTACAGAATTTTCTGTAGAGGCAGGACACAATCTTGCCAAGATTTTTGAGTCTATTCCTGCTCTCGAGCATCTCAGCTGGAGTAACTACAATTGCCAGGTAAATGTTGCTTCATGACTTAATTGTAATGCATTTTCATAGATGTACTTTTAGTCTTCGAGTCATCCTGATTTCTGACATTTTCTTCCTAGGTCGACGATGCTGGACCAGCTGAAGTTATACCAACAAGGCTTCCCTCTGCTCTTAACAGTCTTAAACGCCTTTACCTATCTTGGATTACTCTGGGAGAATTTTTTGAGTTTTCGTTTGCTCTTTGCCTGATAAGAAGCTCCCCATATATAGAAGAAATTGAAATTGAGGTTGTTAGTGATGTTTATTTTTCTCTCTTTCTCTTTTATATGTGTTTTTCTTATGTAATGACTTCCTTATTTGGCATGCTCATTAGATCTTCAATTTTAAATTCAGGCTGATGAGTTTTTCTTGATTTTTCATAGGAAGCAGTTCATTCCTTTCTATATATTAAATGTCCTTAAATTCACTTGCTATTAACAAAAAGAAAATCTTAAAAGGCCTTCCAGTTTTGCATTGTACTTCAAAGTCGAACGAAATTTTTCGCAATTGCTTGAATTACTCATGAGGTGTTAATTTTTTATATTCTTATTTCAATCGTTTCTATCTAATTTTTTTTATTTTTTTTTGGTATAGAATACTTTCTTCTTTCTCAACGAAATACTTTCTTCGTGATGTCACCGGGCATTAATTGCGTTCCTTGAACTTCTCTACAATGGAGTGCTACTTCAATATGATTTTGATACATATCTCTTTAAATCTTTCAGGTTTTCTAATTTCGCGTTACATTTGAAGAATACTCGAAGAAATTAACGTATGCGATTTTTCTCTTTATGATGTACGTAATGACTGTGATTATATAAATAATGGTTGTTAATCTTTTTATGATGCAGAGGAAGGATTTTGAAATTACTGGTAACTATTATTATGTTTCCGGTATTATTTTGAATCGTTTTTCTATTTGCTACTATTTATTAGGAATTATATCTATATATTTTCTTGTTGTTTTACCATCTCATTTTTTCCATATATTTGCTTACCAAGAATCATGTATTTTAATCTTCTTATTTAGCCTTCCTGTCTTTCTCTTCCAAGAGTGATGTCTTTTAATTTTCATAAATAGCCTTGCTCTTTCTTTCCGATCCTTCTCTCATGTGTCCTTCATCAAATAAAATCTTCCTTTCCATTCATAAAATCTTCTGTTATTAATACTACCGATTGATCAATATGATGGAGATAAAATGCGGTTGAAATCTTTTTTCCTTTTTGTGATGTTTGTCTTTTTATAATTTGTTTGTCCTTTAATATTGTTACTTTGGATGTAATTCTACTTACCATATTTTTTTTGTTAGTCATTGATCTATTATTTTTACCTGATAATAGTTGTTTCAAAAGGTTGTTTCTTCTTTTCTATTTCGCTGATTTGGTGCATGTATTTTTGTTCCAATGGTTAATTCATGTATTATTTTTTCCTTATTCTCTCAAGGTTGATTGTTCTTTTCAAATATTTAAAACTCTTTTTTAATTGCGTGTGTTCTATCAAATATAAAACTCTCATAATCTATCATATATCGATATCAAAGTAATATATATTATTTTACCCTAAAAATATATTTATTATTTTTCTAGACAATAGGTGCATGAACTGAGCAAATCATCGAATTGAAAGTCATTTTATCTAACTTATACATCTTGTAAAACAGCTAAAAGGTTTTAAATTATTAAAGTGTTCACTAACACTTTGTGTAACTTTCATGTCAATTGTATTGCAAGAGGGAAAAAGTAAAAGAAAGAAGGAAAGGAAAATGTACGTGGAAAAGTTACAAAAGAGATATGGTAGGGAAAAAAGAAAAGATAGGAAGAGAAGAAAAGAAAAAATAAGAACAGCAGGTTAAAGTTTAATATAAATGGGTAGAAAAAGATATTTTGATGAAAGATATACCTGTTATGAAACAATAAAAGAAGAAGAACAATATTGTATAGAAAGAGAGAAGAAATTCTTATTGAAGTCTGGGATGATTTACAATGGAATATAACCCTCTATCTATAGGGAGATGATGACTTAGCCACCAAGTAATAAGCCCTAATATCTCTAAATATAGACATTCACCATAAATAGAACTCTATTTATAACACTCCCCCTTGAATGTTTATTCAACAGATAACGTGCCTCGTTAAAACCTTAACTAAAATAAAACCCAATGGAAAAAAAATCTAGAAAAGGAAAAAGAGTACACATATCTAATAATACGCCTTTTGGTTGCCTTGTTAAAAACCTCGCAAGGAAAACTCAGTGGGACAAAACCTTTTAAGGAAAAAAGAGTGCAACGCGCATTAACTCCCCTGATGAGAGCATCAATTAACATCCTTAAGCCTTCGCATCCCAATCTTGTGCACTAGCTTCTTGAAGGTTGACGTCGACAAAGATTTTATATCGGTTTCAATATATTTTCATAATGACATATCATAGAGATCTCTTCATTCATATATTCAGATACCTGAATCTCTCATGAGATATTATGAAGTATTATGTCATGTGATCTTCTAAATAACTTGCCTCCTTTATTATGATCATTTTGATCATTTGCTCATCATCTTTATCAAGAAGTTTATTTGAAACTGATTGTCTATACACTTTAAGCTTACCATAGAATTTGTCATTCTAGGACTTATTATAATATGAGAATTTGCAGTGAGAATATAGTTACTTTCTTTGGGTCAGCAAATGCGTCGGCATGCTTTGCAATAAATTGCACATGAATTATCCTTTTATGAACTTCAAGTTCATATTATTTTATTCGAGGATCTCGATGTATAAATAATAATTCATTCCACGTAACGTTTTCTCAACTGTCTATCATGCCTCTCCCTCATGTTAGAAAAACTAACTTGTTTCCTCAACTTTGAGAACTCATCTTTGTGCATTATGGTGTTAATCAAAATATACACCACACATCAATAATAATAATAAGATGGAATTATTTGGTTCCTGACCCTGAACCACTTGTGAGGGGAGAAAATAATATACTTTCGTATATAACGTATATCAAACTGATGTATATAAACTTTGTTCTCATAAGCAATAATTTAGCTATTAAGTCGAGGCACTCAATAAATCATTTTGCTAAACTAGCTGTGATGTAGACCAACTTATCAAGATAAACTTCTTGAATAGAATATCTGAAAATTATGCTCTAAATTAAATTATTGAGCAAGTTATCTTGCACATACCGGCGAGATTGCGGGTTAATAATAATTGCACATGTAACCATCTCATAGATGCATCTTATGTGGTATACATGGCAGATGAATGGGTCCATATTCACCTTTGATATTTCCAGCATTCATGGGATTCAATCCCAATTTTAGTTGGTTAATTAATTAATGAGAACAAGCAATGTGTAAGAGAATACGTAAAGAACTTTCTAGTTCTTTAATATTTACCCATGTAAATTCTCTTTTATTTTTGCACATCATACTTGAATTGATATGGGTAAATCAGTTATGCCAACTGAATAAATTATCAATATTGATAAACTTCAGGTTTACACCATGATGTGTGCAACTATGAATAAACTCCAAGTTTAATGATATGAGTTTTATATCAATAAAATATCCACTTTATTGTGGTATTCTTTTATTTATGTAGTACAAATTGGATATCAAGCATGTAGCTTTTTACATACATATTATCCCGCTACAAGTTGTAGTAATAGAAGATATTAAATCTTTCCTTTATTTATAGTCTCAATATAATCAACCGCTTTCGCGAATACTTTGGAAACTGAATATGTTTCTTTGAGACTTACTACAACACAATACTTTATTGGTAATCAATTGTGTTTCTCCAAAATAGTAATAATTGGCTCTTCCAGAGCTCTCAATTAATTTTGTACTACCACAGATTCATCAACATCCACGTGGTGAATATCTCTTTTAAAGAGAAAGTTATACCATTATGGCCATGGTCAAAATAATATGCAAGATCTGTTTCTTGCATTATCGTTGACTTTTAATAATCACAATACCAAAATATGTTGACGTACAATAGGTGCGTGACCAATGGTCATTCATGCCATAATAATGATATTATTTTCTTATATCATCTAAAACCTCCATTTAGAGGTGAGTGTGGTGTAATCACTACCACTAGTACATTTATATTCTTCCAAAAACGAATATATATTCATAAATCAGATGTTTTTTCATTCACATTATGAATGGACCATAGTCATCTGTATGTGCTTTATAAAATCTCATGTCAAATCGATGACAAATATTTTCATAAAGTGAAAGATTATTTTGAGAATCCTTATTGTTCTCATTATCACAAATGATGACGATTATAATTTCGTCTATTGCTACGTCCACATCCATTGATACCTTCACGGTAATAATTTTGTCTTCTTTCAGACTTATCACAATGTTAACGAAATATAATTTTGAATTTATAAACTTCAAATACTGATGCCACGACCCTAGTTCACTGATCGTGAACATGTCGTGATTGCACCTAGTCTCCACGATCAGGTAAGCCAAGTATTGCAGAAAAATATAATATTTGCTGGAAAAGAAAATCAATTATAACTGAACTTATGAAAAATAATAATTGAGTATAAGGTCGTTCGGCCTGTAATTTAGCTGGTTTTCCACTTCTTCCTTTGACGAGTAGCATCACATCAAATTTTTCAACATATATATACTAGCTAGCTCTGCTTGAATTCACCATCACCACATTGACATTGACAGACTCCAACACGCAGTGGATATCAAGCAAGTCACGTGGAATAAGCCAATGGCAGGGATGGTCAAACTTAAACTCAATAAATCAACGATATATTCCGTTACCGGTGTAACAGCAATAACTCCTACTCAAGATATGACAATTATAGTGGAGTAATTAATTGCATTTAAAGACTTTTTGGACAATATTTAAAATAAAATAAATGGAGAAATAAAGGGGGGAAGTAAAAAAAAAAGGAGAAAATTTCAAGAATGACTTAATGATGTTTTTCCTACATTATCCTTGAAGTAACTAATGTTGGAATATGTGTTAGGAGTGTTTATGTGAGATAGTAAGGTTAAAATGGTCAATTCTATTGCTAATTAATGCTAAAAGGTGACTTTCTTAATATGTGTGAGAACATCCAAAAAATCATTTATTTTGGATCGAAGGGTAAGTAGTTAGGGATGAATAAAAATAGAGAAAGTGAAAGTGTTTTGCTAGAACTACTACTATTTCTTTGTGTTGATAAAAAGAGTGATACGAATGGACATTGAGCCTAACTCAATCCCAAAAGCTAGCTTGTGAGGTGAGGATTGCCCAAGCCATATAAGGAGACCAAGGACCTCAAATCCCTCCGATGTGGGACAATTCAACCCCGCCTCTCACGCTCAGGCCTCTGGCATGTGAAGAATTCGTTTGTGTTCTTCAGCCTCTTCATGACCCCAGTACCCTGTAAGTCTTGATTTATTACTTGTAAGGAAAAGCATACATATTATTTATTTTTCTTTTTATTTGTTTCAGTAGTATATGCTTTTTAACTATGAGACTATTTTTGTCATGTATTTTTATAAAAAGAAAAAAAACAATAGGATATAATTTAAATGGGGCGCGGACGAGGGGGTTGAAAACAAAAAAAATAGCTATGTTGGGCAGGGCAGGGCGAGTTAAAATTCTTGCGAGTTAAGTCAAATTCGCCCGCACCCGCCCCACACCCGCCCCACAGCCAACTCTAGTTATATGACACTCACTCTCATTTTCAATAAATCCCATACATTTAATATTGTGTCTTTTTCCAAAGGATTTCAAAAATATTTTTTCTATTTATTAATAATTACCCAAAATCTTCATAAATATAGTAACTCGAATAAAATTCAAATCAATACTAATGCTAACATAAAATATCCAATTCAATAATAAAAATAACGTTAGTGTTGGATGGCTATTTTTTAACTTTACATTGTCGCTACTTTCTTATCCAATAATTTATCAACTATAAATGCATATACAATACAAAAAATGTCGTTTCACTTTGATTGAATTCCAAGTGGCTGAATAACTCGCATTGCAAGATCAACTCATTATCTAGATATAAGAATCAAATGTATAAGTAATGTTGAAGCATGAACGAGGTCTCCGATTTGAATTTTGGAAAATGTATATGTTTGACCAAAGTATATACTATCTTGGTTCAAGTTCAACCAATTAAATTTATGTATAAAAAAGTTAATCTTAGATAAAAAAATAATATTCAAGAAATACAGTAACCGGTGTCAAGACCAAACAACTGGTATATTATGTCCGGATGTCAATGAATATAAGCATGATAACAATTTTTAACGAACCAAAAAGATGGAATATGACATTAAATAATAGTAATAAATAGAAATAAGTGGCGTTTAAGTAATTAAAATGTATAAAATGTGTGTGTCACCCAAAAAAAATGAGATCAGTGGATATTCTTTCTGAATGATAAATGATTGATAATCCTTTGAAAATTTAGGTTGCTCTTGGATCCGGTGGAAATGCTAGACAATAATTACAAAGTCAATGTTTATTTTACAAATGAATATCTCATATCCCATATCATTGAGTCTCTTTCTATTTATAGGAAACAAGTTCCTAGAAAATCTAATAAGACATGTCTAGAGAATTTCTACTAATATATTCTCTTTAATATCCTATCTTGAAACTAGTAACCCTGCCAACGTTGTTCGGTCTCAACCTTGATCTTTAATGGATTTTTGACCGCAACCTTCATTATTTCTTGAATCACCTCAACCTTGGGCTGGTCTATTGGAGTCGCATTGGTGACGCATGACAGTCTGTGAATGCCTTACTAATGCTATCATGACTAAAGCATATAGAAATAATTTTTGACTCATACAGTATAAAATCCTAATAGAAAACGTTTTCCCCTTAATGAGATTATACGGCGTGAATGTAAACTAATCGGAGCTTTGGTACGAGTATTGAACAACAAGGGGCGGGGTGGAGTGAGGGGGCATTTTTACTCATGTTATTGCAACTAGAAACTAATTGTTTCGTTATTCTTCAGTGTCACGACCCAAATTCTGAATGTGATCGTGATGGCGCCTCTCGTGAAGATAAGGCTAGCCAATCAACCCAACTCACCCTCTTATAACAATTATTTAGCACAATTATAGTACTACATGGTTTAGTAATACCAAATAGCGGAAAAATATAGATAATGATGCGAAAATCTAACCCAACATAGCCCTAACTGGGGTGTCACAAGTCACGAGCATCTAATAGAGTGTAAATCCAATTACAAGGCCTAAAATATATAAAGCCAGAATAATGAACAAAAGAAAGAGAAAATGATGTTGTGAACGCTGGTAGTCACCTCACTAAACTTCTACAGCTCTGCCTCCTATCGGTCAAAACCCGCTACCGGGTAAATAAATACCTCCATCTATACATGTGGTGTAGGGAATAAAGTGAGTACTCCAAAATAAGGGTAAATAACAATGAGTAGTAAGAAATCACGTAAAGTAAATCATCATGCTATATAGGAGCAGTGTAAATCCCTTTGAAAAAGCAGTGAGACTGTGAAATCCTTAGAAATATCTTAGGTTAGTTTAAAACCTCTTTTGAAAATAACTTTCTCAACAGTTATGCAAATGAAAGCAAAACAAGTAGTGCAGATAGGCACAAAAGTCCGCCCTTCGGGCATAACACTCAGTCATCAAATAATGCTAGAATATCAAATAAATATTGCAAGAAATAGCTTAGACCACAAATAATAGTAGACAAATGAAGTAAAGTAATCACACATAACAATACTAGTACCACGCGGCATACAATTTGATCCACATATTGCTGCGGCGTGCAGCCCGCTCTGCTTAACGTTGGCGGTGCTCACTGGGGTGTACAAACTCTAGGAGGGGCCCCTTATGGCCCAAGCGCAATATCAAGCCATCTTGCGTCATCAATCAAGGACCTTGGCCTTATATCAATATTAGTATGGCACTGTTGCGACGTGCAGTTTGACCCATAATAATCCTTACAATATAGGCCCTCGGCCTTACTCAGTCAACAAAATCGCATAAGCCATTCGGGAAATAATAAATCATGACGCTCATACCAAAATAATTTATGGAAATATCATTTCGAGTGTTTAAAGCATAATAACCTGGCTGAGTTTTAAACAGTGGAAAATATATGATTGAGTTCAACTATATAATTAAATCAGTGAGAAATTATCAACAAGAATCCACGAAGGGTTTAATTAATTGGAAGGAAGCCCAAATATGGTAATCAGCCCAAATTATGATGATAATAAGTAAATTTCAGTCAAATACGCAGTAAATTCATCAATCGGGATGGATCGAGTCATAATTTCCAACGGTTCTCTACCCCACGCTCGCTATCCAGCATGCAAGTCACCTTAATACAGCACTATGGTGTGCGAATCCGGTGTTTCAAACCCTCAGAATGTCATTTACAAATATTACTCACCTCAAACCGGCGAAATCTCTAGCTCGCGACGCCTTTGCTCCTCAAATCAGCCTGCACACGCATTGAATCTATCTAAAATCACAACAAATATGTTGCATTATGCTAAAGATACAATACCCAATCGAAAATAACTGAAAATATCAAAATTCCGAAATTTGGCAAAACCTGACCCCCGGGCCCACTTCTAAAAAAAATAGAAAATTAACATCATCGGATTCCTTATCTTGCCATGAGTCTAACCATACCAAAATTATCCAATCCCATAAAATTTCGACCCTCAAATCCGTGTTTCTAACCAAGAGGAGTTTCTAACCTTTGCTAACATGTGAAGACCCAAAGGGGTCATCACCTGTTTCCTCATCCGTTTCGTACTTTCGAGGCCTTGAAAACCCCATTTCTATTGCCTCGAATTGCATGCACAATCTGGGCATGTAGCCGGAAAGCTTTTATGTTGGAATATGCAAAATATGTGAAAATTTTGAAGAATTTTGATATTAATATGATTAAAGTTGACTTCGGTCAACATTCTTGGCAAACGGACCCGGACGCGAGATTGGACGGTCCAGGAAGGTCCGTAAAATAATAAGGGACTCGGGCATGTGCCCGGAGTTGAAATTCGAGGTCTAGAACCTGAGTAAAAGAATTTTTCTGTTAAATTATTTTTCAGAAATTGTTAAGGAAAATGGAAATGAAAATTGATTAAAAGACTGTGGTATCTGACTCGTATTTTGGTTCTGACGCCTGGTACAAGTCTTAGATATTGTTTAAGCGCTTTTTGTAAAGTTTCGTCGAAATTGGACGTCATTTGACGTGGTTCAAACCTAAATATCTAAAGTTGGAAGTTTATGAAGTTGAAATGAAAATGATGATTTTGAGGCTCGATTCTATGTGTATAATATTAATTGGGCGATTTGATAGTACGGATGAGTCCGGAATATGTTTTGAGGGTATATGCATGTCTCGTTTGGACCTCCGAGGGCTCGGGTGAGTTTTGAGTAGGTCCCGGGAGGGGTTTAGACTTAGCAGGTATTGCTGGTCAGTTCCACACCCCCAGCGTGACCGCGACACATTTCTGCGTGGTCCGCACTGGAAGCCGCGCGGCCGCAGTGCATTTCTGTGTGGTCCGCACTAAGAGATTTAGAGAGGCCCCAAGTGCAGGTCTACCAGCACAGCCGCGCACCAAATTAGTGCGGTCCGCGATAGGTAGGTTCATAGAGTTAATTTTTCTTCCCTTTCTCGGTGCGGTCGCAGGGCATTTTTGTGCAGTCCGCACCAACCTTCAGTAAAGTATATAAATCTAAGATTTTCAGTTATTTTACACTTTTGCAAAACTCAAAACATAAGAGAGGATTTTCCAAACAATTCTTCTTCTTCAAAACGATTGGTAAGTGATTTCTAACTTATTTTCTTTACTCCTTAACGACTTTAAACATAATTTCAACTTCAAAAAAGATTTTTAACGGGGGAATTTGGGAATTTAGGGTAGATCTAGGTTTCCTAAATTTGGGGGGTTTTGGACCTCAATTTGAGTTTCGGTTCCAAAATAACTTATATATCTGAGTTCATGGGGGAATGGGTAATCAGGTTTTGGGTTGAACCCCGGGTTTTGACCATGTGGATCGAGGGTGTTTTGGGAAATTTTGAGTAAAACGTTGGGAAATCCATTTTCATGTATTCAAATTAATTCCATTAGAAATTGTTGATACATTCAAGAAATTTGTGATTAGATTCGAGCGAATTGGAGGTGGAACCGCGAGGTAAAGCTATAGTTGAGGAGTAAGTAGATTTCAAGGGTTTGAGGTAAGTGTTTGGTCTAACCCTAGCTTAAGGGAATAGGAGTTGAGTCGTGTTTCTAATTGCTATGTGATCGAGTATGATGTATAGGCATGGTGACGAGTCTCTATACATTGGTGTCTAACATGACCGTGAGTCCTTGTAATGTGATTATCATGACTTGGATGTGAACTCCGTGTTTATTGGAGGATTTCTAAACATTATGAATAGCATGTGAATGGTAAAATGATTAATTGATTCTTGGGAGCATTGGCTCAAATTGTGATACGCATATTGAAGGTATACGAATTGACTGTATTAATTATAGCGTTGGCTCCAAATATAAGGGACAATTATGAGATAAGAAATAGTAAAAAAACGTTGTTAATTATTCCTTTGCCAGGACATTTGTCAAATATTTGCTTATTGTTATGTCTCTTAATTGTGATTGTTGTTTGAGAAATCAATCTGTTAAATGATATTGAGGATCGGGTTGCATGTCGCAATAATAATATGTGAGGACCGGGTGGCGCATTGCAACAATGATTCATGATAGATGATATGGGTCGGGTTGCACGTCGCAACAGTGATAATTGTGGAGTGGGTTGCACGCCGCAACACTTGATGATATTATGTGATGATAACGAATGTTGGTACCTTGTTTTTCTGTAAATATAATGTAATATTATATCCTCTATAGCATGTTTCCCCTCCCATGTTGTTAGTTGTTTTGGTATTTCGTTTCCAATGTATAATTATAACTGCACATGTTTATGTGGTGTCCAGTCTAGCCTTGTCACTACTTTGCGGGGGTTAGGCTAGACACTTACCAGCACATTGGGTCAGTTGTGCTGATGCTACACTTATGTGCATTTTTGCGCAGGTCCGGGTTTTTAAGAGTAGCAGCAGCAGTAGTACCAGAGTATGATTTTATTACCACGAGACTGAGGTAGCCTTGCAGGCGTCCGCAGGTCCAGCGTGTCTTCTTTATTGTTTTTTTTTCTTATTTGACTGTTGCCTCATTGTTTCGAGATAGACAGTTATTATATTTCTTTCAAACTTTTGTATTTAGTTTACTCATAGAAGTTAGTGAGTATTGTGACACCAAATCTTGGGTAGAGGCCACTTGACTGTTCCGCGTTTTGATTCGTATTTATCAAACAGACTTCCGCTATTGTTCTTATTAGATTTAATGTTTTTACATTGATGCTATAAACTATTAAGATAAGTGTTGAGGGATGAAATGGTAAATAAGTTGGCTTGCCTAACTACCACGAGTAGGCGTCATCACAATCCCGATGGAGGGAAATCCAGATCGTGGCAAGTTGGTATCACATCCAGGTTACATAGGTCTCACAACTCACGGACAAACTTAGTAGAGTTTGAGGGGTAGGTAAGAAGACGTCTGTACTTGTTTCCCAGTGTCTATTGAGTTAGGAAAAATATCTCATTTGTTCCTTCTTGTCATTTAGTTTCTCAAATGCTGATTGAATTTCTACTATGTTCTTTTACAGATGGAGAGACATGTGCTTCCTCATCAACCGATCAGCATTCGGAGCCCCAAGCAGCTCCCGCTAGGGGCAGAGGACGTGTCCATGCTAGGGGCCGAGGTTGGGGCAGGGCCCAGCCACCAGCAGCAACACCAGTGGCAGACTCTCAGGTTGGCCTTGATGAGAAGGTTTCGGCCCCAGCCCAGATAGTTCCAGTGGGCCCAGCTCAAGTCCCAGAGGGGTTTATTGCTACCCTAGTTCTTCAGGATGCCTTGGTCTAGTTGGTTGGCCTCATGGAGAGTGTCACCCGAGTAGGATTGCTTCCTGCAGCACCAGCCACTTCCCAGGTTGGAGGAGGAGCCCAAACTCCTGCTGCACATACTCCGGAGCAGGTAGCTCCCTAGACTTAGGTTCCACTGGTTCAGATAGTTGCGGCAGTTCAGCCAGGGGTAGTTGCACAAACCAGTGATGGAGCGGTTATGTCCACGAATGCTTTTTGGAGGTTGAACAGATTCACCAAGTTCTTCATTGCTACATTCAGCGGAGCCTCTTCTGAAGACCCCCAGGATTTCTTATATAGTTGCCACGAGGTTCTTCGGAACATGGGCATTGGGGAGTCCAATGGAGTGGATTTTGCGTCTTTTTATTATGCCAAGAGTTGGTGTACGGATTAATGTTCAGCTAGACCAGCAGGGTCACCGCCTTTGACTTGAGATCAGTTCTCGGAGTTAATTTTAGAGAAGTTCTTTCCCGTTACTTAGAGGGATGCTTATCGGAGGCAATTTCAGTGCCTCCAGTGGGGGTCTATAACGGTCACTCAGTATGAGACTCGGTATATCGATCTGGCTCTCCATGCCCTCGTCATACTTTCCACTGAGAGGGAGAGAGTGAGGAGATCTATTGATGGTTTAATCCAGCCTATTCGTCTTTAGATGGTTAGAGAGGCGGGTAGTGACATTACTTTTCAAGAGGCGGTTAATGTGGCCCGCAAGATAGAGATTGTTCTTACCACAGGGGGTGGTTATAGGGCAGACAAGAAGCTCCATCACTCGGGTCGATTCGGTGGTGCCTCATTTGGAGGCAGTGATTTTTATGATAGGGGCTAGTCTTACGGGCCTTTTCATTCAGTCGTCCAGGCTTCATATGGTGGTTCAGGTGATCGTGGCTTTCGTGAGCAGTATTTAGATCAGCAACCCATCAGTGCACATTCTCTTCAGACTGTTCGTGGAGGTCATTCGGGCCGTCAAGGATAGTCTCATTGTATAGAGGGATGTTATGAGTGTGGTGAGTATAGTCACATCAGGAGAGCTTGCCAGAGATTGAGGGGTACACAGTCACAGCAGCAAGCTCCTCGCCCCATGATTCAGGCATCGGGTGACCCACAGTCTGCCCAACCAGCTAGGGGCGGGGGTAGGGATCATTGAGGTGGAGGTCAAGACCGTAGAGGTAGAGGCCAGACCACCAGAGGTAGAGGTCAGCTGGTAGATGATCATCCCAGGGACATGGTTGGGGGGTGGGGCTAAGCCCCAGTTTTATATTTTGCCAGCCAGACTAGAGGTCGAGTCGTCATATGCTGTTATTAAAGGTGATATTCTGGTTTGTGATAGAGATGCGTCAGTGCTATTTGACCCTGGGTCTACATATTCATATGTGTCGTCCTATTTTGCACCCTGCCTGGTTAGCCACTCATTACCATAAACATTTAGATTAACGAGTGGCTAATATATATTCTATTTTGGGCCAATTATGTGCCCCAATTTACCAAAATAAAATATATATTAGCTACCCGTTACCATAAAAAGGGGGAAAACCACCAGAAAAGTTAATCTAAAGAAAGACCAAAACCGCTTCCAAAAGTTTTAGGATTAAAATTCTCATGAATGCAAAGATTTAAATCCAGTGCTAAACATTAAGATTAACTGGTCTCAAAGAAAAAACCTGAGGAGTTGTTCTCCTTTGAGGGGTGGATAATACGAATAAAGTTTGACGACAAGACGTGAAAGTATCAAAAAAGTAAATATCTGCCAGCCGTTAGCAATAAGAGACATATTTGAGCTCCTTTACGGGACTAGGGGGTGGAAAAATGGTTAAACGAAAATAGTTAACTATTCATATTATCAATTAAAAAATAGATTGGATAATGAATTATTTTAAAATGGGTCTAACATGAATAAAAACCAGATTATCCATTTAGAAAATGGATAATCAATGGGTCAATCATTTACACTTGTAAAATCAAAAATTGGGGGTTCCTCAAGTTAAGGAGATTATGAATTCTGTCAAAAGTGATCATATACAATCAGTCATGGATAATATGGTTATATTATCCGCCGGTTAACCCGTTTTTTATCCGTATTAAATATGTGCCAGGTCGGGTCAGATAATTTATCTGTTTTTCATTATTTGTTTTTTACCCGAGCCATATCCGCCCCGCTCCACCCGTTTTCCACTTCTACTAATGACATAGATTTATTTAACCCCAATTATTAAACAAGGACATAATTTTATTATTTTGCATAGTCTATGGGAAATTTTAAATCTTTTTTCGAAGTTTAACCATTTCGCATAATCCAATATCGAATTCAAATCTTTTTTTCCATTAAATTAAAAGGCTCCACCAAGCCATCAACCTTTAGGAGTCGTTTAGTAAGGTGTGTAAGAATAAAATTGAACAAAATATGATAATAATAGTGGAATTATTTTTATCTGTTTAATTTGGTGTATTAAAAATAACACGCGTTTCATAGCGGTGAATACATGCTTATCCATGTATTAAAAATTATGATATTATTAATGACATGGTTGCCGTGTATTACATATATTAGTTATATATAAGTTGAAAAATACTATACCAAATAAGAAATTAATACTCTATCCGTTCAAATTTATGTAAACCTATTTGACTGAACACGGAGTTTAAGAAAAGAGAGAAGACTTTTGAACTTGTGGTGTAAAATGAAGCACATATATTTTGTGTGGGTATAAATCATTGCATAAAGGTAAATTGTTTCCAAATAGGGAAAGAAGTCATTCTTTTTGGCACGGGCTAAAAAAGGAAATAAGTTCACATAAATTGAAATGGAGGGAGTAATACCTAAGCTAATATCTCCTGCCAAACGACTCCTTAGAGGCTAGGCAAATTAGAAGAAGGATTTAGGGTATTTGTAAGACAAATCGAATACAATAATAAGGGCATTATTGCAATTTACCAATTTTTCAGTATAGTATCGCCTTTTGGATTTCACCATTAAAGTGTGAACTATTATTCCAAACACTTGTCAATTTGAGAAGTGAATACTTAACAATTCATCCTCATCAGGTTCATATCTTCCTCTCTCTATTTATCTTATTTTAAATTATTACTGTTTTCTTCATTGTTAGCACAGAACTCATGTGCTTTTATGGTTCTGGAGTTCTATAGAATTTTGAAACCAAGATTGTATTTTTGTGTTTTGGGTATAATTAAATCAGCTGAAATTGAATTGGGTTGTGCTTAAAACTTGATAACGTTATCATGGATGTAACATATTGGTAGACGTTTGCTTTGCATTATTTTTCTAAGCTGTGTTGGTTTACTCTATATATACACATTCTTTTATCGAAAAATAGTACATAAACTTGGTAAAAGTTTTCCGACGAAGTGGTGACGGATGACACCCAGAGATGGACCCAGGATTTGAAAGTGGCGGGAACACACGAGCAAACTGTTCAACTAGTGCCCTCATTACACTTTTGATCTTAAAGGTTCCAAGTAAAATATATGACCGTTTTCAACGTATAAACACTTATATATTTAGAATTTTTGCCGAAATTAATGGGTCTGATGACCCTCTTCTCCAAGCATAGGTCCGCCTTTGAAGACACCTCTTCTAGGCAGTGCAAGGACCAAGTAGGTTTCTAGAAAACAATATGTATACATACAATAAGTTGACACCATTTAAAGAATAATGCAAAGTTTACATCAATTTGGAACAAGAACACACAGCCTCGGACCAAAAGATGTATATACGAGCCAAATTGTGACAGTAGGCTGACAACTACTTAAAGAAATCCAATGGACGCTACTGTTTGGTAACGGTTTTTAAAGTTGTGATAACTGAAACAACATTTAGGTGTTGAAGGAAGTATCAAGTGATACCTATTGATATATAATGCTACAATAGGAAATTACTTTCTGTATCGGTAAGGACTCCTTTGTCAGTAAAAAACAAGATTTACGATTGGAATTATGCATTTTTGCTAGGGTGATTAGTAATCAAATCAAGTGGGGAATAGGGGATCATAGAAATCAATCGCCTCTCAGTGTTATCAAAGGCGAAAAGCACAAAAAAACTCTAACATCTGTCGGGGCTTCAAGTGCAAAGCGCGAATAAAGCATGGGCTTCAATGGAGAGAAAAAGAAACATGTATGTATAGTCCAAGAGTATAATTATAAGCATGAATAACAAATATACGGACAACAAAATTGAATAAGAATACGATAAAGTGAAATATCAATTGTTTAGTTATCGCCTCTGTTATGCTCATTGGCAAGGAAAAGTATGTCT
Source organism: Nicotiana noctiflora (assembly GCA_032618575.1). Classification (NCBI taxonomy): domain Eukaryota; kingdom Viridiplantae; phylum Streptophyta; class Magnoliopsida; order Solanales; family Solanaceae; genus Nicotiana; species Nicotiana noctiflora. Next base: position 167,921 of record JASVEL010001178.1, read on the forward strand.
TAGAACCTTGACGACGACACTTGAGCGCCCGCTAAGTGAGGCAAACCGCTCAACATGTTTCGTGCCTCGGTTCAGGGCTTAAGCATGCTTTAAGTTTGCCTTTAATAACACTGTTGCCATAAGTTGTTTTGCTGTTGATGTATGCCAGGATTGTTCAGCTTTTGTGGTGTTTAGAGTCTTTACACGTACCAAGTCACCTCATGATTTTGTACATTGTAGTGATAAATTACTTAGATGAATTAGACTATACAATTTTGTAGTGAAGATACTAGTACAAAATCTTTAAAAATAAAACAGAAAGTTAGTAAAGCTACTATAGTTTGATCTCAAATCTAGCCGAGTTGGACAATGTTTTTCTCCTTGTCTTATAGCTATTGATTTCAGTTGATAATCTTATTACATATTAACTGCAGAAGACAATGTGATCCTTATTTATGTTCGTTTGGTTTTCCCTTTTTGAATAATAGATCTCAATAATATTCTGGATGCATGAAACCTAAGGTATTCTGGATGCATGAAATCTTTATAAGGTATTCTGGATGCATGTAAGTGTTGATGGGATTCTTGCTGTAAATAATGCAATTCATGGATATTAAGATGGGAGAGATGAGTGATTTAATATATTGCGCCTTTTCTTTTATTCTTATCTTACAGTTCCTTACCTATTGTATACTTGTTTATTTTCTGCAGATTCTTGTTGCAATCATTTAATATGATGCCTCCTCGTGGAAAAAGGCAACATTTACCTCCTCTCAAGGTGTTTAGCGACCTTCCCGATAGTGTAATTGATGACATTCTAATGAGGTTGCCTTTACGAGATGCTGTGAGGACAAGTATCTTATCAAAGAAATGGAGATATAGCTGGTGCAGACTCCCACAGTTGACAGTTGATGAAACACTTTGGCAAACTACAAAAGACTTACTATCTCCGACAATTAAATTTACAAACATTATTTATCACCTTTTGGCCCTTCATACAGGACCAATTTGTAAGTTTATCCTCTCCATTTCTGATCGTGTCAACTGTCCTAAGATTGACAACTTGATATGTTTCCTCTCTAGGAATGGTATTCAGCATCTTGTTCTTCAACTTCCTTTTAGGGGTAACCTATACAAATTGCCTTCTTCATTTTTCACTTGTTCGCTATTGAGGCATCTGGTTCTCCGACAATGTTTAATACGTTTTTCACCACTCTTTAAGGGTTTTGATAGGTTAATTAGCCTAGAACTAGGTGGAGTCACAATTTCTTCTGAATTTCTTGGAAGTTTAATCTCCAAGTGCCCGTTACTTGAGAAATTGGTGCTGAAAAACATAGATACATCAAACCCCACGGAAATTAGTGCCCTCAAGCTGAGGTCATTTGTCTTCATTGGCAATATACATTTAATACATCTAAAAATTGTCCCTCTTCTTTCCAAAATTACATATGAGCCTACAGAATTTTCTGTAGAGGCAGGACACAATCTTGCCAAGATTTTTGAATCTATTCCTGCTCTCGAGCATCTCAGCTGGAGTAACTACAATTGCCAGGTAAATGTTGCTTCATGACTTAATTGTAATGCATTTTCATAGATGTACTTTTAGTCTTTGAGTCATCCTGATTTCTGACATTTTCTTCCTAGGTCGCCGATGCTGGACCAGTTGAAGTTATACCAACAAGGCTTCCCTCTGCTCTTAACAGTCTTAAACGCCTTTACCTATCTTGGATTACTCTGGGAGAATTTTTTGAGTTTTCGTTTGCTCTTTGCCTGATAAGAAGCTCCCCATATATAGAAGAAATTGAAATTGAGGTTGTTAGTGATGTTTATTTTTCTCTCTTTCTCTTTTATATGTGTTTTTCTTATGTAATGACTTCCTTATTTGGCATATGCTCATTAGATCTTCAAATTTAAATTCAGGCTGATAAGTTTTTCTTGATTTTTCTTAGGGGTGTGTTGATGTTGATGGGGAGTATTATGAACCTGTGCCCCGGGACGCTGTTGATGAGATTCCTGCAAGCTTCTCGGATATGACATTTTACCATCTGAGGACAGTTAAGATTAAGAGTTTAGCAGGAGCAGACGCTGAAATGCAGCTTATCAAGGTTTTATTAGCAAAGTCTCCGATGCTGGTGAGAATGGTAATCGAGCCCTATGAATTAGAAGAATCTCTCAAAGCGGAGATAACAAAATTTCAGCGGGCGTCATCTAATGCAGAAATTGCGTATAATGTAGATTAGTATTCATATCACAATCCTGCTTGACCTTCTCAGAGTCTTTAATCAGACCATGATGATCTTTGGCTAACTCTTTGGAAGTTAAATGTGTAAAACGAATGTTGATGAAATAGTCATCTACATTGTGATTTCTCAGCTTCAAATTCGGATGGTTATATAAATTTTTAAAAGTTTTACTACTTGTATATTACTCCCTATGTTCAATTATATATGGCAATATTTTCTTATTAGTCTGTTTCAGAAAGAAGTAAATTCCCACTTAAACCACTTAACCTTTAGTTGTTGGGAAATAATATCCCCATTCACCTTCTTGAGCAACATTTTCTATGAGAATTAAGGTGCAATATTTATAAGCTGAAACTACATTTCAACAATATTATTCTTACAAGCTCAAGTTTACAGTCCCACATACCAGAAAAATTCTCACTCAAAATATTAAGAGAAAAAAAAAAAGGAAAAAAGAAAAGGAACTCAGCCTAAGGTCAGTCTCTTAAATCTATACCTGTACAGTCACAAATTATCCCATTCCTTTTTTGCAGCTTCCAATATGATCATATTCACAAGCTCAATTGAACCCTACCGTAGACAAAAGCCTGGTATTAAGTGGAGAGTAGAAGGTCGGGCCATTATCACCGAGTTTTGAACCATGTATTACTGGCGCTTGAGGATTTCTCGGTTATCAAAAAAGAAAAATACACAAGCTTAATATCAGGTAATTGATTGTCCTTCTCCCTATATCACCTTGGCCCTGATAGCTCCATTGCTTGAACAAGCAATGAAGAATCGTCAGTAAGATCAGAATATCTTTCTGAAGAGGAGAACTCATTGGCTCTACATCTGGTTGATTCTGCCTTTTGAGATGCTTCCCATTTCTCAGCGAGTCCATCTCCTTCTAGCATTCTTACCACTTCTGACATTTTTGGTCTTTGACTAGGGTGATATTGAGTGCATATTAAAGCTACTTGTACCATTTCCTCGACCTCGATCCGATCATAGTTGTCCTTTAAGTCCTTGTTCACCAGCAAGTCAAGATTTTTCTCTTGGTGAATCTTCTTTACCTGCAACAATATGCAAATTGATATTATGCACATTCATATGCACATTGAATTGTCAACCTAACAAGAATCAAGACACTGGTTCATTCACATTGCCCACAACGATGATATGATATGCTAACAACAAATATTGTTGAGTCAATGAATAATATATTGGAACGAGCGCGGGAGTTGCCACTGTTGACAATGATAGATTTCATACAAGAAAAATTGCAGACCTCCCTTCCGTTTTATGTGTCTTAGCCTGATCGGGCACTAAGTTTAAGAATTTAAATAAAACGTTTGAATCTTATGATCTTAAAGGGAAGGTGAGTTTAGCATATCAAAAATACCCTTTGAATCTTGTGGTCTAAAACATGTCATGTTATTCCTATAAGGGAGTTTCGTTAAAGGTAAAGTCCGAATGTTGAAATTTAAAACTTCCTAAATATAGAAAGGTCGGAGGCATTCTTTTGGCATCAGACTGAAAGGGAAAGTAAGACACGTAAATTTGAATGGAAGGTTTCATCACATCTTGGAATGTGTTATACTTACCCAATCGAGCATAGCTCCTTTCTGATTGGCCGCTTTACCAAATTCAAGAGCTCTTTGACCAGATATCAACTCTAGCAGGAGAATTCCAAACCCAAAAACATCTGTTTTATCAGAGGACTGTCCTGTAGAGAGATACTCAGGAGCGATATGTCCTACAGTTCCCCTAACTGCAGTTGTGACATGTGAATCGTGATGATCCAATAGTTTAGCCAATCCAAAATCCCCCACAACAGCCTCACAGTAATCGTCGAGCAATATGTTTGCAGCCTTCACATCCCTGTGAATAATCTTGGGATCACACTGCTCATGTAGATATAGCAAACCCCTCGCCGCTCCCAATGCAATTCTTTTTCTTGTACTCCAGTCCAATGGTGGTTTGGCTGCAAGAAACAACATTTAAAACAACATTCTTTAAGGACAAGAACAAAGAAATCAGTGGCTTCATCAATTATCATGAATTTGAGTTTTATACCCTTAGGGTGTAAATTTTTCACAATCAGGTCATTTAAAAAGGGCAGTCCGGTGCACTAAGCTCCTGCTATGTACGGGTCTGGGAAAGGCCCGGACCACAAGGGTCTATTGTACGCAGTCTTACCCTGCATTCCGGCAAGAGGTTGTTTCCACGGCTCGAACCCGTGACCTCGTTACATAACAACCAGTTACGCCAAGGCTCCCCTTCATAATCGGTCACTTGTAAGGGAATTTCTTGTGATAAACATTAATTGGTCAACTTGTTAAAATGCTAGTAACTTGATACTCAGGTTAAACTACACTTATCGGTATAGCATAGAAAACTTTAGCAGTATCAGTGTATATGACTCGACTTCATAACCTTAAGATTTTCGAGGGCATTTTTACCTTTAAGGCGCGAAGCAACACTTCCATTAGACATGTAAGGGTAAACAAGAAGCCTTTCAGTTGGTGTCATGCAAAATCCATACAAACGCAGGAGATTTCGATGCACTGCCAAGCTGATCAATTCAACTTCAGTTTGAAATTGCCTGTCTCCTCCAATTGCATTTCCATCTTTGAGCCTTTTCACTGCAACAATTGTTCCATCATGAAGACAACCTTTGTATACATTCCCAAAACCACCTTTTCCCAGTATGTTCTTGTTGCTGAAGTTGTGTGTAGCAGCTTGGAGTTCCCTAAATGGGAATCTTCTTAAATTTCCCAAGCATACTTGTTCATGATGTTGTTCTGAAATTATGAACAATTTTGTCAGCAAAAATGATATCTTGGTTGAAGCTACACATTTTAGTACCCTGTACTTGTTTTTAGTCAATGGTGCTCAAATACAGGAGCAAGTGTCCGACATGCCTAGAGGTCGGTGGTCGGATTCTTCACCGCATAAATTTTAAGATTCAGGGGTATAAATAGGCACATTTTTTGTTGAAACAATTATAGCATAACTGTGAATTGATTTTTTATTTTTAACTAATTAAAGTATTCATGGTTTACTAGTTACTACTCAACGTCATTGACGAATGATGTGATGGCTTGCATTTTTGGAGGAACCGACACAGGTAAACGATATCTTTTGAGGATTCGAGCAACAAGTTTTAGCTATATCATACTTACCATTAGTATCAAAGAAAATTTGCTTGTTGTGCTTTTGTCTCCACCACAGAAAGAAACCAAACCCAATAATTATTAGGCAGATACATCCAAGACTTGTCCCAAATGCTAAGGCAACTTTATGAGTTTTGGTTCTTCCAATAGGCTGAGCATCTGAGATAAAACAAGAGATTTTTCAGTTAGTAATAGGACTATACAAATTTGCATGCTTTCATCATCTGAAAATTACCACTCAAACAAATTCATTTCATGAATCCAATGCCTAGTAAAATACAATAGTAACAACATTGAAAACCAGAAATAGAAAGCAAATGCTTAAAAGTTCTTACTTTGTGAGTTGTTCAAAGTGATTAAGGGCAAAGGCATGGATGTTGTTCCATTGCATTCTGGTTCTTTACCAGTTGCACATATAATAGGGTTTCCCATAATGCTGTATCAATGACAGACAAAGAAAACACCCAACAAATAAGTAAGATATTTTAATTCCTTTCTCTGATCTTTAAAAAAAAGAAAGAAAAGGGAGCCCGGAGTACTAAGCTTCCGCTATGAGCGGGATATGGGGAATTGCCGGACCACAAGGTTCTATTGTACGCAACCTTAGACTGCATTTCTGCAAAAGACTGTTTCCACGGCTCGAACCCGTACCTCTTGGTCACATGGCAACAAACTCCTTTCTTCTCTCATCTTAAGTAAAGGGAAAATTTAAACTGGAATTTAAAGAACTGTTCAAGAAACTTACTTGAATGTTTTAGCCAAAAGTCTTGGTACAGGACCACTCAGATTGTTAAAAGACAAGTCTCTACACAAACCAATAACAACCCCATCAAAATATACTCAAGAAAATAGCAAACAAATATGAAAAAATAAGCTCAGATAGAAGAGGCTAAAGAAAATTACAGTAGAGTCAGCTGAGTCATATTGGATAATACCAAAGGAACAGCTCCACTAAGACTGTTGTTATTTAATCTCCTAAAACAATTCAAAAAACATAATCATTAGCTTTTAGTTCAAGAATTCATTTACAATAACAATAACATATCCATTAAAATCCCACGAGTAAAGTATACAACAACAATAACAATACGGTGGAATCTGGGAAGGGTAGTGTATATGCAGACCTTATACTACCTATGAAGTTATATAGGCAAAGGCTATTTCCGAAAAACCCTCTGTTCGAAAACGTTAAAAATGGAGCACGAGTGAAGTATGCAGAGGGTAATGTATACATTTGCGAAGGTAGAGAGGCTATTTAACTCATTTCTATTTCAAAATCTTTAAAAGATAGAATTCTTCTTACAAGTATTGGAGGCTTTTCAATTGAGCTAAACAGGGAGGAATTTGGCCAGTGAACTGATTATCAGAAAGATTAATTGTTTTAAGTTTCTGAAGCATTCCAAGTTCAGTTGGAATTAGTCCTGATATATTATTACTTTGCAGAAGCCTGTAAAAAATAAGAAAAACACAATAATATTAGTATTTACTATTTTCCATATTCTTGAATCAATCACTTAAGAATTTCAGCTTTTTAAAATTAAAGTACTTACAGTAACTCCAAGTGAGTCAAGTTGTGAATAAATGGTGATATTTTTCCAGATAAACTTTGGCTTGGACTAGCCCTGCATAATTAAAAAAGAAAATCCTAACTATTTTTAGCACATACTTTTGCTATTTTTAGAAAGATTTTCATTTGTTTCAAGAACAGATGTTTACTTACAAGCCAGTAACAAATTTATCACTTGAACAAGTGATCATATTCCAGCTACATGGATCAACTGAACTTTCATCCCAATTCAAAACATTATGTGGATCATGTAATGAATTCTTGATCTCCATTAAAGCTTGTACTGCCCAAAATCAAAATTTATATAAAAAAAAAGATGAAAATGAAATTCTTGATATTTTTCTAAATTTGATCAATAAAAAGGTCTAAAGTTTCTAACTTTATGAGAAATAATAAGAACTAACCTTCATAATTAACACCAGCTGGAGTAAGCATAGCATTGGAATAAAACAAGAAACTCAGTAAGACCAAAAAGGCCAAAACACCATTTATAATTCTTGTTTCCATTGTTTTTCAAAAGTCCAAGAAACAGCAAAAAACAAAGAAAAATCAATTCCTTTTTTTGATGAAGAAGAGAGGTTTTCAAGAAATTATTTGGAACTTGTTTTTTTTTTAGTCTTGGTTTTTGGTAAAGATTTCAAACCAACCCAAAAATAACAAATTTATTCAAACACATTTGTATTTATTGGAAAATGGTAGAATTCCTCATGCTTTGCTGTTTTATTTTGCAGAAAACTATACTTCACTCACTCACTCACTCAAAACAGCTTTATGTCAGAGTTTTTCAAAGAACAAAAAACATAGGTTTTTGGTGGTAAAAAAGTGAGAGCTAAAACAACATGCTAGCCACTTTTGTTCAGTAAAGCAAAGAACAAATATATAATTTTTTGTAACCAAAAAGGAAAAAAAAGTACCAGTAGAATAACCTGTCGAGATAAATTCAAAACGAGTGACAGTCCGATGCACAATGTATTCTGTATTTATACAGGGTTTGAGATAAAATTGTACCTTGAAAGGTAATGACATGGATAGTTTGCCCTAATGCAAACGCTAATAGTTGTATGCAGTGGAGGATCCAGAATTTTCATTAAAGAATGTCAAAATATATAAACGTAAATATACTATAAAATTAAAGGAATTAAATACATATTATATATAAATATTAATATATTTTTTACCTACCTACACAATAAATTTTTCCCGCGAAGAGGTGTCAATCTTTCTATAAGGTAGCTTCGCCATTGGATGCTTCACGACTTAGACAGGTAAAAATATAATCTTTCAATCGTGATAGATTATATGGAAGATTTGTTAAAAGAAAAAATATTAACCCTTTGATCCGACTAATTTAAATTCATATTGCATGTGACATAAATTCTCAAAATTCAAAAATGAGACCTTGAAAAAGTTGGATATTATTTAATAAACCTGTCTAGATAAATTCAAATGGTGGTGAAAAAAGAAAAAATTCCTTCAATCATGCATTGGTTAAGAGGAAAGGTGACTAAACACAGAATTTTACACAGTTTCTTTTTTCAAGAAATAAAAAAATGTAAAGTTTATTAGGAAACCTGACTGTTAAGCACTAAAATGATTATTATAAATGGATTTATTCTGAAAATTCTATGTGGGTCATGAGGGTGAAGGGGTTGTGGGTAAGTAGGACATGCTTATTGGGATTGCTTCCAATATTCTAAATTTTAATTAAAAAGAGTAGGGAATCTAATATTCCCTGTGAAATTGGTAATCTGCAAATATTGTTTATTTTAGGAGAAAAAATTCATGGATTTATGTGCAGACACACCAAACTGATCTTTTCCCAAAATCCAAAGACAGTATTTACATGTAATACAAATGTGATTGGATTTAAGTTTTAAATTGATATTGCAAAATCTTTTTATATTATAATATGAAGGGTAGCCTTGTAACAATAAAAAAAAAAGTAGATTTCGTCTGACCTATTAATCACAATTTCGAGTTATGAAATCAATCACCGATAAGGATACTTCATGCACCAGATTGTCCAGTGTAAATGATTCTGTGATTACTTGTAACGCATCATTTTAATCGGCATTATCATGAAGATTTATCGCTAATTGTTTTATAAGTGACTCAGTTTTGTAAATATTTTTTACATCGTTAATATATAGAGTAGATCATATATGAGCTCAATTAGAGGAGCATTAAAATAAAAACTTAAAATTTAACTTGTGGCTAATATTTTATCTCATTGCAATATTTGCCCATCCTCATGAAAAAGAATGATTTATTTAGGGAAAAGAATTCATTGATATATGTGATCTTAACCTTATTTTTCAGTAAAGCTAAAACAGTTGCCTGGTATACAAATGTGAAAGGAGAGAGGTCAGATTTTGCAGCTTCCTCCACTTTGGGACTCTAAACTAAATTCATACGGTTGGATATTGGGTTTGGGTTACGGGTCGCTCATATAGATTTATTCTACATATTTAAAAGAGATAAAATCTTAAAAAAGTTATTTAGGAAAGTTAAACTATAGATAAATAAATAAAAATTATTGCACGTTAAAAATAATAGAAACATATGATCAGTTTGTGTAAGCGACAATTTTTCTTGAAACTTCTCTCTCCTTTATATATTTTTCTTCCTCAATGGAGAATGGGGCGATGAAGTGATTCTCCTTAAGCAAGAAACACACTGTGATAAACAAAAACAAAGTCTTTAGTTCGTGAACAAGAATTTTATTTCTAAGAGAGGCGAAATCGAATTCGGGCAATTGATTGGAATAGATTCTGCAAAACCTTTCGTTGTCGTTAACAGGTACACAAACTCGATGTTGTTCCTGTAGCTCGATTTTAATCTTCACATACTAATTTAACAAATTGACATCAATTCTCTCCATAATCATCTTCACTCAGTTTTTACAACATCCGAGTTATTTTTAGTGCCTCTTTTTAGCTCCATATTTTTTGGTGTCCCGCCTAATATTCGATATTCATGTTGGGCCCAACTTAAATCAGATTTATGTTGCGTAAAATTATTAAAGGGAAAAGCACTTTAATTGGATCTTATTCATCTCATCACGGTCTTCGGTGGTTTCTAAAATTAGTTTAATGATCTTCGTATTTATAACTTGTAATAGAAAAGTTCCAAGACCTAAGAGTAAATTCCTTAGTTTGTCCATTGTAGTTGCTTTTGCAAATTTTCCATAATTTTTACGCAGTAGATTTTATCATTTTAGACGGATTGTTAGTTTCAAAACTATTTGTCAATTTAACCATATGCCAGATAGTAACGATCCGGCCCGCTAGTAATATTATTCGTTCTGGATCTAAGCCGTCATGGGTTTAAAATACGTTACTAGGGTCTAAGACTTTATCGCTAATTCTATTTAGCAATAAATTAGCGACTGATTTTATTAGTTACAAGCGATTTAGCTAAGTTAAAAGTAGTATCAGTACTTCGAGTTCAATTTTTCCAAATATTTCATTCAAACTGTCTATATACTAAAGACAACACTATCGTTTTCTGATATTTAAGATTTTGCACACTCATTATAAGAAAAGTTTTTCAACAGCCTATTAGAAGTATATATTTGTTTGCTTCAAAAGTTACCATACACTTTGTGAATACAAAATAACATATATATAGATTCTGGGTCAATCATAGCAAGTCGTAATAATTCAAGAACCGAGTAAGAAAAGAATGATTAAGAATATTCCCGATGAAGATGGAAGATATTGACAATTTTTATTGATGATAATGGTGTGGTCTGCCTCTCCATGGAAAGGTTCAAAGCCCTACAATCATGTTGTTTTTTTATCTGAGATCATCCGTCCCTCATCTGTTGTTCTCTCCCCTTTTACTCTCTCTGTTCGAAGAGTCCCCTTGGGGAAGGAGAGGAACCCCTTTCTCGTTTTCTTTCTTGATATTTATAGTTATGAGCATTGTGAGATGACAGTTAGTGGCTGGGACCACATTGCAGTTTTTCTTCTGGAGAACAGATGGCTCGTAGCCTCATTAATCATATTGGGCAACTGTTAATTGTTGTGAATTATAAAAGGTCGTCCCACTTATTAACCTTGAATTAGCTGAGAAAAGTGATTAGAGTTAGTGGTTATTACAGGGCCGGATTCTGACCCATACAGTTAGTCCATCCGCTTATCGAGGTCATTCCTAGCACGAGCTCGATGAGCGGATTTAGTCGATGGCGATTTAAAAGACTTTGAACGAGGATCGGATGAACGTCGCTCTGGTCGAGGCCGTGCTTTTCATGGCGACTGTCCGAATTTTCTAGAGTTTTTCAACATCACTTTTTTATATACTCAAGTCGTTGGGTACCCCCTCGTCACGAGGACGCATAAATGTTACTAGTATGATTCAGGCGAGGTCGTCAGGGGCGGAGCTAGAGTGCTGCCAACGGGTTCGGCCGAACCCAGTAGCTTTCGTTCATACCCTGTATTTATCTTAAAAAATTCATTGAATATGTATAAATTCTTAATTTAGAACCCAGTAACTTAAGACGATTAGAATCCCGAACCCATAAGCTCGAAATCCTAGCTCCGCCTCTGGAGGTCGTGACTCGATTACATTCTGATCTTTGGGTTCGCTTTGGTATGTAATCGTCATCGGCGACGGGAGACAGGCCGTACGCGACGTGCCCGAGTACGGTATAAGCAATGTGTTTAGAATTTTGAGGGCGTATGGTACATTTCGCCCATATTGGCGAGGCTCTGCGTTTGTTATAGTTAGCAGGATGGCGAGTGAAGTCGAATGGGCACGTGTGCTTGTCATAATGGCGCATATCTTTGTAGAATCGAACAGTTTTGACTGTTGGATATGCAGGTAATGATGTCCATCGGTTTTCCCGAAACTGTTTATACTGCCTATAAAGGTGAATTGGGGTATCAGTTTCTCGTTACTTCATTATTCATCTAAGTGATTTGGAAGCTTTTTCCTTCTGAAAATTCACTTTACCCTTTTCTTGATTGCGATAAATTTTATCTTTCACTGAATCTGGTCATTCCTTCTTCGAACAACTAAGTGATGGCAAGCATTTCTTCTCGTGAAGCTTTTTCAGTCAACTTGTCGGTCAATCCCCCGGCGATCAAAGGGCCATCTCCGGCAATGAGAGGAGCGGACGGAGGAGTCCCATAAGTGGATGATGTATTTACCCCCCCGGAGGTCCGGCGATAGATTTCACTGCCGATGGAGGGAAAGATCCCGTGGATGAGGCCCCGCTGATGGGAGAGGTTGGTATGGTCCGACTAAGGGAATATGAGGTTATACCTACCTACGCCGATATAGTTCTTTCCCGGAGCGAGGAAAGGATCCACAAGATCACGCATGGTACTGCATTTTTTATGCGTATCCCTTCAAGCTGGGATTGAGGGTTTCACTTTCCACTTTGGTGGTGGACTTCTGTCGGTATTACGGGATTTCCCCGTGTCAGCTCACCCCCTCTCTATATAAGCTGTTGGCTATGTTCCTGAAGTACGGGGAACTGGCCAGCAAGGTGGTCACGTTGCAGCACGTACTCGCCTTGTATGCTCCGCAACGAGTGCGGGGCACCATGCTTTGGACATGCCCTCGTGGGTCGAGCGGGCTAACTGCTGCGCTGGACGATGAAGTCGAGCCCTATCCTTTCGAGCATTCCTTTTACATCAGAATCGAGCATTTAGTGGCGTCTCCTTTAGTGTTCCCGGAGGCTTGGAATCATGCACGTGAGTTACCTTTACCGAGATAATCGGTTCTGTTCCTTTGTTCTCCTTTTGTTTTGTTTATGTGAGTGTTTCCTTGTTGTTGCCTCTACAGTCGAGAGGTGTCCACCGACCTTCTTAGCAGGGATGTGTGGGTGGCTCGAAGCCATGCTCCCTCACACCGAAGGGATTCGTACGTGGGCATCCTTTTGGGAAAGACATGGTCGTGGGCAAGCCGTATGTGAGAAGCTCGTCCCTTACTTTGCTTGGTCGATGGTTTTGGGGTTCCTCTTGCTAACTTTGTTTTTCTGCTACAGGGAAGGTGAGTCGCGGTTGGGCCCCTCAACTGGCCTTCCGGCGGTCGGGTGCGATTGCTAGATTTTTTGCGGTACCGGTGCTATGTTGCATACCGAGGGTAGTATCGGTCGAGTCTTCTGCGGCTCCTTTCCTCTTGCAGCCCATATTTCGGGATGAAGGGCCGCCAAGGACCGTTCGCCCTCGGAATGGGTCATCCTCATGTGAAGAGGAGGAGAGGCCCTTGATCAGGCGTAGGGTTGCTTTTACTCCGGTTCCTCCCGCAGTGGCTGGGCCTGCTCCCCCTGTGGTAATTAATGTGGATTCTCCCCCTTTCGGAGGTGGGGGGTACGGCTGCAGTGCCTACCCCTAAGGACGGAAAGGGCGGATGGCGCCCAAGTTCGCTTGGACCGTGAAGGGACTGTCGCATTGGCGGCTCAGTCGTCAACCCCTGTGGTTGAGATGGGGGACTTCTTTGGCGGTCGTTGAGGTTGGAGAGCCGAGTACCCCATCGACAGATGCGGCGGGAGGAGGAGGAGGAGAAACTGCAGGGGAAGGGTCCGGGTCCGAATTAGATTTGGACCCTAAGGACGTCCGCATGTTCCGAGATGGCTTCAAAAATGCTACTGTCCACTTGGAGGGGAGGTCGAGCCTCAATGAGGTTCCCACAAATTCAAATTTACTACTACCGGGCTCGAGTCTAGTGTTGCAGTTCGGGCAGCTGTGTTCAGCGATAGAGAACGAGTCATTAAAGAAATCATAGACATCGGGCTGATGAACGAAGTGGCCGTGATGGGCATGAGGGTACGTACTCGAAGATAAAGGCTTATTCATTTTATTTTTACCCTATTTTTACTTTCTGCTCAAACCGCCATCTTTGTTTTGTAGGCTTTCTTGCTGGAGGTGGAGAGCATCCGCCAAACTAATATTCGCTCAGAGGTATTTTTGCGGGTACAGGTACAGGGAAATGCCTGTGCGCTTGAGGAACGACCCCCGCAGCCGAGCTCTGGTTGAGGAATTGGTGAGGAGGGAGCTTTAGGCACAACACACGCTTGGCCGGGTGAGGGCCCTGTAAGAGCAGCTGCGCCAAAAGGACGAGGAGCTTGAGGCCGGTAGGAGGGCCTCAGTTGAGTGCAAGCGCCTGTGTCTGACCAAGGTGACGAAAGTCGCATCAGAGTGGAGTGCAAAGGTGTCTGCACTAGAAGGGGAGATTGCAGCCTTGAAGCATCAGCTGGCTGATGCCTCGGCAAGAGCTGAGGAGTTGTTGGAGGGTGTCCATGCCAGCGAGTCCCAGTTGTCGCTGGTAAGAGCCGCTGCTGCCTTCAGGGAGGCGGGCCTCGAGGAGCGCATAGGTGTCCTTGAGCGGGGTGCTCAGGATGCGACATGGCATATTGCGATCCTAGAGGAAGAAAACCGACGTCTTCGAGATCAGTCCGCTTTCTCTGGCTAGACCCGTGAAATTTGGATTTATGCGGAGGCCAAGCGGGACGTGTACAAGAATTTGTGGGAGGCAGGTATCGTGACCGAAGCCACTTTCGAGGGGGCTCTTCAAAGGGCTCGGGAGGCATGTATATAATGCGGTTTTGACGTAACGATGCTAGGGGTCGATGATGGTGCCGACGGGAGCGCGGAGGGCGCAGGCATGAGCGCGGAAGGCGCATGCGGTAACGCAGATAGCGCCGAATAGAGAGTAGTTTTTTCCTCTTCTCTTTTTGCCGTTTGGCGTTTGTTGTTTTATTTTTTTTATTGACCGGTTTTCAGCCGGGTGTAAGCGGGAATAACCCGCGATTGTTTTATAAATAAAAAGGAATTTGCCTTTCTTTATTTACCTTGTACTTGTTTTTCCCGCGTTTGAGGGGGAAACTTGCTTTTAATATTTGACTGGGGTAGGTGTGTTAACCTTCGAAGGTTGGCGACTTTTCTTCTCGACTTGGTGTAACCGAGTCGAGACTCCTATTCGGGGGTGGTAGTGTTTAGCTTGAGCCCTAGTTCTGGCGTGGTCCGGTTACTGGTCGTGATAATGGGAATACATCCGTGTAGTCTGACCTAGGACGAATTATACGCGTTTTTTGATTTTAGCTTGATTCGGGCATACTTACTTGGACGACGAGGGTGCTTAGCCCGTGCCCTGACTTGATCGAGTTTTCTATGAGTTTGTCAGCGAAGGTGCGCAGTCTGAGTCCCGGTTTAACTATTGTTGAAATATAATTATTTGAAGGATAGTTGAATTTGTTGGCGAATGCTCTTGGCCTGATTCCCGGTTCAACTATTGTTGAACTTTGTCAATTATTTGAGGGCGAGGGCACATGGCCCGAGTCTTGGTTCAATCTTAGTTGAATTTGTTGGCAAAGGTGCGTGGCCTGAGTCCCGGTTCAACCGTTGTTGAATTTTATCAATTGATTGAGGGCGGGGGCTCATAGCCCGAGTCTTGTTTCAACCGTAGTTGAATTTGTTGGTGAAGGTGCATGGCCTGAGTCCCGGTTCAACTGTTTTTGAACTTTTTCAATTATTTAAAGGCGAGGGCGCATAGCCCGAGTCTTGGTTCAACTGTAGTTCAATTTGTTGGCGAAGGCGCATGGCCTGAGTCTTAGTTCAATAGTTGTTGAACTTTATTGATTATTTGAAGGTGAGGGCGCATAGCCCACGTCTTGGTTCAATCATAGTTGAATTTATTGGTGAAAGCACATGGCTTGAGTCCCAGTTCAACTGTTGTTGAACTTTATTGATTATTTGAAGGTGAGGGCGTCTTGGTTCAACCGTAGTTGAATTTGTATGCGAAGGCGCATGACTTGAGTCCAGTTCAACTGTTGTTGAACGTTATCAATTATTTGAAGGCGAGGGTGCATAAGCCGAGTCTTGGTTCAACCGTAGTTGAATTTGTTGGCGAAGGCGCATGGCCTGAGTCTTTGTGTTGGGAGGTGAGCGGTGAAACTGGGTCTCGATTTAAGACTTTGGGCGGCTTATATGTGGTTTCCAGGTCATGTGGGTTGCTTTGAGGTAGCTCTTTAACTCGAGGCCCGCATCCGCAGTGTGGGGAATGCTTCGTTGGGGTCTCCCATAGGTGGAGAAAATTTCTTCTTCTCGTTCGCAGTATCGGAGATCTTAGAGGAAAAGCAGGCTTGCTCAAACTGGATCGTTATTTTTCTTTTTAACGTCCCCTTTTCTTTTGATTCTAGGAAGAACTACGCGATCTTGCTAGGAAATCCTCACAGACGGCGCCAAATTATTTGCTTCAAAAGTTACCATATACTTTATGAATACAAAACAACATATATAGATTATGGGACAATCATAGCAAGTCGTAATAATTCAAGAACCAAGTAAGAAAAGAATGATTAAGAATATTCCCGATGAAGATGGAAGATATTGAAGATTTTTATTGATGATAATGGTATGGTTTGCCTCTTCATGGAGAGGTTCAGAGCCCTACAATCATGTTGTCCTTTTATCTGAGATCATCTGTCCCCCATCTGTTGTTCTCTCCCATTTTACTCTCTCTGTTCGGAGAGTCCCCATGGGGAAGGAGATGAACCCCTTTCTCGTTTTCTTTCTTGGTATTTATAGTGTGTGTGAGATGACAGTTGGTGGCTGGGACTACATTGCAGTTTTTCTTCTGGAGAACGGATGGGCTGTAGCCTCATTAATCATATCGGGTGACTATTAATTGCTGTCAATTATGAAAGGTCGTCCCACTTATTAACCTTGAATTAGCCGAAAAAGGTGATTAGCGTTAGTAGTTATTACAGGGTCGGATTCTGACTCATACAATATTGTCTAAACTACTTTGATATTTCTTTCAAATGTGTCACTAATTAACACTCTACTAACTGAAATAAAAGATTTTATTTTCAAAATCCAAATATTTTGAAACAAATTTAATTTGCCAAAACTACTACTCATATGTAGTAACAATATTTTGACCTAAAAAGAGTGTAAGTAGGGGTATGGGTAGAAGGGAGAGAGAATCGTTCACCCTTAACTAGATGTCTCGATTCGAGTTCTTGGAATATAAAAAAATCTTGGTAAGAAGTGTATCCCTACATGGTATGAATCCATTGCTCCAAAACAAATATTGATCACCGATTGGAAAAAAATAATTAAAAAAATAAAAATTAGGGGGGAGGGGGGTGAAGGCATGCAGGCTGGTTAGGGGACCTCAAGTGTTTGACTTTGGAGCTGAGCCATACAAGTAGAGAGATCTTTATAAGTTCTTGCTCAATATACTCATACTTTAAAAGAGAAACTCTTTTTTGACCAAAGTTATTTCTTGGGTTCGAAATGAGCCAGAATAGTTGACACAAAGATAGAGGAAGGAATTAATTAATATTCTATTCCCATATGATGCTGAATGAAAGTGTTACCATTTAAATTCAATTCCAATGACAAAAGACGCTCAATTAACTAGTATGATGTATATTTCTTTGTCTTTAATTGTTGCTTGTTATTTTTATGTTATTTTTATTTTTTCTTGAGTCGAAGTTTATCGAAAATGGTCTTTTTACTTTAAAAGATAAAATTTGCATACACATAACTATCCTCCCAAGATCTTTATCTTATTAGATTATAGAAAGAATTACAAGAAAATACACATGACTTCACACCATAACAAAAAATGGCCCATTTTTTTAAGTTTTACCTCACCTAGCCCACATTATACATATTTTAAAAGAACTTGCAAATTTAAAATTTATGTTCTTACAACCATTGCTTCTAAAAGCTATGGTGTTAATTCTTTGTTCTCACAACCATTGCTTTCTCTCTCTTCTTCTCACATCTTCTACTTATGATTCAAGGGGCCATATATTTTCTGCTTATCCTAAGAAAATTGAAGAGTAGAAGTCCACCATTGAAGACCATTCAAAGATTTGGTTTTGAAATTTTTTTTTTTGAATTTGTTAGTTGTTTAGATTGGATGTTGTTCCAATTGATTGAGAATATCAAAAGGAGGTCAAAATTTAAATTTGGAGTAGATTTGGGCAAGATTTAAGTTAAACTTCAGAAAAAACGCAAGGAAGAAGACGAAGTGAGTTTTTTGTATAATTATGTATAATCTTGTATAATAGTGTATATGCGTGTATAAACACAAATTATACACTATTATACACTTTTATACACATTTATATAAGCATCTGTAGACAAACTTCTTTCACGATTTTCAGTTGTAATTTTTGTTCTAAACCAATCCAAATCTCCATTAAATAACTTCAAATTTTATATACAACCTCCTTATACTATTTCTAACAAGTCTAAATGACACCCACTCCAAATTTCTGACAAAATCAAATTCAAAATTTAAACCCACATATTTAAGCTTGTTAAAAATCTAATTTTCACCACTCAAATGAATTTGGTTTGTTAAATTAATATTTGAGTCACAATTACTATTCGAAAATTAATTTAGAAGTTTGACGAATCTTTTTAAAAAGTTAAATAGTGATTTGAGAACCTATTAGAGTTGAATATTGAATCTTAGCATATTATTTTTGGGTTAGTTGATTGTAAATTAAAATATGGGCTATAAAATTGAAAAGTATGGAGCTCAATTGTTCTAATGTGAAATTTTCCCCATTTATTGAATTTACTATTATTGTTATTGTATATATTTTTAGTTTCTCACTTAATGTTTGGTATGAGTATTAGAATCTCGACTTATTCGAATTCTTATCATAAGGCTGTTAAAGGAGGAAACGCTATTTACTGAAAAATTCCAATATGCTACAATCTGGAAGAAAAGTTTAATAGTAAAAGGAAAAAAGGATACAAGTTTACTATTCTGTCGAAGAGCTAAGTGTAGAAATTTTCTGCATGTAAATGTTCGATATATTTTCTTTATTTAAGTGGGGGAAATAAGAAAGGAAAAATTTCGATAATTATAACAAGTACACAAAGACATAATCATGCCAAAAAGGTGAGAATCTCGAGACAAGCTCGAGATTGGTGATGTAATAGCTCCTCGTGAGATCTTTGTTGAAGAAATTATTTACCTACTTTTGCTTTTGCTTTTCTATTTGTTACCAATTATTATTATGTGAGTGGGGTTGGCTTTAATTTGATGCCCAAAATCTCTCTGCATGCTATATATTAAAAAGCATACCTTTAAAAACAAAAAGCTGCACATTTCTTTTTACTAATATTTGTCCCTACCCAAACCTCAAAAGTGAAAATATCAGAAAGAAAAATTAAAACTTACTATGTGTTATAAATATAATTCAATTTATGGTTAATATTCATATTTAGAGAAATTTTAAAATTAAAACTTACTATTGTGTTATAAATATAAATATCCTTCTCCAGAATTTTTTTTCCATTGGATTTTATTTTAGTTAAGGTTTTAATGATGCACGTTATCTGTTGATTAGACATTCAAATGGGGAGTGTTATATGGTGAATGTCCATATTTAGAGAGATTCTAGGGTTTATTACTTGGTGGCTAAGTCACCATCTCCCCATAAATAGAGGGTTTTACTCAATTGTAATTCATCCCAATATCAATAAGAATTCTCTCTCGCTACTTTGCTCTGCAATACTTTTCTTCTTCTTTTATTATTTCTTAGCACTATGGCATTTCTTTTTGGTTAGGAAAATGATATTCGGGAAATGTATTGTTCATATTATTTGACAAGAGGGGTTGCTCTAATGGTAAGCAACCCACACTTCCAACCGAGAGGTTGTGAGTTCGAGTCTTCCCAAGAGCAAGGTAGGAAGTTCTTGGAGGGAAGGATACCGGGGCTCTATTTGGAAACATCCTCTCTACCCCAAGGTAGGGGTAAGGTCTACGTACACACTATCCTCCTCAAACCTCATTAAGTGAAATTATACTGAATTGTTGTTATTGTTAATGTTGTTGTTGTATTGTTCATATCCGTTTGGCTTTGAAAACTGTTTTTAGAAATCAACATATTTTTTTAACACATTAAGTGTCCTGCGTGAGTAATTCAGAGTCGTGCCATAAAAATACGAGGGTTTTAGCCAATTTAAATTCACATTGAAAAAAGATTACTATGAGAATTTTAGCATCCGCTATTAAAGAAAATCTTCATTTCCTAAGCTCAAATTCAAATAAAACTGAGACTATTAGCTACTTCAGATTTCAGAATAATCTAACTTGATAATCAACATTTCAAAAAATATATTTTATTATATTGAATAAGAAAAATTACAACTTGTAATATTAATTTAGGACAGATAGCCTGATAGAGTATATCTTTAGTAAAAAAAAAAAAAAAAAAAAGTACGTGGAGGCGTAATTATTTTTTTTCATTTGGAAAATTTAGATGCAAACCGTACCACGAGGTTCTCGTTCAAACCTGATATAGGTACTAATGAAAAGTAGCATAAATTTTATAGAATTAATGGAGGTAAATACAAGTTAACCAAAGTTAGAAGTGACTTGTTTGATGATAGAGTAGTACTCTTCGAATACACGTGCAATGTGTACATGAACAATTGAACATCATCACGGTTGACCTTAGTCAAACATTCTTTACTATGATTGGCTTTTGGATAAAAAATGAAACCCTTTTTGTTTTGATGATTATGGCTTAACGTTCTAAATCATGGTCATTGATTAGAATTCACTCATAATAATTGGATTAATCTAGACATTTCAAACATTGTTTTGTTTGATTAATATTTGGATCACAAATGTAACATTTTCTTCTTTTTCTTTAATTCAAGACTAAGTTAAGAATCTCTCAAAATACCAAGAACAAGCAAGTTGTGCAGGGTAAGGCAAATGAAGTAAAGGCATTGCCTTAAGCTCCCAAAATGTTAACGACCCTAATTTTAAGTATTAGGTGTCACATATATTTTATATAATTATTTTTAATAAAATATTTTAAATTTTTAATTAAAGTTATACGATTTAGTGATAAATAAGAATAAATTTCTCTCTCATTTAATAAAATAGACGTTATTAAATCTAATTTTTCTCCTCTATTTACAATCATATATTTTTATTTTCAAATAATTTTACTCTCTAGTTTTAACTCAGTTTTTCTGAATTGGATATTTCTTTACACCATTGGTTTTTGATCCATCCATAGAAGCAATTATTTTGTGTTCACCTTGTTAAGTGAAATCCCCAAATGCAATGGGACATAAGGTTCGAAAGTTTATCGGTGCCCAGTGACGAATGCAGGATATATATTAAGGGTGTTTAAAAAAAATTGGATTGTAGCTCACATGTACCGAACCTGTGATTTTATGCACATTTTGAACACCCTTGACCACTAAGCCAAGCATTTGCCTTGTGTCAAGGGTGTTCAAAACTTAATATATAGAGATAAAAAATAAATTTTGCCTTATATATACAATGTAATTTTTCGGCGAAGTGTGTTCGGGTGAACACCCTTGCGCCCCTTGCCTCCGCCCCTGATTGTGCCCCCTCTATCTTCTTCCTCTTACTTAGTGACATATTTCATTTACAACAGAGTTCCAAATCGTGATGAACAGAGGCAAAATCAGGATTTCAAGTTTATGGGTTTGGAATTCTAATTGTTTTAAGTTATTGGATTCCAATTAATAATTTATACATATTCAATAATTTTTTTAAAACAAATACAAGGTTTGAACCAGAGCTACTGGGTTCGGACGAATCCGCTGGCAACACTACAAAAGAAATTTAAAGGCTTTTTAGTATGTTTGACTTTATAGTAGAAAATAAGTTGAACCACCAACAATAGTTGTGGCAGAGTGGTAAGTACTTATTCATTATTAACCAAAGGTCTGAAATCGAGATCCTGTGTATGGAATCGTCTTTGTTAGGGAGCGATTTATCCCCAAGGTGGGACTTTCCGACGTGAATCCGGATTTAGTCGGGTTCCAATGCGAATACTTAACACCAGATGAAAAAAAAAAATGAGCCGCCCCTTCAATTGTGACAGTTTCTATTTTTTATATTTTTGACTAGTAACATATATGCATACTAGAGTTTCTCATTGTGGTAAACGTGTTTGTGAGGGACTTAAGTTAATATCTAAAAATTGGTCAAATTAATCCATAGTGTAATAAGGAAAACCCCAATAATAGGGTCAGTACATGAAATAGGCACTGTTTATGTCACTTCTTAATAAACTTTCAAGACATTAACCAACAAAAACTCCACTTGGTATATATTCTTGTTCTCTGAAAACACCTGACAATTCATTGGTTTCTTTTTCTTGTCAATTCTATGTTACCTTTATAGCTCCATTCATGCATTGCTTCCCCTTTTTCTCTCTCCTTAAATTATTGTACAAGTTATAGTCCATTATCAAACATATTTATCGTTAATATATAGGAGTTCTCGGAATCGAATTCTGGGTATGTATAGTTTTTTTTGTTAAAGGATATTTTGCCCTCAATATTGGATTTTACGATACAAATTCAAATTTAGTCAGGATCTATTATAGGTACAAATACTGGGTAGGAAACCCAAAAAAAAAAAAAAAGTACTCCAACCCCCTCCTGGATTAACTTACGTTGGGCCTCGACTATTTCATCAAATATTTATTACCACTCACCAACAAGAACACAAATGCTCTTGTTTTCTCCTTTTTCCCTTGTATGTATGAAGATTTTGAAGGAAAAGGCAGTCAAACAAACTTAGTGCAGATTATTGACCATAATATTTGCATTTAGATTTAGTGGGTGGTACCCAAATGAGTGGGAAATAATTGTTATTTTTACTAGTTGGTTTTGTTTGAAAGGGGAATAGAACAACTATTTCTAGTACTTTTATGGTGAGGTGTACAAATTCACATGATTCTTGGCTTTGGATTTGTCTACTAAAGGAGAGAACACATTGTAAAAAGCATCCAAAATAGTTGACAACCCCAACCCCACATTTGTCCCTCTCTGTTTACAATCTATCTCAACTTTAAACTGTACAAAAACTTAACACATCCACCCCATTACCCCTAGATTTTGTACTTTGATATGTAGTGAAATTATCATGATCCATGACTTGTTGTTACTTGTAGAAAATGTAGAGAATCCCTTTGCTCTAAAAAAAATTACCTTAAGTTAATTATTTTTATTTTAAAAAGGCAACCCGGTGCACTACTAGTTACAAAGCTCCAATAAGGTATCGAGAGATCTATCACAATCAGGTGTGAATTGATTATCTCTATTTGTAAACTATCCCTCTTCCTATTTCTTGACACCCAACTTTTTCCTATGTATTTTATACTTAAAATACTTTCAAAATAGCATATCTACGCATATATGAGCATCCCAAAAGATCTTCGGCATTTTTAAAGGATTTATGGCCTATTTTTACACCATATATCCCAATAATTATTCCCAAAACTCTCCATTTTGGAGAATAGTTTATTTTATTCTCACATTTTACATCAAAACCTAATTTACATAATTTTTGCATAATTTTACAAGTCCATTTGGTATTCTAAAACTAAATTGCATGAAATTGTAATTTTAGCCCACTTTCAGATATAATTTAATAGCAATTTTTAACTACGAAGTCATTCCCAATATTTTTAAATTAATACTTACATATTATTTACTAACTCAGTATTTTTATTTAGATTTTAAAAATCTTTTACTATTTTTATAAAATCAAAAAAATGGCTATTTTAATTATGGCCTCAATTACTTTCAATTATAGCCTATTGGGCATCTTAAGTTTGATCCCAAATTCAGCTCAAATCGATGACCCAATTCCATTTTTACCCGGGTAAATCGTCCCTTTACCCATTTAATTAAACCTGTCTGTTCCATCTTTTAATCATAGCCGTTGATCATTTTGATCAACGGCCCACATCCACTCTTTCCTTTTTAATTTCAGAACACCCTAATCCTACTCTCATTTCCATTTCAGTCGTCGCCCTCAAACCCCCCCTTCCCCTTCTCTCAAAACTCTCTCTAACACCACTCGAAATCCTAACAACCTACCATCTTCTCCGACCAGATCCACCGGCATCCATGGCTTCCCAGGGCCATGGATGGCCTATGCTCTCTTCCCATCACTCCCAAATCATGATTATTCAAGGTTCTTCGAGGTTCGATCTTCAACAGGCTTGTTCAGGTCCTCTACCGACCTGAGTTCCTTTGATTTCTCCAGCTCCATTCCGGCATGTTTGAGCTTTGGCAAGGCTTAGCCATGGCCCAGACTCGTTCAAAGATCAGATCTTTCTAGGCCTTCTCATTTTTAGGGTTTTTGAGAAACCCTAAATTGTGTGTTCGAGGTTCTTTCTTCCCTTGTTTTCTTATATATGTAACTGATCCATGTTCCACTCGAGATTCTGATGATTTTCCCTAATTTTCTTTCTTAAAAAATTAGTCTATTCAATTTAGGGTTTTCAAAAATCTTAAAAGTGTTTCTTCTTCTTCTTCTTCTTCTTCTTCTTCTTCTTCTTCTTCTTCTTCTTCTTCTTCTTCTCTTTATGTGAATCTGTATGTTCATTCCATGGCTTATGTATTTTCTTTTGTTCTTATGTTTCGTCGCTAATACGCATGTTTCTCTACCTTTGTCCTGTTACTGCTTCTACTGATTTTTGTCTACGAGTATGCTTTACATGTTTATCTTGCATGTCCTTCTACTGTTTCTCATACTAAGATTGTTTGTCTTTACTGGATTCATTTGGGTTCTAAACGTATTTCTTTTACTCGTTTCCTAAATTCCATGACATCTCTCCTTTCTTTTGAGTTCTGAGCTTTCTCTTAAACTTGTTCTTTACAATTTTGGCACTCTACTGCTTTTAATTTGCTACGTGTGTTTTCGTGTTCCCTCAGGGAACTCTGGAAAAGTTCCCTAAGCTTATTGTAAAGGCTTGTCTTCTCTCTTCTATATCCTACTCAGGTTGAAACCCTAGGGTTTGGGTCTTTGCAAGTTTGACTCTAGGGTTCTGCTCTAAAAGACCCTAGGCTCTCGAACTCATGCAGAGTTTACAATCAATTTGGAATTTCCTATTTATAATTTGAAATCACTTATGACCGTCTCTTTTGTTTGATACTAGCATGCTTATATACGAGGGTT
Organism: Nicotiana noctiflora; assembly: GCA_032618575.1. NCBI lineage: Eukaryota > Viridiplantae > Streptophyta > Magnoliopsida > Solanales > Solanaceae > Nicotiana > Nicotiana noctiflora. The sequence goes on from JASVEL010001178.1 coordinate 192,814, forward strand.
TTCTTCTGAATTGATTCTGTTAGCTTGTGATTGATTTCAATCTCCTTTTACTAAGGCTTGATTGATTTTTGTTACTGATTTTTACAGGTTAACCTCTTTTCCCCCTTTCCTGACTAAGTTCATTCAAACATGATTTTAAATTTCTGGTTGTTTGATTGATTTACTTTCCTTATTTCTCAAAACTGTATACTATATGGTTCTTGCCTTAAATAGACTATATGAACTTACCCCTATTATGCTACTCTGAAAAAGTTTTCATTATTTTTCTTTCCTTAATTACTTATTCCCGTTTGAAATCAAATCCCTTTGACTAAGGGAGATCCTATTTGATTGACTTAAATTTTATTTCTTTGCCTTTTTGTTTACTCGTTTTTGCACTATAAAAAGAGACAACCTTTTCAACACTCAACAAGGTTCTTTTCTGCACCTTTGCAATAACACACACATAGAATTCAGAATTAAGAACACGTTTTCGAATACTTATCACTTTCAAATACCTTCTCTACTATTGCTTTCTCTACTGAGCACCCTGCTCCCTTTCTCTTTACTATTTGAGAGAATTCTTGAGCTCCTCTTGAACTCATAATACTACGGAGGAATTGATCCTGCTTACTGCTGCCTATTTGTTTTCTTTTGTTGTTTGGTGTTTCTAAACTTACAACTGGTATGTCTTTCTAGTTAAATAATACCCTCTAAACTATGTGTTTATTTTATGCCATGCTCTCTTGCACTATGTGTTCATCCTAGTCTGTTATGCTCTCCTTCCTTAGGCTTCTACACCCTTATTTTGTTATGCTTTCTTGCTTTCCTTGTGTTTCTGTAGATGCTTGTCTATATGAGTCCCTTCCCTTTGACCCTCTCTTATGTGTGAGTGCAATTATGAGTCATATTGGCACTCTATTACTGTCACTCATGACTTAGAATTAGGTTCTCTTGAACCTCTACTCAAATCAATTCACATTCCCTTTACCCATTGTGTGTTGAGCCTTAACTCAGGTCTGGTGGTATCCTAATCACCATCCAGATCTAAATTTGACTTCTAAAGTCTTCTCTTTATTTGTTTGGACCAAGTGGAGGGTCAGAGGTGTGCCAGTCTATGCCCATGGTTGGGTATGACCACCTTCTGCTATGGCTCCCTAACCCCTCTCCCACTTTGCACTTATTCCTAGTTTCTAAGTTCTGCCCTACTTTTGGTAAGCCATGCTTTGGGACCCTGGTTTTCCCTCTGAATTTGGATGCCTGAGGGCCGGCTATTCCACACTGCAGTATTTTGTTATTATATCTAGAGTGCAACCACTGCCTGGAGCCCTCGAGACTCCTTGGAACTCTGAAACACTTTGGATGAGAGAAGGCTTTGGAAATCTGGAATCCGAAATTGGTGAAACACATGATATTGGATATTGAGATTGAATTAGGCTGCTCGGATCTAGCTGTAGGATGTGATGTATTTTTAATTGTTTTTTTTCTTTCTTCTGGTTCTATAATAATTCCGTGTATAAAACCCGGGGAAGTATTAGTGAAAGGGTGTGGGATGAGTTTACTTTATTGCACAAAAGGGTAGATAACATGCTTATAGGTTTAATGTTTTAATCACCTAGATACCATGCCTATAAGATTTAATATTCAGTCATATTGCAAATCATTAGAAATCATGCCTATAGGACTTAATATTTATGTAAAAAGTTGCATATAGAAACCATGTTTATAGAAAATGCATATGCGCCAGGCAAAACTATAGGATAACCAAGCCTGCCGTCCATTTACCCACTCTGTAATAAGTTCTAAAGCCCAGAACAATTCTATCTCGCTTAGTCTGTTTAAGTGATAATAACTGGGTAACTGGTTTTTTACGTTTCAGTGTCACATTTTCAATATAATACTCTTATGAGCCTGTAATGCTTTTAAAATTTCTGCAAATCTGCCCGAAGCAATTCTTTTAAATTTTCTGTTCATCTGTTGAAGCTATCTTTCAAAAGAGTCCTTTAATTCACTCTTTCTTTTAAGGCGTTTTTGCATTTTTTACAACTCTCTTGTATTTTCACTCAAACAAATCTGCAGATTCCAAAGTTATTTCTATACATTCACAATTTTGCAACTTCCTATTCAAATTCTTATGCATTAGGCTCTTGTCTGAAAATAGTGCTTTCTAGATAACTCATTTAAAATACTTCAATTTCTAACAATTGGATCCGGGTTACCTAATGCAGACTTTTATCTAATTATATGTGTTAAACTAGTCCGTCTACCGCTTAAGTTTTACTACTAAGACCAAACCAGTATATGTAAGGCATCCTAAACTAAGTGGAATCTGATTTATGGGGTTTTATGTGAGCCTTGCATGTTTGTTTGTCAATCCCCTTAAATGCTATTTGTTTTGTTTGTCGCTACTAGTAGTTTATCCTTTTAAACCACATATATGCCTCTACCCCTTTTAGGATTAGAAGTTCTAATGCCCCGGGACTGATAGTTTGAGACGGGTAATAGCATGCAATAGGCGAACGATACTATTCCGCGCTCTAATACCTTAACGGGGTGGGGTGGATATAGAGATGATGATAACACGATAACACTATGCATAAAATTGGGTACCAGTGTTCTGCGAATGATCCATGTAACATATAAACATAGGACCCCCTTTCCTCTTTATTTTTTAATAATTTTTTTTTAGAATTATGAAAGCTGTCTAATCCCAACTTTCGCTTCTTACACTTCCTTTAAGTTACTTGTACCAATTATTTAACGTCTTTTCCTTTACTTGTGTATCTCTCCTTTAATCACAAAATTATTTCCTTCCAAATTTTAGCATTTCTAAGTACTTTTCATGTTCTTATTTGTAATCATGTCCCATGTTTGGAATGTTTGTTTATTTATTTGTTTACCTGCATTTAAATTCACAATTGTAGCATGGTCGGGAACCATACTAGTGGATCTTGAGGGGTACCTAACACCTTCCCCTCGAGATAATCTCAAGGCCTTACCCGAACTCTGATTTTCTTTCAAGTCTTCTTCTTCTCTTTAAGGTGTCCTCGTGCACAATAATCATTAGGTGGCGACTCTTCGAAATTCAAAACCCAATTCCTCAAAAGGAAATAAGAGTTGTTTTGTCCATAATGTCGTAAACCCAATTCTGCCTTCTTTAAGGCGGCGTAAAAGGGGGGCGTCGACACTATTTAGGGAGTTGAGGCGATAAATGGCTTGATGAACTGTTTGCTATGTGCGGGGTTTGAGAAAGGGCCAGAAAAGTCTATTGTATGAAACCTACCTTGCATTTCTGCGAGAAATTACGGCTCGAACTCGTGACCTCCTGATCACGTAATAACAACTTTAACGGTTTCTAAGTTACTACATTATACTTCAAGAAATTATATTTGCTAACCAAAAAAAAAAAAGAAAATCTTTGCATGATCTTTGTATCGAAAATTTTTACAACCTACACGCTCTTATTAATTATTAACTATATATAGAAAAGCCTTTAAAAAATCAATGTTCAAAATGTGATCACATACGTATAATGTTAAATATCGATTAAACAAATTAGTTGGATCAACCATATGAATCTTTTATATTCATTCCGCTCTATTCAAATCTGCTCATGTGTTGCGCTTGGAAAGGCATGTCCCAATAAATTGCCATTTAAAGAACTTATCAAAGTTTAATTATTTTTACACTAACTTTAATTTTGCCGCAAAACTTCTCCTTTATTCGAATTTAGGATTAAAAAAATATTATATAAGTAAATGATTCTACTTAATAAAAGCCAAAATCTACCTAGGTGATAATAAGAATCTAAGTTAGAGGGGGGTCACTTTTGCCCTTTCAATCTATATATGAGTTGCTTCTTTGAGCAAAGTTGGTATATATTCCCATTATATTTCGAATGTTTTTCCAAAAATTTGCCCTCTAAAGCTTGGGATGCCTTCCTTCTAATTTCTAAACCTTTAATTCTCACCCCTTTTTAAAGTGAATATTACCTTTTACAATCCAAAATTCCTACTCCCACCAAATAAAGTAGAAGCAAGAACAATAACTTATCTTCTAACCTAACCAACCAATCTCTTTCTCTTACAAATAATCTCCCTTTTCATCTCTCAATCAATAATTTATTATCCTTTTTCTTCTAAGAGTTAAATTTTATGTACTGACAACGTAAAAGAATATTTACACAATGAAATTATCTTTAAGGTAATTATTAGTAAATCAAGTATTAGTTGGTGATGGTAAAGTTTACTATAGTGTAAAAATATACCTGCATTGTCAGTGTTATTACTCAAATCCTTTTCCCAAAGGTTGTGTTTGGGCTAACTTGAGCATATCTTAGCTATTTCACTATGTACTAGTTACCTCTCCTCGGTATAAATATTAAACAATCTTGCCCATTAAAATTTATACAACAATAACGTATTCAGTGTAATTTTACAAGTGGAATCGAGGGAGAATATTATATACGTAGACCATACCCCTACCTTGAGAAGGTAGACAATGAAATTAATATAAAATTTCTATCATAATAGATGTTGAACCTAGGGGTGGGCGTGTCACGACCCGGATGTTGAACCTAGGGGTGGGCGTGTCACGACCCGGATTTTTCCCCAACATCGGGATCGTGATGGCGCCTACTTGTGGTAGCTAGGCATGCCACTTTATTCACACTATCCTGTTTTTAGCAATATTTCATATTTAAGTTATCAACCAAAACCATAACCTTAATTAAGTAAATGCGGAAGACTTTATAAAAATAGAGATAAGCAGTTTCAAGGTAAAACAATACCGAAATCCTCTACCCAAGACTTGGAGTCACCAACTCACGAACTACTACAGAATACTACACATAAAGGTCTGAAAGAAATATAACATAATCTGTTTGTCTCGGATCAAGAAGACTACAGCTATTAACATAAATAAAAGGAAGAGATGCCGGGACTGCGGACACCTGCAAGCTACCTCGGTCTCAATATGCTCAACTTCTCACGCAAAAGATCTACTGCTGTTGCTCCTGATCGAAACCTGGACCTGTGCAAAAACGCACAGAAGTGCAGTATCAGCACAACCGACCCCACGTGTTGGTAAGTGCCTGACCTATCCCGGCGAAGTAGTGACAAGCCTAGGACCAGATACCCACATAAACCTGTGCAGTTCTATATATATATGTACACCACAAGATAACGAGAAATAACCAAGTAACAACGCAACAAGGAATGTCACAGAAGAACTCAACAGTTAACAATAGTTATTAAATCAACAAGGAAAACAAGTATAATGAGAAACAAGTAATGTCAAGTCGGTGAAATAGCAAATAGTTGCACGGCATCAGTCTTCGTGCTTTTACTCTCATCCTCACCAAATAAGCAAATAAAGTGCACGACATCACCCTTCGTGCTTTCACTCTCATCCTCACATCCATGGTACGGCATGATCCTTCGTATATGGTTCAATAACAAGGCACGCCATGATCCTTCGTGCATAATCAATAACATGGAACGGCATTAACCTTCGTGCAAAAATCTATAAGCAAGGCACGACATTAACCTTCGTGCATAATCAATAAATCAAGGCACGACATCACCCTTCGTGCATTATCACTCTTCCTCACCCAAATAACAATCAAAGTTAAGGGCAGAGAATGAACACAATAAATTATGAACCGTCCCGGCAAGGGACACAATAATCATCACAATAAAGTCCCGGCAAGGGCAATCACTATCTCACTTCACAACAAGTCCTAGCAAGGGAGAACAATAACAATTCTACAACCCGGCAGAGGTTCAACAATTTATCTTTAGAATGTCTCACCACAAGTATTAACAACGACTCACGGTCATGCAAGATGCCAGTGTATGGATGCTCTTCACCACAGCCCATACACCACACTCGATCACATAGCACATAGCACATAATCATATTCCCTCAAGCTAGGATAGAACAAACACTTACCTCTAGCCTTGAAGTCTAAATTACTCTTCAATTATAGCTTTTTCCCCGAAATTCCACTTTCAACTAGCTTGAATCTAATCACAATTGATTCCATTATATTAATAAATATTAAATAACTTGGTTTGAATGCTTAAAAATAGTTTTCCCAAAGTTTATCCCAAAATTTCCCAAAACGCCCCTGGCCCACGTGGTCGGAACTCGAGGTTCGGACCAAAATCCGGTTACCCATTCCCCCACGAGTTCAAATATATGATTTGTTTCAAAATTGGACCTCAATTCGAGGTCCAATTGCCCAATTTCATGAAAACCCTAGGTTCTACCAAAAACATGGATTTCTACCATGAAAACCTTTGATTTCTATTGAAAAACATGTTTAATGTTGTTAGGAATTGAAAGAATTAAGTAAAAAGTGACTTACAATTGCTTTGGAGTGAATTTTCTCTTGAGAGGTCGTGTGTGGTGTGTGGGTTTTTGAAAAAGTGAAGAATGAACTGAAAAATTCATTTAAGTATAGAATTGCACAGCTGCGGATATCGCAATTGCGAACATTTGTTCGCAATTGCGAACGCTACATGTCTGGGGTCTGCTGTTCTCGCATTTGCGAGAGAAAGTTCGCATTTGCGAACTCTAGCCAAGGTCTGCCAGTCTCGCATTTGCGAGACTTCCTTCGCATTTGCGCAGGTGAGGCCTCCCTGCCCAGGATCGCATTTGCGACCCTTTGTTCGCATTTGCGTACATTGGCCATCTGAGGCCTTTTTCGCATTTGCGACATTTTGTTCGCTTTTGCGAACTTGGCATGATTCTGGCAGACTTCGCATTTGTGAAGTATGGTTCGCATTTGCGAACCAAGGCCAGTCTGGGTCCTCTCGCAATTGCGAGAAAATCTTCGCAATTGCGAAGACAACAGCTGGGTGAAAAACTAGCTGTGTTAAAATTCAAAAATTGAACCAACGGCCTATCAAATCTTCACCCGAGCCCCTCGGGCTCCAAACCAAACATGTACACAACACCAAAAACACATTAAAAACTTGTTCGTGGGATCACAACGCCAATATAACATCGTTTTCATCAAATCAAGTCTCAAGTTCATGATTTTCATACTTTTGGTTTTCAATACTTTCAAACTTGGAACTCAAGGTCCAAAACATATCAAACGACATCCAAATGTCACCAAACTTTGCAGAAAGCACATTTAAGACTTGTACCAGGCGTCGGAACCAAAATACGATCCCGATACCATGGTCATTTAATTCATTTTCCTTTAATAATTACAACAAAAACAATTTCACAGAAAAATTCATAACTTGGGCTCTAGGCCTCAGAATTCAACTCTGGATGCATGTCCAAGTCCTATATTTTCCTACGGACCCTCCGGGACCGTCCGATCGCGGGTCCGGGTCCGTTTACCAAAAATGTTGACCGAAGTCAACTATATCAATATTAATATCATTTTTCTTCAAATTTCTCATAGAATTCATATTTTCTATCACTAAATCTTTCCGGCTGCATGCCCGGATCGTGCATGTAAATCGAGGCAACATAGAATGACATTTTCAAGGCCTCGGAAGTGCGGAACAAATGAGTAAAGCAGGTGATGACCCTTTGGGTCGTTACATCCTCCACCTCTAAAACAACCATTCGTCCTCGAACGGACAAGAGAAGGAAGTACCTGAGTCAGGGAACAAGTGAGGGTAGCGGCTCCGCATTTCGGACTCGAAATCCCAGGTCGATGCCTCAGGAGGCTGACCTCTCCACTGAACACGCACAGAAGGGTAACTCTTTGACCTCAACTGTCGAACCTTCCGGTCGAGAATGGCCACCGACTCCTCCTCATAGGATAGATCATTGTCCAATTGGACAGTACTGAAGTCTAACACATGTGTGGGATCGCCGTGGTACCTTCTGAAGCATAGATACATGAAAAATTGGATGCACGACTGATAAGCTAGGCAGCAAAGCTAGTCTGTAAGCCACCCCTCCCACTCGGTCTAGAATCTCAAATGGTCCAATATACCTAGGGCTGAGCTTGCCCTTCTTCCCGAACCTCATCACACCCTTCATAGGCGACACTCGAAGCAATACTCGCTCACCAACCATGAAATCTACATCTCGAACCTTACAATCCGCATAAGTCTTCTGTCTGGACTAAGCTGAACGCAATCTCTCCTGAATAGTCTTGACCTTATCCAAGGCCTCCTGAACTAAGTCTGTACCCAACAACCGAGCCTCTCCCGACTAAAACCATCCGACTGGAGATTGACATCGCCTACCATACAATGCCTCATACGGGGCCATCTGGATGCTGGACTGGTAGTTGTTATTATAGGCGAACTCTGCTAATAGCAGAAACTGGTCCCACGGGCCTCCAAAATCAACGACACAGGCTCGAAGCATGTCCTCTAGAATCTGAATAGTCTTCTCGGACTGACCATCCATTTGAGGATGAAAAGTTGTACTCAGCTGAACCTGAGTGCCTAACTCCTGCTGGACCGCTCTCCAGAACCGCGAGGTAAACTGAGTACCCCGATCGGAGATAATAGATACCGGCACCCCATGAAGTCGAACAATCTCCCTAATGTAAATCTCTGCTAACCTATCCGATGAGTAGGAGACAGATACTGGAATAAAGTGTGCTGACTTGGTCAACCTATCAACAATGACCCAAATAGCATCAAATTTCCTCCGAGTCAAAGGAAGTCCAGTAATGAAGTCCATAGTGATCCTCTCCCATTTCCACTCGGGAATTTCGATTCTCCGGAACACACCACCAGGCCTCTGGTGCTCCTATTTCACCTGCTGACAATTTAGACACCGAGCGACATACGCAATGATATCTTTCTTCATCCTGCGCCACCAATAGTGCTGCCGTAAGTCCTGGTACATCTTCGCGGCGCCCGGGTGAATAGAATACCGCGAACTGTGGGCCTCCACTAAGATCAACTCTTGAATCCCTTCAACATTGGGCACACAAATTCGACCCTGCAATCTCAGTACCCCATCATCATCTAGATTTACCTTCGTGGCACCTCCCCGCTATACTGTATATCTCAAATCACGCAAATGAGGATCATCAAATTGCCTATGACGGATACGCTCTAATAGAGAAGAACGAGCGACCGTGCAGGCTAACACCCTACTAGGCTCAGAAATGTCTAATCTCATGAACCGGTTGGCTAAGGCCTGGACATCTAGAGCATATTGTCTCTGACCGACCGGAATGAATGCAAGACTACCCATGCTGGCAGACTTTCTACTCAATGCATCGGCCACCACATTGGCTTTACCTGGGTGGTATAGAATAGTCACATCATAGTCTTTCAGCAACTCTAACCATCTTCGCTGTCGTAGATTCAACTCCTTTTGCTTGAACAAGTACTGTAGGCTTTTGTGATCAATGTACACCTCACACGTCACACCATATAGATTATGCCTCCAGATCTTTAAGGCATGAACCACTGCTATTAAATCAAGATCATGCACTGGATAATTCTTCTCATATATTTTTAACTGTCTCAAAGCATAAGCGATAACCTTACCATTCTGCATTAATACCGCTCCAAGCCCTGTACAAGATGCGTTATAATAAACTGTATAAGGCCCTGCACCAGTTGGTAGTATCAGCACAGGTGCGGTAGTCAAGGTTGTCTTGAGCTTCTGAAAGCTCGCCTCACACTCTTCTGACCACTGGAACTGGGCACCCTTCTGGGTCAACCTGGTCATCGGGGCCGCAATAGAAGAAAACCCCTCTACAAATCGACGGTAGTAACCTGCTAACCCCAAGAAACTCCGGATCTCAGTCACTGAAGCAGGTCGAGGCCAATTCTGGACTGCCTCAATCTTCTTTGGGTCCACCTAAATACCTTCCACTGATACAATGTGACCCAGAAATGCCACCGAACTCAACCAGAACTCACATTTCGAAAATTTGGCATATAGCTGATTGTCCTTTAGAGTCTGAAGAACCACTCTGAGGTGCTGCGCGTGCTCTTCCTGGCCGCGGGAGTATACCGGGATGTCATCTATAAAGACTATCACGAACAAATCTAAGTAAGGCCTGAATACCAAATTCATCAACTCCATGAATGCTGCCGGGGCATTGGTCAACCCGAATGACATGACTAAGAATTCATAATGCCCATATCTAGTGCGAAAGGCTGTCTTAGGAATGTCAGCCGCCCTGATCTTCAGCTTATGGTAGCCTGACCTCAAGTCTATCTTTGAGAACACCATCGCTCCCTGGAGCTGGTCAAACAAATCATCAATCCTCGGTAGTGGATACTTATTCTTTATTGTCACATTGTTCAGTTGCCGATAATCAATACACATCCGCATCGAGCCATCTTTCTTCTTCACAAACAATACATGTGCTCCCCAGGGGGAAACACTGGGCCTGATAAAGCCCTTCTCAAGAGGTCTTGCAACTGATCTTTCAACTCTTTTAACTCCGGCGGGGCCATACGATAGGGTGGGATAGAGATGGGCTGAGTGCCCGGTGCCAGATCAATACAGAAATCAATATCCCTGTCGGGTGGCATGTCCGGCAGGTCTGAAGGGAAAACTAGGAAACTCCTGTACAATAGGGACTGACTCAATAGAAGGAACCTCTGCGCTGGAATCACGAACATAAGCCAGATAAGTTAGACACCCCTACTCGACCATGCGTCGAGCCTTAACATAGGAAATAACAGTGCGAACAAAGTGGCTTGAGGTACCTTTCCACTCTAGTCGGGGTGATTCTGGCAAGGCCAAGGTCACAGTCTTGGCATGACAATCTAAAATAGCATGATATGGGGACAACCAGTCCATCCCCAATATGATATCAAAATCCACCATGTCCAAAAGCAAAAGATCAACACGGGTCTCAAGACCCCCAAAGATAACTACGCACGAACGATGCACCCGGTCGACTACAATGGAGTCGCCCACTGGTGTAGACTCATAAACTGGAATATCCAGAGCATAGCTGGGTACGGCCAAATACGGTGCAGAGTAGGAAGACACATATGAATATGTAGACCCGGGGTCAAATAATACTGAAGCACCTCTGCCACAAACAAGAATGGTACCTGTAATCACGACATCTGATGCCTCTGCCTCTGGCCTGGCTGGTAAGGCATAAAATCGGGGATCATCACCTCCCCTCTGAGCTACATCTCTAGGACGGTCATTAACTGGCTGACCTCTGCCTCTGGCTCGACAGTCTCCACCTCTACGGTCTCGACCTCCACCTCTATGATCTCTACCCCCGCCTCTGGCTGGCTGGGCAGGCTGAGGGTCAGCTGGGGCCTAAATCATGGGACGAGGGCCCCACTGCTGAGTGTTGCCCGTCGCTCGAGGGCAGAATCTGACAAGATGACCTGGATCACCACAACCGTAGCAACTCTTAGGCTACTGGGGCCGCTGGCCCTGACGACCTGAATGGCCTCCACGAACACTCTGAAGAGGTCGGGCAATAATAGGAGACTAATCTGAATACTGCTCACGAAACCCACGATCACCTGGTCTACCCTGTGAAGCCTGAAGGGCGGAATGGAAAGGCCTGGAAGACTGGCCCCTATCAAAAGATTCCCTGCCACCAGAAGACGAACCACTAAACCTGCCTGAATGATGAGCCCTCTTGTCTTAAGAATAACCACCTCCCTAAGCAAAAGCCATCTCAACTCTATGTGTTGCATTAGTTCCCTCCTGAAATGATATATCACTCCGCAATCCCATAGCCATCTGAAGTCTAATTGGCTGATTAAGCCCATCTATGAACCTGCAAACCCTCTCCCGCTTTGTGGGAAGTATCACCAGTGCATGACGTGCCAAATTAACAAATCTCATCTCATACTGAGTGACAGTCATAGTGCCCTTCTGGAGGCGCTCAAATTGCCTCCAAAGTGCATCCCGCTGAGTAACAGGGAGAAACTTCTCCAAAAATAACTCTGCAAACTGATCCCATGATAAAGCCGGGGACCCTGCTGGCCGACTCAAACAATAATCCCTCCACCAAGTCTTGGCAGATCCAGAAAGCCTGAATGCACAGAAGTCAACTCCATTGGACTCCACTATCCCCATAGTCTTGAGAATTTTACGGTAACTGAATAAGAAATCCTGAGGATCATCAGATGTGGCACCGCTGAAGGTAGTGGTAAATAGCTTGGAGAACCGATCAAGTCTCCAAAAAGAATCAGAAGTCATGGCCGCTCCATCTCCGGCCTCAGCTGTGGTACCTGACTGAGTGGCCACAGCTGGCTGAACCACTGGTGCCTGAGGCTGAGGAGCTACTAGCTCCGAAGTACGGGAAATAGGAGTCTGGGCCCTTCCTCCAGCCTGAGAAGTGGCTGGTGCAACTGGTAATAAGCCTGCTCTGGCAACGCTATCTATAAAACCCGCTATCCTGACCAAAGCCTCCCGAAGATCCGTGGTAAATAAAGCCTCTCCTAGGACGTGAGTTGGGCCCACTGGAGCTGCTGGGACTGGAACCTCCTCGCTAGTCTCAATGTGAGGCTCCACCTCTGGAATAGCTGCCGGGGCTGAGCTCTGCCCCTACCACGGCCTCCGATATGGCCTCGGCCCCTACCCCTTACGGGAGCTGCCTGGGGCTCGGGCTGCTGGTCAGCGGACGAAGAAGCGCGTGTCCGCACCATCTGCGAAAGCACACAGTAGAAGTTCAATCAGTATTTGAAGAACAAATCGCACGATAAGAAGGAACAAATGAGAGACTCTTTCCTAACTCAATAGACTCTGGAGGACAAGTACAGACGTCTCCGTACCTACCTCTCAAACTCTACTAAGCTTGTTCGTGAGTGGTGAGACCTATGTAACTTAGAGCTCTGATACCAACTTGTCACGACCCGGATTTTCCCCCAACATCGGGATCGTGATAGCGCCTTCTCGTGGTAGCTAGGCAAGCCACTTTATTCACACTATCCTGTTTTTAGCAATATTTCATATTCAAGTTATCAACCAAAACCATAACCTTAATTAAATAAATGCGGAAGACTTTATAAAAATAGAGATAAGCAGTTTCAAGGTAAAACAATATTGAAATCCTCTACCCAAGACTTGGAGTCACCAACTCACGAACTACTACATAATACTACACATAAAGGTCTGAAAGAAATATAACATAATATGTTTGTCTCCGATCAAGGAGACTACAAATATTAACATAAATAAAAGGAAGAGACGCCGGGCCTGCGGACGCCTGCAAGCTACCTCGGTCTCAATATGCTCAACTTCCCACGTAAAAGATCTACTGCTGCTGCTCCTGCTCAAAACCTGGACCTGTGCAAAACGCACAGAAGTGTAGTATCAGCACAATCCGACCCCATGTGCTAGTAAGTTCCTGGCCTATCCCCGCGAAGTAATGACAAGCCTAGGACCAGACACTCACATATAAACCTGTGCAGTTCTATATATATGTACACCACAAGATAACGAGAAATAACCAAGTAACAACGCAACAAGGAATGTCACAGAAGAACTCAATAGTTAACAACAGTTATTAAATCAACAAGGAAAACAAGTATAATGAGAAACAAGTAATGTCAAGTCAATGAAATAGCAAATAGTTGCACGGCATCACCCTTCGTGCTTTTACTCTCATCCTCACCAAATAAGCAAATAAAGTGCACGGCATCACCCTTCGTGCTTTTACTCTCATCCTCACATCCATGGTGCGGCATGATCCTTCGTACATGGTTCAATAACAAGGCACGTCATGATCCTTCGTGCATAATCAATAACATGGCGCGACATTAAACTTCGTGCAAAAATCGATAAGCAAGGCACGACATTAACCTTCGTGCATAATCAATAAATCAAGGCACGACATCACCCTTCGTGCATTATCACTCTTCCTCACTCAAATAACAATCACAGTTAAGGGCAGAGAATGAACACAATAAATCATGAACCGTCCCGGCAAGGGACATAATAATCATCACAACAAAGTCCCGGCAAGGGCAATCACTATCTCACTTCACAACAAGTCCCGGAAGGGAGAACAATAACAGTTCTACAACCCGGTAAGGGTTCAACAATTTATCTTTAGAATGTCTCACCACAAGTATTAACAACGACTCACGGTCATGCAAGACGCCAGTGTATGGATGCTCATCCCCACAGCCCATACACCGCACTCGATCACATAGCACATAGCACATAATCATATTCCCTCAAGCTAGGATAGAACAAACACTTACCTCTAGCCTTGAAGTCCAAATTACTCTTCAATTATAGCTTTTTCCCCGAAATTCCACTTTCAACTAGCTCGAATCTAATCACAATTAATTCCATTATATTAATAAATATTAAATAACTTGGCTTGAATGCTTAAAAATAGTTTTCCCAAAGTTTACCCAAAATTTCCCAAAACGCCCCTGGCCCACGTGGTCGGAACTCGGGGTTTGGACCAAAATCCAGTTACCCATTCCCCCACGAGTTCAAATATATGATTTGTTTCAAAATTGGACCTCAATTCGAGGTCCAATTGCCCAATTCATGAAAACCCTAGGTTCTACCCAAAAACATGGATTTCTACCATGAAAACCTTTGATTTCTATTGAAAAACATGTTTAATGTTGTTAGGAATTGAAAGAATTAAGGAAAAAGTGACTTACAATTGCTTTGGAGTGAATTTGCTCTTGAGAGGTCGTGTGTGGTGTGTGGGTTTTTGAAAAAGTGAAGAATGAACTGAAAAATTCGTTTAAGTATATAATTGCACAACTGCGGATATCGCAATTGCGAGCGCTACAGGTCTGGGGTCTGCTGTTCTCGCATTTGCGAGAGAAAATTCGCATTTCCGAACTCTAGTCAAGGTCTGCCAGTCTCGCATTTGCGAAGGTGAGGCCTCCCTGCCCAGGATCGCATTTTGCGACCCTTTGTTCGCATTTGCGAACACTGGCCATTTGAGGCCTTTTCGCATTTGCGACATTTTGTTCGCTTTTGCGAACTTGGCATGATTCTTGCAGACTTCGCATTTGCAAAGTATGGTTCGTATTTGCGAACCAAGGCCAATCTGGGTCCTCTCGCAATTGCGAGAAAATCTTCGCAATTGCGAAGACAACAGCTGGGTGAAAAACCAGCTGTGTTAAAATTCAGAAATTGAACCAACGGCCTGTCAAATCTTCACCCGAGCCCCCCAGGCTCCAAACCAAACATGTACACAACACTAAAAACACATTACAAACTTGTTCGTGCGATCACATCGCCAATATAACATCGTTTTCATCAAATCAAATCTCAAGTTCATGATTTTCATACTTTTGGTTTTCAAAACTTTCAAACTTGGAACTCAAGGTCCAAAACATATCAAACGACATCCAAATGTCACCAAACTTTGCAAAAAGCACATATATAATATTTAAGACTTGTACCGAGCATCGGAACCAAAATACGAGCCCGATACCATGGTCATTTAATTCATTTTCCTTTAATAATTACAGCAAAAATAATTTCACAGAAAAATTCATAACTTGGGCTCTAGGCCTCAGAATTCGGCTCCGGACGCATGTCCATGTAACGACCCGACCGGTCGTTTTAGAAAATTACGCCCCAATCCCTAATTTAACTGTTCCCCTAAGTTCATTTCTGCTATTGTGGTTTGCCGGGAGAGTCGGTTCTGAAATTTGGAGCATTTTGGGACACTTAGTCCCTAAATGAGAGCTTTAAAGCTAGAAAATGGTCCGTAGCCGGAACAGTCTTAAACCGATCTCGGCACGGAAATCCGATGGTTCCATTAGCTCCGTTGGGTGATTTCTGGGTTAGGAGCGCGTTCGGAATGTATTTTGGAGGTCCGTAGCTCAATTAGGCTTGAAATGCCGAAGGTTGAAATTTTGGCGAATACGAACGATAGGTGAGATTTTGATCCGGGGGTCGGAATGGAATTCCGACAATTTCTGTAGCTTCCTTATGTGATTTTGGATATGTCCGCAAATTTTCAGGTAATTCGGACGTCGTTTGGTTGGGTTTTAGATCGGATGTGCAATTCGGAAAGTTTTAAGGAATTTAGGCTTGAATTCGATGTGAATTATGGGTTTTGATGTTGTTAGACGTGTTTTGAGGATTGGAACAAGTTCGAATAAGGTATTAGGATGTGTTGGTGTGTTTGGATGAGGTCCCGGGGGCCTCGGGGTGGTTTCGGATGGTTAAACGGAAGGAAAACATGGAAAATTGCAGGTTGGGCCTTCTGTTCTGTCATTTTCGCCCCTGCGGAAATGGGACCGCAGAGGCGAGCCCGCAGGAGCGGAACTTGGGGCGCAGGAGCGCCTGGGTTCGCAGAGGCGGATCCTCTTCCGCTGAGGCGGAGTCGCGGGTGCGGAAGACTCGTCGCAGAAGCGACCTTGGGTCGGGGAGTGAGAATCCGCAGGAGCGGAGGGGAATTCGCTTAAGCGAGTCCGCAGAAGCGGACCACTGCTCGCAGAAGCGGGAAGTCCCGCACGAGCGGTTGTCCAATCGCGGAAGCGGACGTGCGGAAGCGGTCCTTTTCTCGCAAAAGCGGAATGGGCCAGCCAGGCCTAGACTTCGCAAAAGCGACAAAATGTCGCGGAAGCGGATCCGCAGAAGCGGAATTTTGTCCGCAGAAGCGGAAATCGCAGAGAGTTAATTATATCAGATGTTAGAAATTTCAGAAACATTTCCAAACATTGAGGGCTCGGCTTAAGGGGCGATTTGGGCGATTTTGAAGGGAGATTCAAGGGGTTTCTTCAGGTAATCAACTATGGACTCAAATTATGATTATTGTTGACAATATTATGCAATTATCTCATGAATGTCACACCTCCTTTTGGCGCGCCCGCTACCCGGGGGTAGGAGCGCAAGGGAGTTTTTCCAATTTAAGTGACAATGTTCGAAACGGGATTATTTTATTTATTTCAAAGTCGCCACTTGGAATAAATTAAGGTGTCCCAAGCCACCGATTTATTTAAATCCCGAATCGAGGAAAATTACGACTTTTCAAATTAAGTCTGCGAACCAGAAATTCTAAGTAAGGAATTCGTTGACCCGAGGGAAGGTGTTAGGCAACCCCGAATCCCGTGGTTCTAGCACGGTCGCTTCAATTATTATAAATGGCTAAAATATCCTGATTTTTATACATGCTTATAAATTATATGCTCTAATTAAACTTTAAAACCGCTCTATTAATTTGAAAAACCATACCAAAAGAGAGACTAATTATAACATAGATTCGGATTTTAACAGATAGGTGAATAAATAAAAAAAAAATTCCGAATTGCTTATTTGAAAATCTGCCAATTTAAAGCCATTGTCAAATTAAACCAAAAAAAAAAAATCAATTTATTTAAACAGGGTATCTCTTAAAATTATTTCCAATTAAAGAATCGTACCAAGTTATTTCCTAGCTTTTGACTTATGGCCGGAGATTGAATGAAAAGATATGAGCTAATGGGAAAATTGACCAAAATATACGAAATAGAGTTAATTCGTCTTGGTTAATTATTTAAACGTGAGGTTGCCTACTTTGGATTTCGCTATCCTTAATCTGACATTAATTGATGAAATCGACATTATATGATTAAAGTGACTAACATTGTTATCTAAAGGTATTGTCTAACTTATCTTGCTTGCTTAATTATAAATAGACCTCAAAAGAAAAATCAAAGCAAAGAAAAATCCAAAATTGATTCCAAACATCTTATGTTAATAGCTAAACTTTAACCGACCCAACCTCTTGATTATGCTTAAACTACTTGACTTTAACAAATTACCTATGCAAAATATCAAAGGGAGTCTCAATCCGAGCTGGCTAGTTTTACTTACACAAATCCAAACGTATACTAAAAATATAGAAAAACTAATTAAGTAGAAATGAAAACTGATATCTATTTTTTATCAATAATCCAAAATAATCCAAATTTACAAATACGAGCCTAGCAAGTTTTGTTTCAATTCGTATTAAATAAACATACAAGAATAATGCACCTTCAATCTTCTAATGAATAACTGTACGATATCTATTTTAGCTAACAGTCCTTAATAAGTAGTTAAACAAAATCATTTATGTAACGACTTCAAACAAAGGATTCAAAGTGGTCTTCCAATTCATTTCTGGTACAAGTATGATCGAGCTCAAAAGATGTGTACCTGGAATGTGATAGTACAAATGGAGGAAGAAAGATCAGTAATAGCACAGTGAGCAGCGACAAAAACAGTAACTAACAGCAACAGTGAGCAGCAAACAAAAGTTTCGAGCAACAGAAAATCCCAACCAACACAGCAAATCAATGATTGGATGATAACCAAATTCGAACCAGCATCAAAACAGTGAATGAAAATCCTCAGAATAGTTTCAAAATCAGTTTGGAACTTTAAAACCAATGCAACAGTATAAAAGGATAGAATTTCACTCCTTCTTTTGGCTAAATATCACTCTTGAAACTCACTTAAAACACTTTCAACAAACAAAGACTCTCTAAGAAAATCCGACGGCTTTTCTTTCTCACAATGACTCTGAAAGATATCAAAATATGTGTGTGCCAAACCAAAGAACTCTCTCCAGCTCTCTCTGTTTTTTTCTTTTTTTTTAGTATTCTGCCAGTTCTGAAATGTGAGTATTCTTTGTGTGTGTTTGTGAAAACAGTGTGTGTATATGCCAGTGTCTTTTCCAGAGAGTCTCCTCTTCATTTTATAGCTTTCAAAACTCAAATCATCAACATATTTAATTACTCCAGATCTGTCCAGCACATATTATTCTCTCCTTTTTGCACTTTTCAGTTGTATAAACATGCCTCTACCCTTTAAACAGCCCTAAAGTGCAGAAACTATATGGGATACCTGCTGTCCAGCAGGTTCCACTGCCTAAACATGTGCCTTGCACCCTCAAATTTCTATCCTAAGCTAAACAACTATATCCAATCAGTTTTTTATTAACTAACGGCTAGTTAAACTCTATGATTCAAACAGCTATAACCAATTCCAATCCTATAACAAACTAAAAGCTTACAACCAAACACAGTTTACAACCAAACATAGTGTTGAATCAAAAATAGCAAAAAAATCTGAAATTCATTCCAATGTTCTAACAAACAAACTAACGAAACTAATCGACAAACTTCAATCAGTCGAATACAACAACCACAATCAATAACACACAATCGATGAACAAGTTCTCATTTTTTAGCACTTAGGCCGAGAGAAGCAAAGAAATGGAAGAAGCAAGAATGTTATTCGACTTCAATAATCGACTCGAATACACATACTTATCAATAAACAACAATCAATCGATTACGATACGTACAATCGATAAACAAACAATCTCGAAACAGTGAATCAAGGAAATTCTCGGCCAAACCAACAAAAAATGTAGAACACAATCATTTGACGATATGAATCGAAGGGAATATGCATTCCAACATTCAAACAACGATCAATCGATTATGATACGTACAATCGACAAACAAATAATCTCAAAACAGTGACTCAAAGGATTTCGGCCAAAACAGTCCAAAATGAAGAATTGGCTATTCGACGAAGTATCGAATCGAATTCCTATTTTATAGCAACATCATTCATAGCAATCAATCAGAAACAACAAATCGACCAAATAAAACGGTCCCAAATAGATGAAGATAATCAGAGAATTGGTGAAATCACAACAAAATCAATAACAAACGAAAAACTACTAAAGCGACGAGTATAATTAAACAAAAACAGAGAAGAAATAAGAAATACCTTTGAAGCAAAAAATGGAGATTCGGCCAACTTGGGGTCTTGGCATTCGGGGTCGAAAAGACTTTAATCGAAATGTTTTTTAAGTAAAAACAATCCAATTAAGGTCTATTAGACCCCAATTTCCTTTTGAATTCAAACGAAAATCCCTAATTCGGATTCTAGGGTTCTTGAACCTCGATTTTGGGGCTTGACGATTTCGGGCTAGATTTGAATGAAATGGGGTATGGGTTTATGGAAGAGACGGTTTGGTGGTGGTGTGGTGTGAATTTGGAGCGATTTGGGGTGAATCTCAATTTTCCGGCAACTTTCGATCTAATATTCGAAACGTTTGGGAATGATTCGAGACTAATGGTTGCCGGATTCGTGTTGAGGGGGAGAAGGGGAAGCTACGGTGTTAAAATGGGGGTGATTGGACCACCGGAACCGCCGTGAGGCGATTTCCGGTGGCGGAGCACGGTGGCGGCGGCGGAGGCTTCTCTAGGGTTTTTGGAGATGGGTTAATTGAATTGAGAGAAGGGTTTGGGGGGTTGTTTGGTAGGTTAAAAATGGGGAATTAATCTCAGCCGTTAGATTAAACAAATCCAACGGCTGCGATCAATTTGATCGAATGGAATGGGCTGGGGCAGGGGATTTTTGGACCGGGTAAGGGTTCAATTTTTGGGCCTGGGATTTAATTAAGAAGTGGCCCAATCCGATTTAATTCCTCTTCTTTTCATTTGATTTTGTTTTCCTTATCTCTTTAATTTAATTTTCTAATTAAAACAAAAAATTACACTACAAAATCAATTAAATTATAAGAAATACTAATTAAGTTATATTAACAATTAACACACTCAATTTAAACATCAATTAAATATAAATCACACAATTGGGACATTAAATACTAGAAAAGCAAAAAATACATATTTTTGTGATTTTATTTTGTAAAAATAAACTTAAACTATCCCTAATTGCAAAGTTAGATCAAAAATGTAAATATGACCTATTTTTGTATTTTTTATTAATTTAAACACATATAATCATGCATATACAAATGCAAACAATTACCAAAAATAACACGAAAATTCACAAAAATACACATCGTAAAAAATAGACAATTTTTGTTTTGATTTTGTGGGAGTAATTCATGTTAGGCAAAAATCACGTGCTCACAGTACCTTGAAGTAAAAACAAAGAGTTTTCGTGCAAAGATAACTGAGCAAATACGAGCGATTTTTGCCCATTTGAATACTTCGTGTGAAGCATTTTGAAAGAGTTTTGACCGAGCCTTTGCTTCGGAGGCCTCCTACATATCTTGGGCTAAACAGGAATCAGGTCAATGTAGTTCGGGAAGTTTTGGTAGCTGGGACTACCGTGGACTGACACTTTGCTGTTACTGTTGCTATCGTTGCTGCATGTTGCTGTTTACTGCTTACTGATCTCCTTGTTACACCAAAAGAAATTAAAGCTGAACTAGCTATGCTATCAAACTATGAGTTACAAGATTCCTATCTATGATTCTCTTGAAAACTTGATCTTGAATCTTAGCTGATTTTCTGTAGACCTCGATCTGAATCTTGATGCTCCACAAGCTGTACGTGCTCGTTTATTTCTGTAACATTGAGTGAAACGGAGTCGGCGGAGCTTGTTACTTCAATCATCTTCTGAGCAATCCGCGCCTTTATTTACTCCAACGTTTGAAATCTTTTCTCTCGGTTCTTTTCTTCTTTTCTTCACTCTGGATTGATGTTCCATTTGTAGGTTATCTCGATCCTTGCATCCCGAGGTCAAACCTATTTAGACAATAAAACAAACAAACGAACGAAATTTTTCTGCCCCAATTTTGCTAGGAAAATTTCGTGAGTTAGTTGTGACACAGAAAGTGATTAAAAGACTCTTTGGTATTGGGTAAGAAAGTCATGGTTTCACAAAGGTTCAAACGGCTTTCTGGCCGGGATTTTGTAGAAGAGTTTCACGGCTTTCTGGCCGGAATTCAAACAATATCTAACGATTTTTGGCCGTCGGATCCTCGGTTTTTTGGCCGGGGTAAAAATAAATGGCTCCGCAGTTTTCTGACTGGGAGATCCTCGATTTTTTGACCGGGTATAAAAGTTTCACGGCTTTCGGCCGGAATTCAAACAATATCTAACGGTTTTTTGGCCGTCAGATCCTCGGTTTTTTGGTCGGGGTAAAAATAAATGGCTCCGCAGTTTTCTGACTGGGAGATCCTCGGTTTTCTGACCGGGATAAAAGTTTCACGGCTTTCGGCCGGAATTCAAACAATATCTAACGGTTTTTTTTTGCCGTCAGATCCTCGGTTTTTTGGCCGGGGTAAAAATAAATGGCTTCGCAGTTTTCTGACTGGGAGATCCTCGGTTTTCTGACCGGGAAGAAAAGTTTCACGGCTTTCTGGTCGGAATTCAAACAATATCTAACGGTTTTTTGGCCGTCAGATCCTCGGTTTTTTGGCCGGGGTAAAAATAAATGGCTCCGCAGTTTTCTGACTGGGAGATCCTCGGTTTTCTGACCGGGATAAAAGTTTCATGGCTTTCTGGCCGGAATCCAAACAATATCTAACGGTTTTTTGGCCGTCAGATCCTCGGTTTTTTGGCCGGGGTTAAAGTAAATGGCTCCGCAGTTTTTTGACTGGGAGATCCTCGGTTTTCTGACCGGGATAAAAGTTTCACGGCTTTCCGGCCGGAATTCAAACAATATCTAACGGTTTTTGGCCATCAGATCCTCGGTGTTTTGGCCGGGGTAAAAGTAAATGGCTCTGCAGTTTTTGACTGGGGAGATCCTCGGTTTTCTGACCGGGGATAAAAGTTTCACGGCTTTCTGGCCGGAAAGACCCTCGGTTTTTTCGACCGGGGTCCAAACAGATATTGGACTGATATGATTTGATTTTCTTTTTTTTTTTTTTTCGGAATTTTCATTTTCTTTTATTCTTCTTTTTGGGGGCCTTCTTTTAGGCTTTCCTTTTAATCATCAACAAATGCATAAGATAAATCTCTAAAAAGAAACTTACCCTTTTTATGTGTTTTTCTTGTTCCAAAGCCATTTCAAAGCTTGCGTATTTCACTTCTTCGAGTTGTACCTTCTTCTTGCACAATTAAACAGACCTGCTTTCAACAAAGAACATTTTATCAGTTGAAAAAAAGTGGTTGACTTTACGGTCTTGATTATCTTCACTGCTTGATCGTTTCCCCATTTCCGTTGAGAAGTTTGCTACCAATTGTCTTTGGGGTGACTTCCTTTCAAACTGACCGGGTTCATTTCCGGAATTCCATGAGGATTTTCCGTGTGGGTTCTATCCTTCTGCCTTATTCTGTCTCTTCTAAGACCTTAGCCTTTGATTTCCGTTTCTTTTCTAAACTCCTCTTTGGAAACAATCGATCATCACGATCCAATCGTGGATTGTAACAATACACCACTGAGGCTATTTTTCTTTTCTTCTTTACCAGGCGGAGTCATGTAAAACCGGTCCTGTCACCTTCCTTTGTAATGGTTTCAGAATTAAAATTAAACCGAAAGGGATTCAAAGAAGAAGAATGAATCAAAGAATGGAAAAACGTATCAAAGATAGAGGAGTCCCTTTCGGGGGAAAAAGAAGGACTTATCTGAGGTATATGATGACTTTAACCAACATGACATGCTCCTCGGACCAGATGCTTGATCGTCACAAAGCTCCCATTTTCTTATGAACCAAACGGGTCTATATTTCCGAGCTAAGGAGCCGTGCCAGGACCTCTCGTGGTGAAACAAACTTTTCGGTTGATAGCGCCCTTTGCGGGTTTTCGCCAATCGACCTCTCTCATTTCTCTTCTTACCATCGCCGGATAGCACTCTTTGCGAGTTTTTACCAACAGGCTCTCTCATTTTGTATTTCTCTACTTCCATCGTCTTATGGTGCCCGAAGGTTTTCACCAATAAGACTCTCTCATTTTATTTCTTTTCATTCCAGGAACCTCGGATCGCAACAATGATGTTTTCACAACTTCCAATCGATCTTGAAGGACTTGTACTCGGTTCGGGTAACAAGAATTGTAAACAAAATTACAACTTTGGAATCATCTTTGACGGATCTTAAACCGAATCAAAAATATCATCTGCCCCAGTTTCATTTTTTGGGGAAACTGGGATTTTTGGTTTGGTGTGACTGAACCTCAAGGAGAGGTTGCCTACGTATCCTTTCGGAATCAAGTCAGAACGTAGTTCAGGAATTTTTTTTTTTTTTTTTTTTTGGTTTGGTTTGGATTCCAAAGAGGGTAGCCAAAGAAAGGTAACCGGCCCAAAGGGTTTACAAAAAGGGTTGGTAGTGTTTGGGTAGCGGGAATAAAAGCCTTCAATCATTTCGACTTGTGAGGACCTCATTGAAGCAAGTTCAGACATAATACCTTTTCACAGCATCTGCATTCACAGCCGTTTCAGGATCTTTTCCTTCCATGTCTCCCAAGTATAATGCTCCTCTTGGCAGTATCTTCCTGATGATGTATGGTCCTTTCCAATTAGGAGCGAATTTTCCTTTCGCTTCCTCGTGGTGTGGAAGAATGCGTCTTAAAACCAACCTGACCTACTTCGAAATTTCTTGGTCGTACTTTCTTGTTGTAAGCACGAGCCATTCTTTGTTGGTACAGTTGTCCATGACAGACCGCAACCATTCGCTTTTCATCGATCAAAGTTAATTGTTCCAAACGAGTCTTAACCCACTCGCTATCTTCAATCTCTGCTTCAACAATTGTACGAAGCGAAGGAATTTCTACCTCTGCCGGTATCACAGCCTCAGTTCCATAGACTAGCAGGTATGGAGTTGCTCCCACCGATGTGCGTACTGTAGTACGGTATCCCAATAAAGCGAACGGTAATTGTTCATGCCATTGTCTAGAACTTTGGATTGTTTTTCTCAAAATCTTCTTAATGTTTTTGTTCGCTGCTTCCACGGCACCGTTGGCTTTGGGCCGATAAGGGGTGGAGTTCCTATGTGTTATTTTGAATTGCTCGCATATTTCTTCCATCAAATGACTATTCAGATTCGCAGCATTGTCTGTGATGATAGTTGCAGGTATACCAAAACGACAGATAAGATTTGAGTGTACAAAATCCACCACAGCTTTCTTAGTGACTGATTTGAGAGTGATGGCTTCAACCCATTTCGTGAAGTAATCGATAGTCACTAGTATGAATCGGTGTCCATTTGAGGCTTTCGGCTCAATCGGGCCGATGACATCCATTCCCCAAGCGACAAATGGCCACGGCGCTGACATAGGATGCAGCTCAGTTGGAGGTGCATGAATCAGATCTCCATGTACCTGACATTGATGGCATTTTCGGACAAAACCGAAACAATCTTTCTCCATGGTCATCCAATAATAACCCGCTCGAAGGATTTTCTTGGCTAAGACATACCCATTCATATGAGGTCCGCATACTCCTGCATGTACTTCGTGCATGATTCTTCCTGCTTCTTCGGCATCAACACACCTTAAAAGGTTAAGATCTGGGGTTCTTTTATACATGACCTCGCCGCTCAAAAAGAAACCACCTGCATGTCTCCTAATGGTCCTCTTTTGATCTCCAGTAGCATGTTCTGGGTATTCTTGCGTTTTCAGAAATCTCCCGATATCGTAATACCATGGCTTGACGCTCGGTCCTTCTTCGATTGCATTGCAATAACCGTGGCTTTCCCCTGATTTGAATTTCCAAGGGATTGACATGGGCGTTACCCGGATAAGGTAGCATTGAAGCTAAAGTGGCAAGTGCGTCAGCTAGTTCATTGTGACATCGTGGGATATACCTGAATTCTATCGATGCAAATCGCTTGCCAAGAATATTCACGTGCTGTCGGTAAGGGAGGAGCTTAACGTCCCGAGTTTCCCATTCACCTTGAGATTGTTTGATAATTAGATCTGAATCTCCCATGATCAACAAATCTTCAACACCTTGATCAATTGCCATGTTCATACCCATGATACAAGCTTCATACTCAGTCGTATTGTTCGTGCAAAAGAAACGGAGCCTAGCCGTGGCCGGGTAATGCTGGCCAGCAAGAGAGATCAAGATTGTCCCAATCCCTACACCTTTAGCGTTTACCGCCCCATCGAAAAACATTTTCCAAGCATGACTGTCTTCCGAAACAACTTCTGTCGTATTTACCTCTTCATCAGGAAAGTAGGTATTCAATGGTTGATACTCTTCGTCGATCGGGTTCTCGTCCAAATGGTCTGCCAATGCTTGGGCCTTCATTGCCGTGCGAGTGACATAGACTATGTTAAACTCAGTGAGTAGGATTTGCCACTTTGCCAATCTTCCGGTGGGCATCGGTTTCTGGAATATATACTTCAAAGGATCCAACCGAGTAATGAGGTGAGTCGTATGGGCTTGGAGGTAGTGTCTCAATTTCGGAGCGACCCAAGTTAAAGCACAACACGTTCTTTCCAGCAAAGTGTACTTGACCTCATAACTAGTGAATTTCTTGCTCAGGTAGTAAATCGCCCGCTCTTTCTTCTCCGTCGCATCACGTTGTCCGAGAACACAACCAAAAGAGTTTTCCAAGACTGTTAAATACAAGAAAAGAGGTCTCCCTAGCTCTGGCGGGACTAAGATTGGAGGGTTTGACAAGTATTCTTTGATCTTGTCAAAAGCTTCTTGGCATTCAGGTTGTCCATTTGATTGCAGCGTCTTTCTTCAACAACTTGAATATGGGTTCACATGTGGAAGTCAAGTGAGCGATGAACCTACTGATGTAGTTCAGTCGGCCTAGAAGACTCATTACATCTTTCTTTGTTCTGGGGGGAGGTAAATCCCGGATGGATTTTATCTTTGTGGGATCTAATTCAATACCTCTTCTACTGACTATGAAACCCAAAAGTTTACCTGACGGGACTCCAAAAGCGCATTTGGCCGGATTCGGTTTCAAATCGTACTTCCGCAACCTCTCAAAGAATTTCCTCAAGTCTCGCACATGATCGCCTTGAGTTCTGGATTTGATGATCACATCGTCCACGTATACCTCTATTTCCTGATGCATCATGTCGTGGAAAATGGCAGTCATAGCTCTCATGTACGTTGCTCTCGCATTTTTCAAGACGAATGGCATGACTCTGTAACAGTAAGTCCCCCAAGGTGTGGTTAAAACAGTCTTCTCGGCGTCCTCTTCATCCATCAACACTTGATGATATCCCGCATAACAATCCACAAACGACTGTATCTCATGTTTGGCACAGTTATCAACAAGGATGTGGATGTTCGGTATAGGAAAGTTATCTTTAGGACTTGCTTTATTCAAATCTCGGTAGTCAACACATACTCGAGTTTTTCCGTCCTTCTTTGGCACGGGCACAACATTAGCCAACCACGTGGTGTATTGTACCACTCGAATTACCCCCGTTTTCAACTGCTTAGTGATTTCTTCTTTGATTTTATCACTGATGTCAGTCTTGAACTTTCTCTGCTTCTGTTGCACTGGGCGACAGTCAGGGTAGATTGGTAATTTGTGCACCACTAGATCAGCTCCTAATCCTGGCATATCATCGTAAGACCAAGCAAACACGTCTTTAAATTCAAACAGGAGTTGGGTTATTGCATCTCGTGTTTTCTCATCTGTGTGGATGCTTATCTTGGTCTCTCGGACCTCTTCATCGGTTCCCAAATTAACCGGTTCGGTGTCATTCAAGTTTGGCTTAGGTTTATTCTCGAAATGTTCCAATTCTCGATTTATTTCCCTAAAAGCCTCGTCTTCATCGTATTCCGGTTCTTGGTTCATTATTTCCAGATTAGGTGGCGTGTTTGGATTTGAGCATGAGTTCCGCAAGCATGTCATGTTATTTAAAGCCGCATTATTAGGACTGAAAAGGAAGAATAAATAACAAAATTAGAAAGAGTGCAAAAGTAAGGAAATATTTATTTTATTTTCTTGGAATTTTCTGAAAACAAACAAAATTACATCGGAGAAACCAAAAATACAAGAAAACAAAGAAAAACATCCAAGCTACATCCTGAAGTAACTTGTGATGAAGGAAAAACGACAGGACAAATCTACCGGAACTCCCGCCTGATTGGGAAGGGTGTGGCTTTCCAATTTTGCAATTTAGCTTCAGGGCCCACATACAGCACCTCAGCGGTGCTTGTTCCTTCTCCCGATTGGACCATATTAACATCATAGAGCATTTGCCTCATGGCCCCACATATGTCTTCAATTTCCTCCACTGTAAAGACCTCGTCTTCTTCTTCTTCACTGTACCTTGGTCGGACAAAAGTTTGGTACAGATGTGGCAATGGTTGCGGCAGAACCCATCCTTTCTCCTTTCTCTTGTTGGCCCATCTTTCATCTTCAGGGGTTGGTCGAAAGCCCACTCCGAAAAACTTTTCAGCTACAGGTAAAGTTATCGGCTTCGGCACTCCTTGTAAGGACTTTCCCAAACCTTTTCCTGGCTGGAAGCCATGTTTAATCATTTCTTTCGCCACCACGATGGAGGCATTAGACAAAAAAGGTTGGGGGAGAGGGTTCCCTTCTTCGTGTTGATCTGCCAACACAATCTCGAAAGCTTGATAGATAATGTTTTCGCTTCCCGCTTCCGCTTCCAAGCAAGGGATGGATGGATCTCGATAAATTGATTGCTCATCTTCCCCGTGGACCACGATCTCTTGTCCCTTGTGCTCAAATTTCAACATCCGATGGAGGGTAGAGGGCACAGCTCCGGCCGCATGAATCCATGGTCTCCCTAGAAGAAAATTGTAAGAAGTGTCCATATCCAAGACTTGGAATGTCACTTCGAAGTCCACCGGGCCGATGGTCATAGTTACATCAATCTCTCCGACAGTATCTCTTTTCACACCGTCAAAAGCTCGCACACATATATTGTAAGGCCGAATCCTTTCAGCTCCGATTCCTATGCGGCCTAAAGTGGAAAGCGGGCATATGTCTACCCCCGAACCCCCATCAACCATGACCCTCTTCATATAGTAGCCTTCGCTTTTGACAGTCAAATGCAAGGCTTTGTTGTGGGCGGCACCCTCCAAAGGCAAATCAGCTTTACTAAAGGAAATCTGATTGATCGCGAAGAATCTTTCTGTCATTCTTTCAAGTTGTTCGGATGAAGTCTCAATAGGCACGTATGCCTCATTCAAGGCTTTTAGCAAAACCTTCTGATGTTCAGCAGACTTCATTAGAAGGGACAACATCGATACCTACTCTGGGCATTTGCGCAGTTGGTCTATCACCTCATAATCGGGCATTTGCATCTTTTGAAAAAAGACCTCTGCCTCTTCAGCACTTACAGGTTTCTTTGACGGGAAATGCCTTTGTGTGGCGTTATTTACCTCCTGTGTGTTTAAGTACTTCTGTCCTAAGACACTCTCAGATGAATTTCCCACGATCTCTTTCCCTTTGCGCGTAACAAGTGTTCGTTTGTAGCTCCAGGGTACTGCGGATGGATCTGTCATTGGTTTTTGTTGCACGCGTGCAATAACCACAGGTTCATCCGGTTTTCGGGCCACATAAGTTCCCTTTGGTACATACATTGATGTTTCTCTCTTTAAATGGAACTTCTTGGGGGCACCTATGGACAATGGTTTTTCCAATCTACCTCGTGGGAGGTAAAGGACTCCGCCCTTCCGAGACGATGCTTTCAATTCAATCGTCTTTTCGGATTTGGTTTCAAGAGCTTCAACCTTTTTCCCCATTTTCTCTTGTTTCGGGGTAGCCTCGGGACGCTTCTCTATGTTGGCGATGGCGATTATCGCTTTCAAAGCTGGGTCAAATTCTTTGTCGTCACAAATCATCCCAATCACCGGTCCGTTGTTGTGGGCTGGTAATGGGTTGTTTGTCACATTTGGGATGTCTTCATCTGCGAAGACGATCCTCCCTTGATTGATCAATTCTTGCACTGCCTTCTTTAACGTCCAACAATTGTCAGTACTGTGTCCTTCAACACCTGAATGATATGCACAGTATATCCCCCTCTGGTAGGCAGGAGAGTCTGGATTCTGCCTGTTCTGCGGAACAGGCTGCAATAGGTTTTCTTGCCCGAGTTTTGGGAAAAGAGTGGAATACGGCTCCCCAATTGGTGTAAAGCTCGTTTTGGGTTGCTCACGGTGGCGAGCGTTATTTGGCCGTGGATTATACTGGTTTGGGTAAGGAGGTTGGTTTCTCTGGAATGGAGGTGGATTTCTGTTGGCTGGTGGCTGCGGCCGTGCCAAAGGTTGAATGTTCATGACTGCGTAGGGTGGAGGTGGAGGAGCATAATCCATGCCGTGATGTGGATAGTAATGTTGGGGGCCCTGTCGGAGAATACCTGCCTTGAGGTTCGATATCTCCTATCTTCTACCGCTGCCATAGCAGATTCTTCTTTCTTCTTGCTTCGGGGCATCCCTCCAGACCCGCCTTGAATGGCTTGGGAAGTTGCCCGAATGGCCGCTTGGCTCAAAATTCGCCCTGTTTTCAAGCCATTTTCTACCATTTCTCCGATCTTGATAGCTTCGGCGAAAGGTTTTCCCATCGCCGACATCATATTTTGAAAGTAATCGGGCTCTTGAGCTTGGAGAAAAGTCGTGACCATTTCAATTTCGTCCATGGGGGTTTCACCCTGGACGCTTGCTCTCGCCACTTGATGGCATATTCTCTGAAGCTTTCTGAGGGCTTCTTTTTCAAGTTCGATAGAGAATTCCTGTCCGGCGCAATATCGATGTTGTATTGGAATTGTTTTACAAAATCTCTGGCCAGATCATCCCAGATGTGCCATCGAGATATGTCTTGATCCATATACCATTCGGATGCTATTCCGACCAAACTTTCTCCGAAGTACGCCATCAACAATTCTTCCTTGCCGCCGGCACCCCTCAATTGATTGCAGTATTTCTTCAAATGAGCAATGGGGTCGCCATGTCCGTCGTACTTTTCGAACTTTGGTGTCTTAAAACCTGATGGAAAATGGACGTGCGGGAACATGCACAGATCGGCGTAAGATACACTCTTCTGTCCACTCAGACCTTGCATGTTCTTCAAGCTTTGTTCCAAACTCCTCATTCTTTTTGCCATCTCATCCTGCTCGGGGGCCTTTGGATTTTGGCTCGGTAGAAACTCATATCGAGGCGGCTGAGAATATGTATTGGCTGCAACCTGGGTATGGTCCCGTGTAAGCGGTGGTGCTGGGAATGTAAAGGACGAGGAGTCGAAGAAAGGAGCATGTGCGGTGGGGTGCGTTGTGATTGGAACCGGCAACTCAACTGATGTTCTTGCAGATGTATCATGTGGTGTCACCCGAGGATGGGAGGTGGAGGGTGATTCAGAGAGGTTTGTAGCATTAGAATACCCGAACAGAGTAGGCGGGTAATTGATGGGGGTATTTGTAATACCGCTTGACCTGAGAAGAATTTCAGGGAACCCGGGGACCGGACTCGGGGGCTCTTTCCCGTTGTTCCAATCGTCCAACATCTCGAGCATGCGGCAACGCAGCATTCTATTCTCTTCCAAAGCTGCCGAGTCAGTAGCCGGGATGGTTGTCAATGAGCTTTCCTCTGAAATGGGGATGGTTGCTAAAGGCATTTCTGAAGACATGTCGGCACCCTTTTTTGATCTAGTGAAATAGGAATGAGTACTCTCAGGCTGCCGAACTTTTCCTTTGGACCTTGTGAAGTACGAATGTGGTGCCAGATTACCGCAAAGTTAACCACTTTTACTAAAACTTGGATTTTGGCAAACAAACGGTTAGTCTGAAACAACATAACAGATAAGTAATCTCACGTTGGGTGTGATGCACTTATACAGGTGATATTGTTGCTACATGTATTCGTTTGCGATGCGTCATTCCGGTTTGTATTTTCTTTCGCTTTCATCTTTCATCGATCTTCTTTTTCTCTTAACTTCTTTCCCCCCCCCCTTTTTTTTTATTTTTATTTTTATTTATTCATTTTTTAGTGATGGTCGAATCTTATGTGGATTGCCTACATATCATGTCCCCGCATGAATCAGACCGGGCGTAGTTCGGAAATAATAGACATAAGATGAAATGTTCATGAATTTTATTTCAACAAACTTCAAACTTGAAACACTTGCAAAATGACAACAATGGAGAAAAACTTGTAAAAGGACAAACAGACTCTAAAACAAAAGACTCTCCTAAGCATGTTCCAACACCTCGAATCTTTGCGCCCGGGGGGCGTTGTTTGGCCTTGTTGCAGTTCTTGGGGTGAGATCTTTCTGTATACTTCCCAATTCTGCCATGACTTGGTGGACACATTCTATGATTGAAGAAAAGAGGGCAGGCCGAGATATTCGTTCGCAGTTCAAACACCTCATAGTAATGTAGTGCCCGATCTCATTGATCCTGGTTCTGATTATGTCTTTTTCTCTGAGCAGCTGCCCTATGTGCCCGTTCTTTGCCCCTAATACTTGAGAGTTGCCGGAGACATGGTCCAAGAGCCTATCTATTTGTCTTTCCATCCGTGCCATCAAGTTGTGACAACGGTCTCTATCTGCTTTAGCATCCTGGACTTGTCCGAGAGTTCGCTCTCTAAGAGTGGCATTTGCTTTTCTCAAATCAACGATGATCGCATCATAGTCTTTCTCTACTTGTTGTAGACGGAGTGCTTCTTGGTGGGCCGCTCTCTTCCATTTTGTTCGGACTGCAACCAAAGATGCTTTTGCCTTCTCCAAGTCCTCTTGGTGTTCAAAGGCTTTCCTTTCCAAATAGTTTATCAGCATCTGATCACTCCGACTCCTCCTTGACCTTTCTGCGGCCAATTGCATTTCTTGAATTTGAGTTTGGAGTGCTTCTCTTTCTCGCTCCCAACCGGCCCTTTCCCGATCGAAGTCAGCCTGTTGTATGTCCATGGCCGCTTCCAGGATTCCTTTGTCTTCTTTTAAAGTGTTGATGCAAGATTGGAAATTTTGTGCTGTCTCATGCTCAGCCTCTCTAACTCTGGCTTCTATTTCTCTCTCCCAATCGACAGCATACTTCACTGACCTTTCTGACCTTTGCTCTGGTATGGGTTGGTTGTGGAACCATTCAAGATAAGCGAGACTCACTTCTCCTCGTTCCCGATCGGAGACCATCTCGTTGATGTCGGAGAGTCGACTACCGAACCATACCTTCTGTGCATAAGTCTCCCTCGGGGTCTCTTCTGTCACAAATTCCCATACAAATGATCGCATATCCTCAATTGGAGCCCTTTTCTGTTCTCTTCCCAACTGCCGCATGACACGTAGCGGGGCATATGGTTGTAAACCCCTGAAACCCATTAGTATGTAGAATGGGCGGTATGTCGACATATGCATGATTTTGGCGGAAGGGAACCAATAATAATTCCAGGTAAGTTGATCTGCTCTCAAAGAGTTGAGAAGTTCTTGCCAAGTCCTCAAGTCTTTTGGAAGGTTACAACGGGCGGCTCTGTTTGTATGACAGCGAATATAATTCAACCAATCTGCTTTGAAGTTTATCACAATTGGGTGATGGTAGAGATGCTCTATAAACCACATTTGTAATAAGATATTGCAACCTTCAAAATAGTCTTATCCTTCTTGGCACCGAGTTAAGGCCCGGAAGATGTCTCCTAGTATCATCGGAAGAACAGTGTGTTCCTCGCTACTCTGTAGATATGAGACCACCGCAGCTAAACGGATTCTGATGCGTCCACCACGTTCGGGAAAAACCATGGTTCCCAAAAAAGTGATCATGAAAGCATAGATTCTTAAATCTCCCCAGGCGTCATAATTTAGCTGGTTAACAAATTTGACGTTTGAGAATTTCCCAAACCCTTCCTTATCACCAAATCTGTCGTAGAGATAATCTAGTGGCACCCAACCGTTCTCCGGACAACCGAGGGGAACCCGCCGGAGACATAGCTTTTTCAAGAAGTTATTCACACTCATCTGCCTAGGAGCTGCAGGTCTCATCTTGTGCAAATCTCTTCCGAGCCCTGTGAGTCCGCCCAATTCTTCCAAAGTGGGTGTCATTTCGCAATCCCGGAATCTGAACACATTGCTTGTTGAGTACCAAAAACTCACTAAAGCTCTGATCACATTTTTATCCGGTTTTATCATCATGATGTCCGGAAGAAACTTGAGGTGCTTGTGAACTTGATTTCTTTCCCAAGCTGAAAAACTAGTCCACCATTTACGGAGCCGATCCGGGGTTTTGTCCTGGACCATGAACATAGGTGGCATTTCGTCTCTCACCCTTTTCTGGCCGATTCGTTGCGAGGAAGTCATGTTGATCCTAGAAAA
The DNA here is from genome assembly GCA_032618575.1 of Nicotiana noctiflora. Taxonomy (NCBI): domain Eukaryota; kingdom Viridiplantae; phylum Streptophyta; class Magnoliopsida; order Solanales; family Solanaceae; genus Nicotiana; species Nicotiana noctiflora. Next base: position 226,622 of record JASVEL010001178.1, read on the forward strand.
GATAAAAAATGGATTTAAGATTTTTTTTTTTCAAAGAATTTTTTTTTTTATTATATATAAAAAAACGAATCTTGTTAATACGGCCTTTCAGCACTTGAAGAAGATTTGAAGGCTGTATAACAGGATACCAGTGTGATGTCTATATTTCGTTTTGCGAAATTAGTCCTCCGGCACCCCTTTTGAGGCGTTTGGCTATTTTTTGCAAGATTTCCTAACTCTCGACTAAGAACAAAAATCCTAATTCTAATATTTTTATTATTGTTTTCCTTAAAAAAAATCAGTATTAGTTGAGCCCGATATGGGTTGCCTACGTATCTCATGTTTGGTGAGAATCAAACTTGCGTAGTTCGAAAATAAAAGAACTAAATCATTTTAAGAAAAGAAAACGAACTATTTTTAAACAGCATTTCTAAAACAAATTATTTTCAAAGGAACTAAGAAAATTTATTTGGAAATTTATTTTTGCATTTTTCAGAATTTATTTTTAAAGAACTAACTATTTTCGTAAAATTAAGAGAATTTATTTGGAAATTTTTTTTTTTGCATTTTCTTTTTCAGAATATTTAAAGAACTAACTATTTTCGTAAAATTAAGAAAATTTATTTGAAGTTTTTGCATTTTTCAGAAATTATTTTCAAGGAACTAACTATTTTCATAAAATTAAGAAAATTTAGTTTGAATTTTTTTTTTTTTTTTTTTTTTTTATTTTTTCAGAATTTATTTTCAAAGAACTAACTATTTTCATAAAATAATTTTAACTATATACCCTGACGTTTTCCACTTCTTCCTCTTTTTAACAAACTGGTCGGCATGTAAGATCGAAACAAATAAATGCACACAAAAAGATGCAACAAGTTGGTCTTTTTGTTTCGGGTACACCTGTCCTAGACAGGCCCAACCCCTGTGTTGAGCCTCCTAAGTCAAATATGCACATGATGCAAATAAACGTTCATATCGGGGATCCGACATAAGGTTTTGTTATTCTAAGTCATCATCCTGTTGGAAAAAGTGTCTAGACTGGCTTTAACTCGAGCGGACAACTCGAGCCGAAGAGTGTCAGTGCACCGGTAGCATGGCTTTCCGGCTTAATTGACAAAACTCTCCGCCTAAACATGTGTGACTACAAAATCCTTCACCGGGTGCCAAGCACCACAACTATCTTGAGAAAAACGGGCTATGTCCAGCAAATGCCCGGTATTGTATTTCAAAAGACTCAGAAGAGAAAAATGGGTATCGGCACAATTTATATACAGTTCACAAAATATCAAAGCGGTAAAGCAACATTTAGCATATAAAATATAAACATGTAATAAAATCAGATAATAAATAAGCCAAATAAAATAATTATTCAAAGCTCGAATTCTTAAACCCCGAACCAGTAGTTCTGGGTTTGTGTCCCCAGCAGAGTCGCCAGAGCTGTCACACCTCCTTTTGGCGCGCCCGCTACCCGGGGGTAGGAGCGCAAGGGAGTTTTTCCAATTTAAGTGACAATGTTCGAAACGGGATTATTTTATTTATTTCAGAGTCGCCACTTGGAATAAATTAAGGTGTCCCAAGCCACCGATTTATTTAAATCCCGAATCGAGGAAAATTACGACTTTTCAAATTAAGTCTGCGAACCAGAAATTCTAAGTAAGGAATTCTGTTGACCCGAGGGAAGGTGTTAGGCACCCCCGAATCCCGTGGTTCTAGCACGGTCGCTTCAATTATTATAAATGGCTAAAATATCCTGATTTTTATACATGCTTATAAATTATATGCTCTAATTAAACTTTAAAACCGCTCTATTAATTTGAAAAACCATACCAAAAGAGAGACTAATTATAACATAGATTCGGATTTTAACAGATAGGTGAATAAATAAAAAAAAAATTTCCGAATTGCTTATTTGAAAATCTGCCAATTTAAAGCCATTGTCAAATTAAACCAAAAAAAAAATCAATTTATTTAAACAGGGTATCTCTTAAAATTATTTCCAATTAAAGAATCGTACCAAGTTATTTCCTAGCTTTTGACTTATGGCCGGAGATTGAATGAAAAGATATGAGCTAATGGGAAAATTGACCAAAATATACGAAATAGAGTTAATTCGTCTTGGTTAATTATTTAAATGTGAGGTTGCCTACTTTGGATTTCGCTATCCTTAATCTGACATTAATTGATGAAATCGACATTATATGATTAAAGTGACTAACATTGTTATCTAAAGGTATTGTCTAACTTATCTTGCTTGCTTAATTATAAATAGACCTCAAAAGAAAAATCAAAGCAAAGAAAAATCCAAAATTGATTCCAAACATCTTATGTTAATAGCTAAACTTTAACCGACCCAACCTCTTGATTATGCTTAAACTACTTGACTTTAACAAATTACCTATGCAAAATATCAAAGGGAGTCTCAATCCGAGCTGGCTAGTTTTACTTACACAAATCCAAACATATACTAAAAATATAGAAAAACTAATTAAGTAGAAATGAAAACTGATATCTATTTTTTATCAATAATCCAAAATAATCCAAATTTACAAATACGAGCCTAGCAAGTTTTGTTTCAATTCGTATTAAATAAACATACAAGAATAATGCACCTTCAATCTTCTAATGAATAACTGTACGATATCTATTTTAGCTAACAATCCTTAATAAGTAGTTAAATAAAATCATTTATGTAACGACTTCAAACAAAGGATTCAAAGTGGTCTTCCAATTCATTTCTAATTCATTTCTGGTACAAGTATGATCGAGCTCAAAAGATGTGTACCTGGAATGTGATAGTACAAATGGAGGAAGAAAGATCAGTAACAGCACAGTGAGCAGCGACAAAAACAGTAACTAACAGCAACAGTGAGCAGCAAACAAAAGTTTCGAGCAACAGAAAACCCCAACCAACACAGCAAATCAATGATTGGATGATAACCAAATTCGAACCAGCATCAAAACAGTGAATGAAAATCCTCAGAATAGTTTCAAAATCAGTTTGGAACTTTAAAACCAATGCAACAGTATAAAAGGATAGAATTTCACTCCTTCTTTTGGCTAAATATCACTCTTGAAACTCACTTAAAACACTTTCAACAAACAAAGACTCTCCAAGAAAATCCGACGGCTTTTCTTTCTCACAATGACTCTGAAAGATATCAAAATATGTGTGTGCCAAACCAAAGAACTCTCTCCAGCTCTCTCTGTTTTTTTCTTTTTTTTTTAGTATTCTGCCAGTTCTGAAATGTGAGTATTCTTTGTGTGTGTTTGTGAAAACAGTGTGTGTATCTGCCAGTGTCTTTTCCAGAGAGTATCCTCTTCATTTTATAGCTTTCAAAACTCAAATCATCAACATATTTAATTACTCCAGATCTGTCCAACACATATTATTCTCTCCTTTTTGCACTTTTCAGCTGTATAAACATGCCTCTACCCTTTAAACAACCCTAAAGTGCAGAAACTATATGGGATACCTGCTGTCCAGCAGGTTCCACTGCCTAAACATGTGCCTTGCACCCTCAAATTTCTATCCTAAGCTAAACAACTATATCCAATCAGTTTTTTATTAACTAACGGCTAGTTAAACTCTATGATTCAAACAGCTATAACCAATTCCAATCCTATAACAAACTAAAAGCTTACAACCAAACACAGTTTACAACCAAACATAGTGTTGAATCAAAAATAGCAAAAAAATCTGAAATTCATTCCAATGTTCTAACAAACAAACTAACGAAACTAATCGACAAACTTCAATCAGTCGAATACAACAACCACAATCAATAACACACAATCGATGAACAAGTTCTCATTTTTTAGCACTTAGGCCGAGAGAAGCAAAGAAATGGAAGAAGCAAGAATGTTATTCGACTTCAATAATCGAATCGAATACACATACTTATCAATAAACAACAATCAATCGATTACGATACGTACAATCGATAAACAAACAATCTCGAAACAGTGAATCAAGGAAATTCTCGGCCAAACCAACAAAAAATGTAGAACACAATCATTTGACGATATGAATCGAAGGGAATATGCATTCCAACATTCAAACAACGATCAATCGATTATGATACGTACAATCGACAAACAAATAATCTCAAAACAGTGACTCAAAGGATTTCGGCCAAAACAGTCCAAAATGAAGAATTGGCTATTCAACGAAGTATCGAATTGAATTCCTATTTTATAGCAACATCATTCATAGCAATCAATCAGAAACAACAAATCGACCAAATAAAACGGTCCCAAATAGATGAAGAGAATCAGAGAATTGGTGAAATCACAACAAAATCAATAACAAACGAAAAACTACTAAAGCGACGAGTATAATTAAACAAAAATAGAGAAGAAATAAGAAATACCTTCGAAGCAAAAAATGGAGATTCGGCCGACTTGGGGTCTTGGCATTCGGGGTCGAAAAGACTTTAATTGAAATATTTTTTAAGTAAAAACAATCCAATTAAGGTCTATTAGACCCCAATTTCCTTTGAATTCAAACGAAAATCCCTAATTCGGATTCTAGGGTTCTTGAACCTCGATTTTGGGGCTTGACGATTTCGGGCTGGATTTGAATGAAATGGGGTATGGGTTTATTGAAGAGACGGTTTGGTGGTGGTGTGGTGTGAATTTGGAGCGATTTGGGGTGAATCTCATTTTTCCGGCAAGTTTCGATCTAATATTCGAAACGTTTGGGAACGATTCGAGACTAATGGTTGCCGGATTCGTGTTGAGGGGGAGAAGGGGAAGCTACGGTGTTAAAATGGGGGTGATTGGACCACCGGAACCGCCGTGAGGCGATTTCCGGTGGCGGAGCACGGTGGCGGCGGCGGAGGCTTCTCTAGGGTTTTTTGGAGATGGGTTAATTGAATTGAGAGAAGGGTTTGGGGGGTTGTTTGGTAGGTTAAAAATGGGGAATTAATCTCAGCCGTTAGATTAAACAAATCCAACGGCTGCGATCAATTTGATCGAATGGAATGGGCTGGGGCAGGGGATTTTTGGACCGGGTAAGGGTTCAATTTTTGGGCCTGGGATTTAATTAAGAAGTGGCCCAATCCGATTTAATTCCTCTTCTTTTCATTTGATTTTGTTTTCCTTATCTCTTTAATTTAATTTTCTAATTAAAACAAAAAATTACACTACAAAATCAATTAAATTATAAGAAATACTAATTAAGTTATATTAACAATTAACACACTCAATTTAAACATCAATTAAATATAAATCACACAATTGGGACATTAAATACTAGAAAAGGCAAAAAATACATATTTTTGTGATTTTATTTTGTAAAAATAAACTTAAACTACCCCCAATTGCAAAGTTAGATCAAAAATGTAAATATGACCTATTTTTGTATTTTTTATTAATTTAAACACATATAATCATGCATATACAAATGCAAACAATTACAAAAAATAACACGAAAATTCACAAAAATACACATCGTAAAAAATAGACAATTTTTGTTTTGATTTTGTGGGAGTAATTCATGTTAGGCAAAAATCACGTGCTCACAATGAAAATGGAGGAATTTGGGGTGTTTTATGGGATTTTTCACCGTAGGCTTGAACTTTAGAAAAATCAAGGTTTTGAGTGGGCAAATGGAGTCCGAATTTGATAAACTTTATATTCTTAGACTCGTATTGAGACAAGGGTTCCGAAAATATAACTTTCGTGATTTTTCGATAAGTCTACCAAAAGTCGGGTTTTGGCAACTTGTGGATTTTGGTGCATTTTGAGTTATTTTGATTGGGTAATGCCCAATTGGCCTATTTTGATGTGATTCTATTGATTTTTATCAGATACTACACTTGTGGAGGCCGACATTCGTGGCAAGAGGGTTATTACTTAGCGGTTTTGTACCGGAATTGAGGTAAGTGGCTTGTCTAACTTCGTGTGGGGGACTTTCACCCCTAGGATATTATTGTGATACTTTAAATGCCTTGTACATGAGGTGACGGGCGTGTACATGCGCTGGTTGTTGAACACATACTTTACTTAAATGTTCAATGAGTGATATTCCTATTTTTAGCTGTTAAATTCGATATTACTACCCGGTAGTAGTTAGAAAAGAATGATTAGATGGAATCTAACTGTCTAGTTGCTTAATTGACTTACTTGAGTTTTCTTGGTAATCGCTGGCGCTGTTCATCGGCGAAGTTATCGTTAAGCATATTATATTTCTCTCTGTGTATTCCTTTACTTGCTGTGGTTGTGGACTACGGGTTCGATTCCCGAGATCCTGAGATTATTGAAATATGGACTACGGGTTCGATTCCCGAGATCCTAAGATTATTGAAATATGGACTACGGGTTCGATTCCCGAGATCCCGAGATTATTGAAATGTGGACTACGGGTTCGATTCCCGAGATCCCGAGATTATTGAAATATGGACTACGGGTTCGATTCCCGAGATCCCGAGATTATTGAAATGTGGACTACGGGTTCGATTCCCGAGATCCTGAGATTATTGAAATGTGGACTGCGGGTTCGATTCCCGGAGATCCTGAGTTATTGAGATATTATTGAGACATGGGCTGCGGGTTCGATTCCCGGAGACCCAGAGGTACTGAGAATGGGACTGTGGGTTCAATTCCCACATGTCCTGGAATTGTTTTATTGCGTTGTTTAGTTGTTGTTATCTTAATTGTAGACAGTTGCAGTAATCATCTTATTGTTGTTATTTCGGAAATTATTATCTTTTAAACTATTTATTTTTGTTATCATCATTATATTATTGTTTCTCAGTAGGGCCCTGACCCTCCTCGTCACTACTCCATCGAGGTTAGGCTTGGCACTTATTGAGTACCGCTGTGGAGTACTCATGCTACTCTTCTGCACACTTTTGTTGTGCAAATCCAGGTACATCAGAGCAGGCTCGTGCTAGGTGATTTCCGCAGCTTTTCTGGAGACCTCGAGGTATGATCTGCTACGCCCGCAGATCCGGAGGCTTTCCTTCTACTCTAGTAGTACTAGTTGACATTTTTCTCCATTTCGTTGTTAGATACTCTTTACATATAGAGCCACAGTTGTATTTTCTCTTTTAGTCTGTGTTACCGTGGGGTTCCGGATCTTGGTAGTGTTTTATTCATTGCATGACGGATGTATGTGCCAGGCGGCACGGATTACATATCTTTTATGCTATTTTTCCGCTGTTTCTTATTTAAGTATTTATAACTTGTATATTCCGCAACATGTTAGGCTTACCTAGTCGTGGGGACTGGGTGCCATCACGACATGTTCACGATTGGTGAACCAAGGTCGTGACAAGTTGGTATCAGAGCTCTAGGTTCATAGGAGTCACGGGACACAAGCCGGTTATTTAGAGTTTCGCTGATCGATACAGAGACGTCCGTATTTATCTACGAGGGGCTATGTAACTATTTAGGAAACTCTTCATTTCTTTTGGATTCCTTGTCGTGCGACATTTTTGACATCAAAAATCTAAACTACTGCTTTCTATTCTCTCACAGATGGTGAGGTCACGATATACTCGCGATGATCAGGTACCCGCGCCCCTTGTTGCCGCCGTTAGAGGCCGGGGCCGAGGTAGAGGACGAGGACGCGCCCGAGGTGCAGCCACAGCACCCGCGCGCGCTGCCGCTGAGGTGCCACAGGTAGACCAGGTTGGAGCGCAGGCACCTGGTACACCGACTACAGCTGCTACTACTCCAGCACTACAGGAGACCCTGACCCAGTTCATGAGTATGTATACCACTTTAGCTCAGGCAGGATTGCTTCCTCTCGTCGCGGCTACATCCCAGGCCGGGGGAGGGGCCCAGACTCCCGCAGACGTTACACCTGAGCAGTGTGTGCCAGTGGGACAGGTTCTAGAGGTTTTGGTTATGCCTCCTGCCGCCCCAGCACAGCCCAGAGGTGGACCGACTGCCTTTGAGGACGAGCAGCGTAGATTGGAGAGGTTCAAGAAATATGACCCCTAGTGTTCAGTGGTTTGGCTTCAGATGATGCATTGGGTTTTCTCGAGGAGTGTCATCGTATTCTTCGTACTATGGGGATTGTGGAGACCGGCGGGGTTTCCTTCACTGCTTTTCAGTTTCGCGGGGCCGCTTATGATTGGTGGCGCACGTATGAGTTGGATAGTCCAGAGGAGTCTGCTTCATTGACTTGGACGCAGTTTTCAGATCTGTTTTTGAGGGAGTTTGTTCCATAGAGCCTTAGGGATTCTTGGCGCTCGGAGTTTGAGCGGTTGCGACAGGGCTCCATGTCAGTATCGGAGTATGCTATCAGTTTCACCCGCCTAGCCAGGCATGCACCGGTTTTGGTAGCCACGGTTCGGGAGAGAGTGCGGAGATTTATTGAGGGCCTTGTTCCGCCTATCCGATCCGGCATGGCCAGAGAGCTTGAGACAGATATATCTTATCAGCAGGCAGTTAGCATTGCCAAGAGGATCGAGAGTATGCTCCCTAGAGAGCGGAGAGAGAGAGAGAGGCCAAGAGGTCTCGTGAGTCGGGCCATTTCTCCGGTGCCCGCACTTCATCAGCCGGTCGTTTTGGCAGGGGTTATTCCGGTCGACCAGTTCACTCGGCATTGCCCGCAGCCGGTAGTACTCCAGGTCTTCCAGCACCTCAGGAGCCTTATTATGCTCCCCCAGTTTCCAGTGCACCTCCTGCGCGGGGTCCTTCCAGGGGTCAGACTAGTGGGGTGAGGCCGGTCAGTCACAGCCACCGCGTCCTCCCAGAGCTTGTTTTGAGTGCGGGGATACTCGCCACCTGGTTAGGGAGTGCCCCAGGCGCAGGAGAGGAGCCCCTCATCAGTCATCACCGCATCCGCGTGGTTCTCAAGGCCAGCAGGCTATCATTCCAGCCCCAGCTGCCACTCCGCCTGCCTAGCCATCTAGGGGCGGGGGTCAGGGTTCCAGAGGCCGCCCTCGAGAGGGGGGACAGGCCAGATTCTATGCTATTCCTGATCGCGCTGCGGCTGTTGCATCTGACTCTGTTATCACAGGTATTATTCTGGTTAGTCACGGGGAGGCATCGGTTCTATTCGACCCTGGTTCCACTTTTTCATATGTGTCTTCTTACTTTGCTTCTCATCCGGGTGTGCCTCGGGATTCTTTGAGTGCCCCCATTTATGTTTCCACTCCGGTGGGTGATTCTTTGGTAGTGGACCGCGTATATCGGTCGTGTTTGGTTACCATTTGTGATTTTGAGACCAGAGCGGATCTATTGCTGCTTGGGATGGTCGATTTTGATATTATTCTGGGCATGGACTGGTTGTCGCCCCATTATGCTATTCTTGATTGTCACGCCAAGACCGTGACGCCGGCTATGCCAGGCATTCCACGTATTGAGTGGAGTGGTACTCTAGATCACACCCCTAGCCGTGTTATTTCTTTTCTCAGAGCTCGGCGTATGGTTGAGAAGGGGTGTGCTGCTTATCTAGCCTATGTGCGGGACGTCAGTGTTGACACTCCCTCTATTGATTCTGTTCATGTGGTACGTGACTTTGCTGATGTATTTCCAGCTGATCTTCCGGGCATGCCGCCCGACAAAGATATTGACTTTGCTATTGACTTGTTGCCGGCACTCAGCCCATTTCTATTCCACCGTACCGTATGGCTCCTCCTGAGTTGAAGGAGTTGAAGGATCAGTTACAGGAGTTATTGGGCAAGGGTTTTATTCGACCCGGTGTTTCGCCTTGGGGTGCTCCTGTATTGTTTGTGAAGAAAAAGGACGGTTCTATGCGTATGTGTATTGACTATCGTCGGCTGAATAAGGTTACAGTGAAGAACCGGTATCCTTTGCCCCGTATTGATGATTTATTTGACCAGTTACGGGGCGCACATGTGTTTTCTAAGATTGATTTGCGCTCTGGGTATCACCAGCTGAAGATTCGGGAGCCAGATATCCCGAAGACTGCCTTCAGGACCCGGTATGGTCACTATGAGTTCCTCGTGATGTCTTTTGGGTCGACTAATGCCCCAGCAGCATTTATGCATTTGATGCACAGTGTGTTCAGGCCTTATCTGGACTCGTTCGTGATTGTCTTCATTGATGATATTCTAGTATATTCTCGGAGCCGGGAAGAGCACGAGCAGCATTTGAGGATAGTGCTTCAGATTCTGAGGGAGAAGCAGCTTTATGCCAAGTTCTCTAAATGTGAATTCTGGTTGAGTTCGGTGGCATTTTTGGGCCACGTGGTGTCGAGTGATGGTATTCGAGTAGATCCGAGGAAGGTGGAGGCCGTGCAGAGTTGGCCCAGACCCTCCTCCGCTACTGAGATTCGCAGTTTCCTTGGTTTGGCGGGCTATTACCGTCGTTTCGTAGAGGGGTTCTCTTCGATTGCAGCACCTATGACTAGATTGACCCAAAAGGGTGCCCCTTTTCAGTGGACAGACGAGTGTGAGGCGAGCTTTCAGAAGCTCAAGACAGCTTTGACTTCGGCCCCTATATTGATGTTGCCTACGGGTTCGGGGTCCTATACTGTATATTGTGATGCCTCACGAGTTGGACTCGGTGCGGTATTGATGCAGGACGGTAGGGTGATTGCCTACGCGTAGAGACAGCTGAAGGTACATGAGAAGAATTACCCTGTTCATGATTTGGAGCTAGTTGCCATTGTTCACGCCTTGAAAATTTGGCGTCATTATTTATATGGGGTTCCTTGTGAGATCTACACCGATCACCGGAGCTTGCAGCACTTGCTTAAGCAGAAGGACCTGAATATGCGTCAGAGGAGATGGTTGGAGCTACCGAAGGACTATGATATTACTATTCTCTATCATCCGGGCAAGGCTAATGTGGTTGCCGATGCCTTGAGTCGTCGGGCAGAGAGTTTGGGGAGTTTGGCGTATCTACCAGCTTCGGAGAGGCCTATGGCGATGGATGTTCAGGCTTTAGCCAGACAGTTTGTTAGATTGGATCTTTCGGAGCCCAGCCGGGTTCTGGCTTGTGTGATTTCTCGGTCTTCTCTATTTGACCGCATCAGGGAGCGTCAGTTCGACGACCCTCATTTGCTTGTCCTCCGGGATAGAGTTCGGCGTGGTGATGCTCGAGATGTTACCATCGGAGATGATGGAGTTATGAGGATGAAGGGGCGCACCTGTGTGCCCAATGTAGATGATCTTCGAGAGCTGATTCTAGCAGAGGCCCATAGCTCGCGGTATTCCATCCATCCGGGAGACGCGAAGATGTATCAGGACTTGAAACAGCATTACTGGTGGAGGCGGATGAAGAGGGATATAGTTGATTATGTTTCCGGATGCCTCAACTGCCAGCAGGTGAAGTATGAGCATCAGCGTCCGGGTGGATTGATGCAGCGAATTGAGATTCCCGAGTGGAAATGGGAGCATTACCATGGACTTTGTATCCGGACTTCCACGGACGGTTAGGAAGTTTGATTCCATTTGGGTCATTGTGGATCGGCTGACCAAGTCCGCCCATTTTATACCGGTGAGCACTACATATTCATCGGAGCGACTGGCGGAGATCTATATCAGGGAGATAGTTCGGCTGCATGGTATTCCAGTTTCCATCATTTCAGATAGAGGCACTCAGTTCACTTCACGGTTCTGGAGAGCTGTACATCAGAAGTTAGGTACTCGGGTGGAGCTGAGCACAGCCTTTCACCCCCAGACTGATGGGCAGTTCGAGCGCACTATTTAGATTTTGGAGGATATGCTCCGTGCGTGCGTGATTGAGTTTGGAGGTTCATGGGATCACTTTTTGCCATTGGCGGAGTTTGCTTATAACAACAGCTACCAGTCTAGTATTCAGATGGCACCGTACGAGGCCCTATATGGTAGGAGGTGCAGGTCTCCTGTGGGTTGGTTTGAGCCGGGCGAGGCCAGGTTGCTAGGTACTGATATGGTTCAGGAGGCTATGGACAAAGTCAAGGTGATTCAGGACAGACTTCGTGCAGCCCAGTCTAGAGAGAAGAGTTATGCGGACAAGAAAGTTCGCGATGTGGCTTTTATGGTTGGCGAGCGGGTTCTACTTCGAGTCTCGCCCATGAAGGGCGTTATGAGGTTTGGGAAGAAAGGGAAGCCGAGTCCCAGATTTATTGGCCCTTTTGAGATTTTGAGGCGTATTGGGGAGGTTGCCTATGAGTTAGACTTACCTCCTAGTCTAGCTGGAGTTCACCCCGTATTTCATGTCTCCATGCTCCGGAGATACCATGGTGACCCGTCGCATGTGTTGGATTTCACTTCTGTTCAGCTAGACAAAGATCTGTCTTATGTTGAGGAGCCAGTAGCCATTCTAGACAGGCAAGTCAGAAAGCTAAGGTCAAAGAACATCGCTTCGGTAAAGGTTCAGTGGCGGGGCCAGCCGGTCGAGGAGGCGACTTGGGAGACCGAGCAGGATATGCGCGGCCAGTACCCTCATCTTTTCACTACTCCGGGTATGTTTTCTATGCTCGTTCGAGGACGAACGAATCTTTAAGTGTGGGAAGATGTAACGACCCGACCGGTCGTTTTAGAAAATTACGCCCCAATCCCTAATTTAACTGTTCCCCTAAGTTCATTTCTGCTATTGTGGTTTGCCGGGAGAGTCGGTTCTGAAATTTGGAGCATTTTGGGACACTTAGTCCCTAAATGAGAGCTTTAAAGCTAGAAAATGGTCCTTAGCCGGAACAGTGTTAAAACGATCTCGGAACGGAAATCTGATGGTTCCATTAGCTCCGTTGGGTGATTTCAGGGTTAGGAGCGCGTTCGGAATGTATTTTGGAGGTCCGTAGCTCAATTAGGCTTGAAATGCCGAAGGTTGAAATTTTGGCGAATCCGAACGATAGGTGAGATTTTGATCCGGGGGTCGGAATGGAATTTCGACAATTTCTGTAGCTTCGTTATGTGATTTTGGATATGTCCGCAAATTTTCAGGTCATTCGGACGTCGTTTGGTTGGGTTTTAGATCGGATGTGCAATTCGGAAAGTTTTAAGAAATTTAGGCTTGAATTCGATGTGAATTATGGGTTTTGATGTTGTTAGACGTGTTTTGAGGTTTGGAACAAGTTCGAATAAGGTATTAGGATGTGTTGGTGTGTTTGGATGAGGTCCCGGGGCCTCGGGGTGGTTTCGGATGGTTAAACGGAAGGAAAACATGGAAAATTGTAGGTTGGGCCTTCTGTTCTGTCATTTTCGCCCCTGCGGAAATGGGACCGCAGAGGCGAGCCCGCAGGTGCGGAAGACTCGTCGCAGAAGCGACCTTGGGTCGAGGAGTCGCGGGTGCGGAAGACTCGTCGCAGAAGCGACCTTGGGTCGAGGAGTGAGAATCCGCAGGAGCGGAGGGGAATTCGCTTAAGCGAGTCCGCAGAAGCGGACCACTGCTCGCAGAAGAGGGAAGTCCTGCAGGAGCGGTTGTCCAATCGCGGAAGCGGTCCTTTTCTCGGAGAAGCGGAATGGGCCAGCCAGGCCTAGACTTCGCAAAAGCGACAAAATGTCGCGGAAGCGGATCCGCAGAAGCGGAATTTTGTCCGCAGAAGCGGAAATCGCAGAGAGTTAATTATATTCAGAAGTTAGAAATTTCAGAAACATTTCCAAACTTTGAGGGCTCGGCTTAAGGGGCGATTTGGGCAATTTTGAAGGGAGATTCAAGGGGTTTCTTCAGGTAATCAACTATGGACTCAAATTATGATTATTGTTGACAATATTATGCAATTATCTCATGAAAATGGAGGAATTTGGGGTGTTTTATGGGATTTTTCACCCTAGGCTTGAACTTTAGAAAAATCAAGGTTTTGAGTGGGCAAATGGAGTCCGAATTTGATAAACTTTATATGCTTAGACTCGTATTGAGACAAGGGTTCCGAAAATATAATTTGCGTGATTTTTCGATAAGTCTACCGAAAGTCGGGTTTTGGCAACTTGTGGATTTTGGTGCATTTTGAGTTATTTTGATTGGGTAATGCCCAATTGGCCTATTTTGATGTGATTCTATTGATTTTTATCGGATTCTACACTTGTGGAGGCCGACATTCGTGGCAAGAGGGTTATTGCTTAGCGGTTTTGTACCGGAATTAAGGTAAGTGGCTTGTCTAACTTCGTGTGGGGGACTTTCACCCCTAGGATATTATTGTGATACTTTAAATGCCTTGTACGCGAGGTGACGGGCGTGTACATGCGGCTGGTTGTTGAACACATACTTTACTCAAAATGTTCAATGAGTGATATTCCTGTTTTTAGTTGTTAAATTCGACAAGTGATCGTTCAAAAATGCCATAGTTTCAAAAATAATAAAATAGTCACTTTTAATTGACTTACTTGAGTTTTCTTGGTAATCGCTGGCGCTATTCATCGGCGAAGTTATCGTTAAACATATTATACTTCTCTCTGTGTATTCCTTTACTTGCTGTGGTTGTGGACTACGGGTTCGATTCCCGAGATCCCGAGATTATTGAAATATGGACTACGGGTTCGATTCCCGAGATCCTGAGATTATTAAAATGTGGACTACGGGTTCGATTCCCGAGATCCTGAGATTATCGAAATGTGGACTACGGGTTCGATTCCCGAGATCCCGAGATTATTGAAATGTGGACTACGGGTTCGATTCCCGAGATCCTGAGATTATTGAAATGTGGACTACGGGTTCGATTCCCGAGATCCTGAGATTATTGAAATGTGGACTACGGGTTCGATTCCCGGAGATCCTGAGTTATTGAGATATTATTGAGACATGGGCTGCGGGTTCGATTCCCGGAGACCCAGAGGTACTGAGAAAGGGACTGTGGGTTCAATTCCCACAGGTCCTGGAATTGTTTTATTGAGTTGTTTAATTGTTGTTATCTTAATTGTAGACAGTTGCAGTAATCATCTTATTGTTGTTATTTCGGAAATTATTATCTTTTAAACTGTTCGATATTGTTACTATGTTTATTCTCAATAAGGCCATAACCTTCCTCGTCATTACTCCATCGAGGTTAGGCTTAGAACTTACTGAGTATCGATGTGGTGTACTCATGCTACTCTTCCGCACACTTTTGTTGTGCAAATCCAGGTACTTCTATTCGAGCGTTCTATTAGTGATTCCACAACTTTCTGGAGACCTCGAGGTATGATCTGCTACGCCCGCAGATCCGGAGGCTTTCCTTCTACTCTAGTAGTACTAGTTGACATTTTTCTCCATTTCGTTGTTAGATACTCTTTACATATAGAGCCACAATTGTATTTTCTCTTTTAGTCTGTGTTACCGTGGGGTTCCGGATCTTGGTAGTGTTTTATTCATTGTGTGACGGATGTATGTGCCGAGCGGCACGGATTACATATCTTTTATGCTATTTTTTCGCTGTTTCTTATTTAAGTGTTCATAGCTTGCATATTCCGCAACATGTTAGGCTTACCTAGTCGTGGGGACTGGGTGCCATCACGACATGTTCACAATTGGTGAACTAGGGTCGTGACAGTCCAAGTCCCATATTTTTCTACGGACCCTCCGGGACCGTCGGGTCCGGGTCCGTTTACCAAAAATGTTGACCGAAGTCAACTCTATCAATATTAATATCATTTTTCTTCAAATTTCTCATAGAATTCATATTTTCTATCACAAAATCTTTCCGACTGCATGCCCGGATCAAGCACATAAATCGAGGCAACATGGAATGAGGTTTTCAAGGCCTCGGAAGTGCGGAACAAATGAGAAAAGCAGGTGATGACCCTTTGGGTCGTCACAGTTCGAGCAGTTTGGATTGCATATAAAATTTCTGTTTAAATTTTCAGTTTTCGGATTGATAAAATGTCAGTCCAAATCCAATAAGTTCGGATGAGATCGGGTTTTTTAAGTTCGTTTTCGAATTAATCGGTTTGGATATTTGAATTTTCCGTTTTGAGCTTATAGGTTGAGATGTTGCTTCTTTTTACACAAATGAATACCAAATGAAGTACTCATGTTACATTGCCTTAAAAATTCTTCATTCTCACCGCAATCATCCAAATGAAGTATTAAAGTACCAAAATTATTATATATAAAAAATACAATAGAGATATTAATATGGCAAATAAGAAGTAAAAATAGTAATATCGTGTCCAAATAGAAATTATTATCATAGTAACTTAGTAATTAATAATGAATATATGAGATAATATCTAATGGGTAGGGTATTGAATTTATTACTATTGACATATGGATAATGGACGAAATATAAAGTATAAGAATTTCAGATTTTTGAATAATCCAAAAATTCGATGTACCAAATCCAATATCTAATCCGAAATCCAAAACGTTAAAAAATTAAATTCAAAATCCAATCCATAATCCAAAAATTCAAACAAAAAATCCCAAAAATTCGAATTTCATTTTGAATTTCGGATATGCCAGAACTGTGCCTAGTTGAACCCCCTAATAATATAGGATCCTTAAAAGAGCCTTTATGATGAATGAAGACCTCAAGTGCAGCGCACTTGTGTACATCAACTTTGATTGAAGAAAATCTGCTGTGCTTTTTCCCTTCTCCATTATTCCCTTTGGCTTTTTGATAGTAGAATCACCAAAATAGTATATTACCTAATACTGAAGGCCCCAACATTGGCCAATATGTTCCACTTCCCACATGTCACATTGATGTTACTAAAGTTGTACCACCTAATCTTTTTTTAATAATTTAAATTAACTTTTCTTTAGAAACATTAGAGAAGAAAGTGGAAGGATTAAGAGAAAAAACAAAGATATAAAGTAGGAGTAATAATTTAAAGAAGGTGCAAGGAATAACAAACAAACAACATTTGCAACGATATCTAACCTTTGGATCCATACACTAATCATCACTAATAGTCTAATGTGAAATTTTTTTAAAGCACTATTTTTAGTAATAATTAGCTATCTATAGATATTATTTGCTATATTACGGATTATAGATATATATTATATGATTATAAAATGTATTTGATGTATTTAAGCTATTGTACTCATGAATACAGTAGCAAAAATAGGTGTGAATCAGGGAAGTCCAGCTAATCAGTTGTTGTATTCGAGTATATTCGACTGTATTCATGTATTGAAATATTGGATTACAGCTAGACAGATTATTGTATTCGACTGTATTCACAGAGTGAAATAGGGGATTATATTGTTTTTAAACGGAAAAGTAAGTCAATTAACATAATAGACTCCTAATATAACTCAACAAACTCAATTATAACACATAAATTTTCTATTTCAAGTTATAGAAAAGACTCAACCGAAAAATACCTCAAATACATAAAAAAATTTAGAAATTATATCACACATCTGACATAAAATTATATTAATTAAAAAATGAAAAAAGGGCCTGATATATCCCTCTACTTTGTTTTATTGTTCAATCCTGTCCTCCATTATATTTTCCGTCCAAATTTACCCTTGCCGTCAATCAAAGTTCTATATTTGCCCCTATTTTAACGGCCGGGACACGTGGCACATTCTAAATACGGAAAAGGGCTTGACATATCCCTATACTTTATTTTATTGTTCAATCTTAACCCTCGTTATACTTTCCGTCCAAGTTTACCCATGCCCTCCATCAAAGTTCTATATTTACTCATATTTTAATGGTCGGGACACGTGGCATATTTCAGGAGAAAGAACCAGTACAAAAAGAAAAAAACTCAAAACCGACTTAGAACCCATGACCCTCATGCTCGTTTTTCCTCTCTTACTTTTTTCCCAAACTTCTCTTAAATAAATACTTTTAATCTGTGTAAGAGATTATCTTCGTTTGACAAAGAGATGAGGTTCAAGACATAAGGTTTTGTCATCTCTTTGCTTGTTGCCAATATTTTTTTTTCTTTACTTCTATTTTCTTATTCCTTACTCCCTTATATTTTTTTCTTCCTCTTCTTATTGAACAGTGGGGACATGTAGCATATTTTAGGAGAAAGAATCAGTACAAAAATAAAAGAACTCCAAACCGCCCTAGAACCCATGACCTGCATGCTCCGTTTTTCCTCTCTTAATTTTTTTTCAAACTTCTCTTAAATAAAAACTTTTTAATCTGTGTAAGAGATTATCTTAGTCTCACAAAGAGATAATGTTCAAAAACACAATTTTCGGCACCAACGTGACTTTATGAATGGTCTTGAGTACTCATGTATGAAATCTTACTATATTTGTTTTAGCCGTAGAAATTACTTTCCCAACTTCATATAATTGTTCGAAATTGGAATCAACCTCCTATCGTTGTTTTGAGATCGCCGGAGAAAGAATTCCATCAAGCTCGTTTGAAGTTTCAAATTTTCTACCACACCTATTTCAATTTTTTCTTAAATCAATGAGATTGAAAAAATACATATGCAAAGAATTGTGGGCGAATTCGAGTAATTTTATTGTCAAGGTGGAGTTTCATTCAGTGATAAGAAGAGGAAGAAAAAAATTTAAGGGAGTGAGGAATAAGAAAATAGAAGTAAAGAAAAAAATATTGGCAACAAGCAAAGAGATGACAAAACCTTATGTCTTGAACCTCATCTCTTTGTCAAACTAAGATAATCTGTTACACAGATTAAAAGTATTTATTTAAGAGAAGTTTGGGAAAAAATTAAGCGAGGAAATATAGAACTTTGATGGAGGGCATGGGTAAACTTGGACGGAAAGTATAACGAGGGATAATATTGAACAATAAAATAAAGTATAGGGATATATCATGCCCTTTTCCGTATTCAGAATGTGCCACGTGTCCCAGCCGTTAAAATAGGGGCAAATATAGAACTTTGATTGACGGCAAGGGTAAATTTGGACGGAAAGTATAACGGGGGACAGTATTGAACAATTAAACAAAGTAGAGGGATATATCAGGCCCTTTTCCGATTAAAAAAATATATGAATACATTCATGGCATATAACGAGACAATGAATACAATAAAATACATAGAATACATGGGATATATCGAAATACAATAAAAAAAAGGTAACAGACTCTTCAAGTTGCTTAGCCCCAAACTTCATGTGTTTGTTCAAGAATAACCCTAATATCATCTCGTCGATAGCAAATTTCAAACCTCCATTGTTAGCCTCAATGTTTCCAAAAAATCCCTTTCAAAAATACGTGACAGTGAGTAATGGTCATGCTTCTTGCAAAAATTACTCATGTATTTGATGTAATTACTCCAGCAACCCTTTTATGTATTTGCGTAATCTTTGAGTAATTACATTAAAGATTACTCCAGATGCAATCTAATGGTCATGTTTTTTGAAAAAAATGATGCACAATGGATCCTTTTGAATGATAGCTTGACGGAGGATTCTCGGCTTAGGGTTGCTGTTGTCGTCGGAGGAGTCGGTCATGATGTAGAATTGGTTGGCTGTGATGACCCGGCCCGTCATCATGTGAGTTATCACCCTGTTTTTCCCGTTATATACTTGTTCATGTTTCAATATATGTGTTTGGTGAGTTTGAGCAATTCGGATCGAGTTTGGTTGGAAATGAGACAAATAGTCTCTTAGGAGAAGGCATAGTTGGGAAAAGTCAACCGGATGTTGACTTATGAGTTAGAGAGCTCGTAATTGAATTTTGATAATTCGGTCAGCTCCGGGAGGTCATTTGTGACTTAGGAGAGCGATCAGAATTGAATTTCGAGGTCCGGTGTAGTTTTAGGCTTGAATTGGCTAAGGTTGAATTTTGGCGAAATCCGAACGGTAGGTGAGATTTTGATCCGGGAGTTAGAATGGAATTCCGGTAGTTGCAGTAGCTCTATTAGGTAATTTTGGATATGCCTACAAATTTTCAGGTCATTCGGACATCGTTTGGTCGGGTTTTTGATTGGATGTTGGTTTCGGAAGTTCTAGTTGAAACTTAGGCTTGAATTCGCTTTGATTCGATGATTTCCATGTTTAAGAGTGTGTTTTTATGATTGGAAAAAAGTTTGTATCGTGTTTTGGAGTAGGTTGGTGGTTTTCGTTGGGGTCCCGGGGGCCTCGGGATGAATCTGGGGGTCCAAACAGACCATTTTTGGGCTAAATGAAGGGTCAGGTCTGCTGTCATAATTGCAACAAGCATTTACTCTTCACGATCGCATTAGTGGCCACGCGATCGCATAGAGTACTGGCGAGCTGAGGGTTTTTATCCTTCGCGATCGCGAAGTGTGGGGTGCGATCGCGTAAGGTTAGGATTTGGAAGCAATGCGATCGCGGTAGCTAGTGTCGCGATCGCGTAGTGTTAATTAGCTGGGTATCGCGATTGCATCAGGATCCGCATCACGTAGAAGAAAAAAAGGCCTGCTAAAATTTGTTCATCGCGATCGCATGCCAAAGGATGCGATAGCGTAGAGTAAAGATACCTGGCAGAAGGGTTTTTAACAAGATATATCAGTCGCGAACCTATAGCATTTTTCCTTCATTTTTGAGTTCTTTGAGAGCAAAGTGACGGGATTTGAAGAGAATTTCACCGGAAAAACATTGGGGGTAAGTTTTATGGTCTAAATACACGATTTTATATTAGAACCTTCATTTATTTCACTGAATGGAAGGATTTATGGAGGATTTTTGCTCTAAGCCTATTCTATGGTCAATCACCGATTTGAATGGGAAAACGGAGTCCGATGTTGATAAACTTTATATGTATGGACTCGTGTTGAGATAAGGATTCCGAACATGTAAATTTTGTAATTTTTTGAGAAGCGCACCGAAAGTCGGATTTTGATAACTTTGTGGGTTTTGGTGTAAATCGAGTTATCTCGATTGTGTTATGTCTATTTAGGCGATTTTGAAGTATTCTCATTGATTTTGATCAGATTTGGCATCCGATGAGGTTGATTTGCCAGGCAAGCGCAAGGCGAACTAGGACTTCTACCGATTCGAGGTGAGTGGTGGTAGTAAATGATGTACTGAGGGTTTGAAACCCCGTACTAGCACTATACAGTGTTATGCTGAGATGAAACACGTGTCATGTGATGGGCGTGGTGGTATTGTGACTGAGAATTTGGACTTGGTCCTTCCCAATTGATAGTTTATTGTATATCATGACTGAGATTGAGCTTATAACTGTGTAATTGGGCTAGTAGCCATGGGGCATTGTGCCGATCTGTAGAGTATTAGGGAAGTCGGTAAAGCTAAGTGACCCTTATATCATGTTGGACACATACACTCAATCGTAATCATAGTTGTATAGCATATCATGAGCTAGTACTAGATGTGTACTCTGAGAGATACTACTTGGGGTGGGATTCTCTGTTCTAGGTGAGTAGGCCCGAGAGGCCAAGTCTAGATTTACTGAGATAGGGGCGAGGACCCGCTGTGAGATATTATATATATCTATATTGGATCGGGCTGTATGCCGCAACACTATATATATTGGATCGGGATGCACACCGCAGCACTATATATATTAGATCGGGCTGCACGCCGCAACACTATATATAATAGATCGGGCTGCATGCCGCAATACTATATATATTGGATCAGACCGCATGCTGTAGTAATATTTATGTGGATCGGATTGCACGCCGCAGTATCATAGCGCTTGGGCTGAAGGAGCCCCTCGGGAGTTTGTACACACCCCAGTGAGCGCCGTCGACATTAAATGGATCGGACTGCACGCTGCAGTGCTATATATATTGGATCGGGTTGCACGTCGCAGCATTATATATTTATATACATATATATTTGGACCGGGTTACACGCCGCAACAGTATGATTGAGGGTTAGGTCAATGTGGGATTATTGTGAGACAATTGTGGACTGGAAATGGGCTAATCACTAGGGAGATGCCTTACGTGTGAGGTTACCCTTAGAACTATTTAGTGATAGTACATGTGTTATTATTTTCAGTTGTTATTAATTATTATTACGCACTGAGTTGAAATATACTCACCCCACTCCTCTGCACTTTCTGTGCAGATCCAGGTGTTCATAAGTGCAGTTGAGATATCACAACTGCTTCATTACTGTTATTCCAAGGAGACTTCGAGGTAGATGCCGGCATCCGCAGGACCTGATCTCTTCCTCTATATCATTTTGTCATTTCAATTCTGCCTAGACTTGATTTGTGTAGGATATTTCCATTTGTAGAGGCTCATACTTGTGACACCGCGATTGTTGGGCTGTATTTTGTATGTTTGTGTTTTCACACTTATTGTTTTGATATGAAAACAAGCTGTTAATGTTAATTGATCAGTATTAACTAATAACTGGCTGGTAAATTAGATAACATGGTCGTGCTTGCCTAGAAATGTGTTGGGTGCCATCACGACCGGGGTTTGGGTCTTGACAAGTTGGTATTAGAGCCTAGGTTAACATGTCTCGCGAGTCATGAGTCATTTTAGTAGAGTCTCGTGGATCGGTACCGGGACGCCTGTGCTTATCCTCGGGAGGTTGCAAAGCTTTTAGGAAAGCTTCAATTCTTGAAATTCTTGTCGTGCGATATTGTTGATCCAAAACTGAACTTGGATATTCTATTCTCTCACAGATGGCGAGAACTTGAGCTTCCGGACGAGGCGGACGACCACCGTTACCACCTGCTAGAGGCCGCAGACGCGGTCGTGGTCGAGGTAGGGGTAGGGCAGCGAGGCAGTGCCAACTGACCCACAACCTCCAGTTGCTGAGGTTCCATCAGTACCAGTTCAGGCACCAGTTGTGCCCATTATTATTCCGGGTCTACAGGAGATCTTAGCTCGGATATTAGCGATTTGCACTGGCCTGGCTCAGGCAGTTTCAGCTTCCACCGCACCGGCTACATCCGGGACTGGGGGTGGTCATCAGACCCCCGCAGCTCGCACTCCAAAGCCGGCAGTGCAGGGCCTGTAGACACCTGAGGCTCCACCAGTCCAGCCAGTGGTCCCAGTATAGCTAGCTGTTCAGGTTCAGGGGGACAGGGTCCCAGTTGTGACTGACGACGAGCAGCGTCGTCTTGAGAGGTTCAGTAGATTATCTCCTCCTATTTTCAACAGTGCTCCGGGCGAGGACGCCCAAGGTTTTCTGGACAAGTGCCGTTGGATGCTCCGTACGGCAGGTATCTTAGAGTCCAGCGGTGTATCCTTTACTACCTTCCAATTCCAAGGACCAGCCTTCACTTGGTGGGAGGCTTATGAGCTCCGTAGACCGGCAGGGGCAGCACCATTATCATGGCGAGAGTTCTCCATTATGTTCTTGGAGAAGTGGGTACCTCGATCCTAAAGAGAGGAGATGCGTAGACAGTTTGAGGGGCTTCGCCAGGGAGACATGTCAGTGTCGGAGTATGAGGTCATATTCACAAAGTTATCCAAATATGCATAGTGGTTGGTCCCTACTGATCGGGAAAGGATTGGACGTTTTGTTGATGGAATTATTTATCATATCCGTATTCTAATGACCCGAGAGAGGGTTCTGCATCATTCTTTTGAGGATGCTGTGGATATCGCTCGCGACATAGAGACAGATTGTCGCAGGGAGCGAGAGGAGAGGGAGGCTAAGAGGCCTCAAGGATCAGCTAGTTCTAGTGGCACTCAGACCAGAGGCCAGGGTCAGCAGAGCCGAGGTTGCTCTTTCAGGTCTTCACAGCCGACCCGCTCAGATAATCGTAGGTCATCTTCTGGCCGTGGTTATCAGGGTTCGCACCAGAGCCAGCCATATCTCAGCGCTATGCCAGCACAGAGTTCTTCACAGGCCCCATATGCCCAAGGTTCTTCTCGAGCTAGTTCATCTGCTGGACACTCCGATGCTAGGGGTTCTCATCAGTCCTAGCCCCTAGCACCAGGGAGTTTTTTCGAGTGCAGAGAGTTTGGGCACATCCGCAGAGAGTTCCTAGGCCATATCAACAGAAGGGGCAGCCCTCATCATCTAGTCCTTCCACTTCAGCACCCGCCCTGCCAGCTAGGGGTGAGGGTCAGGCGGCTAGGGATTGCCCTCGAGGGGAGGCCGATCAGGCGGTCAAGCTAGATATTATGCTCTTCA
This sequence comes from Nicotiana noctiflora, assembly GCA_032618575.1. NCBI lineage: Eukaryota > Viridiplantae > Streptophyta > Magnoliopsida > Solanales > Solanaceae > Nicotiana > Nicotiana noctiflora. The sequence goes on from JASVEL010001178.1 coordinate 250,400, forward strand.
GGGCCGATCTGACGTAGTTGCTTCTGATGTTGTCATTACAGGAATTATTTCAGTCTGCCACAAAGATGTCACAGTTTTGTTCGATCCTCGTTCCACCTATTCTTATATATCTACATATTTTGCTCCTCATTTGGGCACGACCCGAGGGTGTCTTGCGTTGCCCGTGCATGTATCTACCCCGGTGGGTGATACCATTATTGTGGACCATGTATACCGGTCTTGTCTAGCCACTATTGGGGGTCCGGAGACCCGAGTAGATCTGTTGCTTCTGAGCATGATTGATTTTGATGTTATATTGGGCATGGATTGGCTATCTCCGTGTCATGCTATTATGGACTATCATGCCAAGACAGTCACTTTAGCTATACCGAGCATTCAGAGGATCGAGTGGCGAGGAACGATTGATTATGTACCCACTATGGTAATATCTTTCCTTAAGGCCCAACAGATGGTTGGGAAAGGATGTCTTTCTTATTTGGCATTTCTGCGGGAGGTCGGAGCTGAGAATCCCAATATTGATTTTGTTCCCATTGTGCGGGTCTTTCCTCATGTATTCCCCTCAGACCTGCCGGGTATGCCACTGGATAGGAACATTGATTTTGGGATTGATTTGGTGCCAGACACTAAGCCTATTTCTATTCCTCCATATCGTATGGCACCAGCTGAGCTGAAAGAATTGAAGGAGCAGCTCCAGGAACTCCTAGATAAGGGGTTCATTCGACCGAGTGTGTCACCGTGGGGTGCACCGGTCTTGTTTGTTAAGAAGAAATATGGCTCAATGAGGATGTATATTGACTATAGGCAGTTGAACAGGGTAACAGTGAAGAACAAGTGTCACGACCCTAGTTCACCAATCGTGAACATGTCGTGATGGCACCCAGTCCCCACGACTAGGTAAGCCTAACACGTTGCGAAATATACAAATTATAAACACTTAAATAGGAAACAGCGGAAAAATAACATAAAAAGATATGTAATCTGTGCCGCTTGGCACATACATCCTTCAACACACTGTGTAAACACTACCAAGATCCGGAATCTCACGGGTAACACAGACTAAAAGAGGATATACAACTGTGGCTCTATGTGTAAAGAGTATCTAACAACGAAATGAAGGAAAAATGTCAATTATTACTATCAGAATAGAAGGAAAAGCCTCCGGATCCGCGGACGTAGCAGATCATACCTCGAGGTCTCCCTAAAAGCCGCGGAATCACCTAGTACGAGCCTGCTCTGATGTACCTGGATCTGCACAACAAAAGTGTGCAGAAGAGTAGCATGAGTACACCACGGCGGTACTCAGTAAGTGCCAAGCCTAACCTCGATGGAGTAGTGACGAGGAAGGTCATGGCCCTACTGAGAAACAATAATATAATGATGATACAAAAATAACCAGTTTAAATGATAATAATTCACGAAATAACAACAAGAAGATGATTATTGCAACTGTCTACAAATAAGCTAACAATAATTAACCAGCTCAATAAAACAAGTCCAGGACCTGTAGGAATTGAACCCACAGTCTCATCTTCAGTACCCTGGGTCTCCGGGAATCGAACCCGCAGCCCATATCTCAACAGATCTCAGGATCTCCGGGAATCGAACCCACAATCCACATTTCAATACATCTTAGGATCTCCGGGAATCGAACCCGCAGTCCACATTTCAATAAATCTCGGGATCTCCGGGAATCGAACCCGCAGTCCACATTTCAATAAATCTCGGGATCTCCGGGAATCGAACCCGCAGTCCACATTTCAATAAATCTCAGGATCTCCGGGAATCGAACCCGCAGTCCACAAACACAGCAAGTAAAGGAATACACAGAGAGAAGTATATTATGCTTAACTATAACTTCGCCGATAAACAGCGCCAGCGATTACCAAGAAAACTCAAGTAAGACAATTAGGCAACTAGACAGTTAAATACTACCTAATCATGCTTTTCTAACTCCTACCGGGTAGGAATATCGAATTTAACAGCTAACAATAGGAATATCACTAATTGAACATTTTAAGTAAAGTATGTGTTCAACAACCAGCGCATGTACACGCCCGTCACCTCGCGTACAAGGCATTTAAAGTATCACATAATATCCTAGGGGTGAATGTCCCCCACACGAGGTTAGACAAGCCACTTACCTCAATGTTTACGAACAATTCAATCTGTGGCAATGCCTTTTCCTTTCAAATTTGGCTCCAATCCAATCGTATCTATCCACAATTGAATTAATATCATCAATACTACTCAACAAACTAATTCCTAAGGCCAATTACAACTTTTACAACATTCTGCCCGGAATAGTGAATTTCGACCCCGGGCCCACATGGTCGGAACTCGGGGTTCGGACCAAAATCTGGTTACCCATCCCCCCACGAGTTCAAGTATATGATTTGTTTCAAAATCGGACCTCAATTCGAGGTCCAATTTCCCAATTTATCAAAAACCCTATATTCTACCAAAAATAAGAAATTCTACCATGAAAACCTTTGATTTCTATTGAAAAACATGTATAATGATGTTAAGAATTGAAAGAATTAAGTAAAAAGTGACTTACAATTGTTTTGAAGAAGAAGAAATCCGTGAAGAATCGCAAATGGGTGTTTTTGGGTTGTGAAATGTGAAGAATGAAGCTGGAAATCGTGATTTACAGGTCTCTGTGTTCGCATTTGCGAACATGGGTTCGCAATTGCGAACCCCGACCAATTTCCGGAGTTTGAAAAATAAGCTAAGGCTGGGAAGTTCGCATTTGCGAACTTTTGTTCGCATTTGCGAAGCCAAGGCAAAACTGGAAAGTTTGCATTTGCGAACTATTGTTCGCTATTGCGAACACATGCTAAATATTGGGAAGTTCGCATTTGCGAACTATTGTTCGCATTTGCGAACACAGGCAGAATAGTGTCGAGTTCGCATTTGCGAACACAGGCATAATAGTGGGGAGTTCGCATTTGCGAACTCTGCAGACCAGTTGCTGACAGCAACTTCTAACATGAAAAATTGATCTCGTGGCCTATCCAAAGTTCACCCGAGCCCTCGGGTCTCCAAACCAAATATGCACTCTGACTTAAAAACATCATACGAACTTGCTTGCGCGATCAAATCGCCAAAATAACATCAAAAATCAATAATTCACATCGAATTCAAGCCTAAATTTCTTAAAACTTTCCGAATTGCACATTCGATCCAAAACCCGACCAAACGATGTCCGAATGACCTGAAAATTTGCGGACATATCCAAAATCACATAACGAAGCTACAGAAATTATCGGAATTCCATTTCGACTCCCGGATCAAAATCTCACCTATCGTTCGGATTCGCCAAAATTTCAAACTTCGGCATTTCAAGCCTAATTGAGCTACGGGCCTCCAAAATACATTCCGGACGCGCTCCCAACCCCGAAATCACCTAACGGAGCTAATGGAACCATGGGATTTCCGTTCTGAGATTGTCTTAACACTGTTCCGGTTACGGACCATTTTCTAACCTTAAAGCTCTCATTTAGGGACTAAGTGTCCCAAAATGCTCCAAATTTCAGAACCGACTCTCCCGGCAAACCACAATAGCAGAAATGAACTTAGGGGAACAGTTAAATTAGGGATTGGGGCGTAATTTTCTAAAACGATCGGCCGGGTCGTTACATCTTCCCACCCTTAAAGATTCGTTCGTCCTCGAACGAGCATAGAAAACATACCCGGAGTAGTGAAAAGATGAGGGTACTGGCTGCGCATATCCTGCTCAGTCTCCCAAGTCGCCTCCTCGACCGGCTGGCCCCGCCACCGAACCTTTACCGAAGCGATGTTCTTTGACCTTAGCTTTCTGACCTGCCTGTCTAGAATGGCTACTGGCTCCTCAACATAAGACAGATCCTTGTCTAGCATGCGACGGGTCATCATGGTATCTCCGAAGCATAGAGACATAAAAGACGGGATGGACTTCGGCTAGGCTGGGAGGTAAGGCCAACTCATAAGCAACCTCCCCAACACGCCTCAAAAGGGCCAATAAATCTAGGACTCAGATGAGCACATTAGCCTGATATAATCTGAAGATATTCCCTTTTGTTCAAATAATTAAATCTTAGAGCTTAATCCAACATTCGGAATTCTGTGTCAGGCTTGTTTTCATCAAAAGATCACTCAATATTCCTCAGACGCCGTCCTCAAACATGACTGCATAACCTTGCTGGATTCTTACCTTGCAACATAAAATCCACTGGACCACGATAATATTTTATGATCAAATTAGCCAAAAATTCAACGAATCAGATGCTCCCATTGCACCTCACGATCTACATAGGTCTCGTTCCAACTTTTACAATACCGACACGACGGAAGAGATGTGCCGATATCCATAACCAACTACTGAATCAACAATTCATTGGATATATACTCTTGACAGGATCCATTACCTTGTCCTAAACTAGAGGATGATCCTTTCCTCTATAATATACTTCATATAATCAGTTTGCACTGACCCCAAATCACATAATCTCATCTCACCCAGTACGAACTGCTCAGGCGATAAGCCACATCAGGCATAATCAAAAGTCCCACAAGATGACACAATGTGCTAGTAGGCTATTAATTCGTACGTGGTACCAAAAGGAAGGCGAACAGAGAGAACTATTCAACTCTCACACTATCATGGACCTCCTCAGAAAAATAGGAAACAGAACACATAAAAGCAATTATAGACACTGAAATAGACATCACATTGTTGCGGCGTGCAACCCGATCCCAACAATATGACCATGGCGGCGTGCCACCCGATCCCATCAATATGACCATGGCGGCGTGCCACCCGATCCCATCAATATAACCATGGCGGCGTGCCACCCGATCCCAACAATATAACCATGGCGGCGTGCCACCCGATCCCAACAATATAACCATGGCGGTGTGCCACCCGATCCCAACAATATAAAACTCACACAAGGAGTCATATGTCGAGCTGAATAGCTCGTCACATCAAAATACCGAATATCGATCATAAGCACACTAAGGTGCATGATATCATACACAATGAAACATATAGCACTATAGGCTACAAACTCAAGCACAACTGAGGTGCGATATAAGATCTGAATCTCAAGAGCCATCATGCTCATATAACATCACCGCTGAGCGGAACCCCAACACATAAGGAACTTACCAAAGCGTCTCACACTCATACGGTGCAATATATCTTTACATGAATTAACTAACCGCAAAAATAAGACCGCGACTATCCCTCCATAAAGGGCACATTGCTGGAAGAAACATAACCGGCCTAATGCAAGGCTCACTTTCACATTTAAATCTATCCACCGACCTTAAGTCTATCCTGGTCGTGCCAAGCTAAGTCAATAGTATTTCACAGGTCTATAACCCAATAAGCAGAGTGCCCTCCAGGCATAAGTTCTCCAATGGATGATATCACCAAAATCCTCATTCTTGGTTTAAATTTCTAACCAATCAAGTGACTACAAGTCACACCTATACAATCTTCTTGTGGGTCAAGCTCCCACCATCTTTCGAATAATTAAACGGGCCTGCACATTCAACCCACCGGCTGCACTAGCACTGAAAAGCGATCAGGAGTCCTAACCGGGATGCAAAGCCTTTCTCACAGAACACCGATCTCAAATGATACCTGATGTTAATACCCATCTTACTCAAAACACTGAAACTCCTTTCCTGCTCATCCGAGCTCTTTATATCACATTCATTGACCAAACCGTGACCTTGGTCCTTACTTCAAATTTCATACTACTCACTGCACATTACGTGCCGATATACGATAGACACAATTTCCATCATAGCTCTAGAACTGACGATAGGCTAATACTTCATCACATAATACTTCCCATTTAAATCACTTCAGGAGAACTATAGCAACACACAGGCGAGTTCTCATTACCGTTGTATATGCCAATCTCTAAGTAGTGGTCCAAGCCACCATAACCCTTCCCGAGATCTGCCTACTCATGCCCTTAACAGAAGAATACGTTAGAATTACATCAATCACTGCGGCCGACAAGTCTCAAATGCACCGCCACAAATCACATGCATAATTCGATCACGTTGCATGAATCGATCATTGACACCAATACGCCAACTCAACTATGGTTGATCAATCTACTTCTTTCCAGGTTATCCTTGATTGCCTTATAAATGTTAATATCTTCCTTCAATACCTAACTTATTCCAACCGCACTTACCCCGAGTGACCTTAAATCATGAGGCCATGCTATCTCAAGAACGACGACCATTTCATGTCTCTCAAATACTACACCACAAGTCAAAACATCATAGATCGTTTTGTGCTTTTCTTCATAAGTTGCTTCAAAAGCTTGAGCCTCAACTTTACTTATAGACTCAGAATTATCAGGCACCACACTTTACCTCTTGAATTCACTAGGACCGCTATTGAGAGCCATCCGACCCTGACTTGCCCCAGTATGCAACCAACTCTACTGAATTTTATAACATATGAATACCCTCTCGATAAAGCCCCCAGCGGAACCACTTCCCGCAAAGCCTACACCTATACGAGGCATAAATCATGAGTCTTTCCTCAAGTTTGAACACGAGCCAGTAAGGCTAACCATAACATTCATTCAATAATTCATATACTGAAATTACCACTCACGGCCCTTTTTCCGTGGATGCAATAACACAATAATACGCTAGTATCCAGAATCCACACAGGTAATTAACCATGCGACCCAATCTTAAGCGGTGAGACTCTCCCACTTAGCCCAAATCCACTATTACACGACGATCCAACACATTAGAACCATTCTCTCAAGTCATATACTATTATTCAACTGCAACTCACTTGATCCTACGAACATAATCATCTGTGACCTATTAGCACTCTGACCCCATAGGGTATGACCTCATTCCAATAAAACCAACATCATCCCGCTCCATGCACCGAGCATTCTCTACCAACGACATCTTAAAACATACTATGATTCTCACACGCCTACGAAGCACCATGTAACCTTTGTCGAATATTTCCCTGCTGATAATAAAATGTAGAGTTTATTAGGGACACAGGAACATCAAAAGTCCCAACATCATACCATACGAGCCCCAACTCTTGCCCATCCGCAAGTTTTCAAGAACTTTTTGAATAGCACATAAATACATCGCATGCCAAATCTGATATGACACATGACCCATCATTTGATCGTTGATAGTGAAATCATTTCACTTGGCACGAAGCCTTACGATACATCTTGCTAATCCATGACAATAGCCTTTATCATTTGTACATCTTCATCATAAGACAGCCCAAGACATTCGTTTGGTACATGTCCTTCTTAAGATAGTTAAACTCATTTCCCCCATGTATCTCTGCTCGCTGAATCCTTCGCTAAATAGATATCTCATATGAACCATATAGTCTTTATTACCACCAACTATCTTTAGATCTACATCCACCTTGTGACTCTACCATTACCGTGACGATTAGGCAGTTAAGTGAACCATCTCAAGACCGTACTTATCAACCGAATGTCAGAGCCTAGTGCACCCCCATGTGCACAATTGAAGATCTCTCAATTCTCTTGCATTATCGATATGGATGACACGCGGTAATAATGGTTGAGCAAATTCTTGACTCCCTTGAAATCCTTCTGCAGCGTCACGAACCGTCGGCGCATACTTAATACCGAGCACGAAATTTCAATACATGAGTGGATGCAAAAGAGCATATGACATAGGCTCCAACTGAATAAATGGCGCACGATAAGGAATTCAAAGAATTGAAGAGTTTCCTAAACAGTTACATAGCCTCTCGTAGATAAATACAGATGTCTCCGTATCGATCAGTGAGACTCTAAGTAACCGGTCTGTGTCCCGTGACTCCTATGCACCTAGAGCTCTGATACCAACTTTTCACGACCCTAGTTCACCAATCGTGAACATGTCGTGATGGCACCCAGTCCCCACGACTAGGTAAGCCTAACACGTTGCGGAATATACAAATTATAAACACTTAAATAGGAAATAGCGGAAAAATAGCATAAAAAGATATGTAATCCGTGCCGCTTGGCACATACATCCTTCAACACGCTGTGTAAACACTACCAAGATCCGGAATCTCACGGGTAACACAGACTAAAAGAGGATATACAACTGTGGCTCTATGTGTAAAGAGTATCTAACAACGAAATGAAGGAAAAATGTCAACTATTACTATCAGAATAGAAGGAAAAGCCTCCGGATCCGCGGACGTAGCAGATCATACCTCGAGGTCTCCCTAAAAGCCGCGGAATCACCTAGTACGAGCCTGCTCTGATGTACCTGGATCCTGCACAACAAAAGTGTGCAGAAGAGTAGCATGAGTACACCACGGCGGTACTCGGTAAGTGCCAAGCCTAACCTCGATGGAGTAGTGACGAGGAAGGTCAAGGCCCTACCGAGAAACAATAATATAATGATGATAACAAAAATAACCAGTTTAAATGATAATAATTCCCAAAATAACAACAATAAGATGATTATTGCAACTCGTCTACAAATAAGCTAACAACAATTAACCAACTCAATAAAACAAGTCCAGGACTCGTGGGAATTGAACCCACGAGTCCCATCTTCAATAAACTTCGGGTCTCCGGAATCGAACCCGCGACCCATATCTCAATTGATCTCGGGATCTACGGGAATCGAACCCGCGATCCACATTTCAATAAATCTCGGGATCTCCGGGAATCGAACCCGCAGGTCCACATTTCAATAAATCTCGGGATCTCCGGGAATCGAACCCGCAGTCCACATTTCAATAAATCTCGGGATCTCCGAGAATCGAACCCGCAGTCCACATTTCAATAAATCTCAGGATCTCCGGGAATCGAACCCACAATCCACAAACACAACAAGTAAAGGAATACACAGAGAGAGGTATAATATGCTTAACTATAACTTCACCGATAAACAGCGCCAGCGATTACCAAGAAAACTCAAGTAAGACAATTAGGCAACTAGACAGTTAAATACTACCTAATCATGCTTTTCTAACTGCTACCAGGTAGGAATATCGAATTTAACAGCTAAAAACGGGTATATCACTCATTGAACATTTTAAGTAAACTATGTGTTCAACAACCAGCGCATGTACACGCCCGTTACCTCGCGTACAAGGCATTTAAAGTATCACATAATATCCTAGGGGTGAAAGTCCCCCACACGAGGTTAGACAAGCCACTTACCTCAATGTTTACGAACAATTCAATCCGTGGCAATGCCTTTCCTTTCAAATTTGGCTCCAATCCAATCGTATCTATCCACAATTGAATTAATATCATCAATACTACTCAACAAACTAATTCCTAAGGCCAATTACAACTTTTACAACATTCTGCCTGGAATAGTGAAATTCGACCCCCGGCCCACATGGTCGGAACTCGGGGTTCGGACCAAAATCCGGTTACCCATCCCCCACGAGTTCAAGTATATGATTTGTTTCAAAATCGGACCTCAATTCGAGGTCCAATTTTCCAATTTATGAAAAACCCTATATTCTACCAAAAACAAGAAATTCTACCATGAAAACCTTTGATTTCTATTGAAAAACATGTATAATGATGTTAAGAATTGAAAGAATTAAGTAAAATGTGACTTACAATTGTTTTGAAGAAGAAGGAATCCGTGAAGAATCGCAAATGGGTGTTTTTGGGTTGTGAAATGTGAAGAATGAAGCTGGAAATCGTGATTTACACGTCTCTGTGTTCGCATTTGCGAACATGGGTCCGCAATTGCGAACCCCGACCAATTTCTGGAGTTTGAAAAATAAGCTAAGGCTGGGAAGTTCGCATTTGTGAACTTTTGTTCGCATTTGCGAAGCCAAGGCAAAGCTGGGGGCTTCGCATTTGCGAACATATGTTCGCAATTGCGAACACAGGATAAATATTGGGAAGTTCGCATTTGCGAACACAGGCAGAATAGTGTCGAGTTCGCATTTGCGAACTATTGTTCGCATTTGCGAACACAGGTACAATAGTGGGGAGTTCGCATATGCGAACTATTGTTCGCATTTGCGAACTCTGCAGAATGGTGGGGAGTTCGCATTTGCGAACTCTGCAGACCAGTTGCAGACAGCAACTTCTAACATGAAAAATTGATCTTGTGGCCTATCCAAAGTTCACCCGAGCCCTCGGGGCTCCAAACCAAATATGCACACACTGACTTAAAAACAACATACGAACTTGCTCGCATGATCAAATCGCCAAAATAACATCAAAAATCAATAATTCGCATCGAATTCAAGCCTAAATTTCTTAAAACTTTCCGAATTGCACATTCGATCTAAAACCCTACCAAACGACGCCCGAATAACCTGAAAATTTGCGGACATATCCAAAATCACATAACGAAGCTACAAAAATTGTCGGAATTCCATTTGGACTCCCGGATCAAAATCTCACCTATCGTTCGACTTCGCCAAAATTTCAAACTTCGGCATTTCAAGCCTAATTGAGCTACGGGCCTCCAAAATACATTCCGGATGCGCTCCCAACCCCGAAATCACCTAACGGAGCTAATGGAACAATCGGATTTCTGTTCCGAGATCGTCTTAACACTTCCCCGATTATGGACCATTTTCTAACCTTAAAGCTCTCATTTAGGGACTAAGTGTCCCAAAATGCTCCAAATTTCAGAACCGACTCTCCCGGTAAACCACAATAGCAGAAATGAACTTAGGGGAACAGTTAAATTGGGGTTGGGGCGTAATTTTCTAAAACGACCGGCCGGGTCGTTACAACAAGTATCCTATGCCTCATATTGATGAGTTATTTGATCAGCTCCAAGGAGCTAGGGTATTCTCGAAGATTGATCCTCGTTCAGGCTACCACCAGCTGAAGATTGATCGCGTAGTGTTAATTAGCTGGGTATCGCGATCGCATCAGGATCTGTGTGATCGCGTAGAAGAAAAAGAGGCCTGCTAAAATTTGTTCATCGCGATCGCATGCCAAAGGCTGCGTTCGCGTCGAGTAAAGATACCTGGCAGAAGGGTTTTTAACAGGATATATCAGTCGCGAACCTATAGCATTTTTCCTTCATTTTTGAGTTCTTTGAGAGCAAAGTGACGGGATTTGAAGGAGATTTCATCCGAAAAACATTTGGGGTAAGTTTTATGATCTAAATACACGATTTTATCTTAGAATCTTTATTTATTTCACTGAAAATGGAAGGATTTATGGGGGATTTTTGCTCTAAGCGTGGGCTATGATAAATCACTAATTTGAATGGGCAAACAAAGTCCGATTTTGATAAACTTTATATGTATGGATTCGTGTTGAGATAAAGATTCCGAAAATGTAACTTTTGTAATTTTTTAAGAAGCGTACCGAAAGTCGTATTTTGACAACTTCGTGGGTTTTGGTGTAAATCGAGTTATTTCGATTGGGTTATGACTATTTAGCCCTTTTTGATGTATTCTTATTGATTTTGATTAGATTTGGCATTCGAGGAGGTTAATTTGCAAGGCAAGCGCAAGAAGAGCTAGGACTTCTACCATTCAAGGTGAGTGGTGGTAGTAAATGATATACTGAAGGTTTGAAACCCCGTACTAGCACGATACAGTGCTATGCTGAGATGAAACATGTGTCATGTGACGGGCGTGGTGGTATTGTGACTGGAAATTTGGACTTGGTCCTTCCCAATTGATAGTTTATTGTATGTCATGACTGAGATTGAGCTTATAACTGTGTAATTGGGCTAGTAGCCGTATTTGGGGCCTTGTGCCGATCTATAGAGTATTAGGGAAGCCGGTAAAGCTAAGTGACCCTTATATCATGTTAGACACATGAACTCAGTTGTAATCATAGCTGTATGACAATATCATGATCCAGTACTAGATGTGTACTTCGAGAGAGACTACCCGGGGTGGGATTCCCCGTTCTAGCTGAGTGGGCCTGAGAGGCCAAGTCTATATTGACTGAGATAGGGTCGAGGACCCGCTGTGAGGTATGGCTATACATACCGGATCGGGCTGCACGCCGCAGGATTTTACATATATATTGGATCGGACTGCACGCCGCAGCACTATATATAATGGATCGGGCTACACGCTGCAGCACTATATATATTGGATCGGACTGCACGCGCGCGGTAATATATATGTGGATCAGACTGCACGCCGCAGTATCATAGCGCTTGGGCTGAAGGAGCCCCTCCGGAGTCTGTACACACCCAGTGAGCGCCGTCGACGTTAAATGGATCGGGCTGCATGCCGCAGCGCTATATATATTGGATCGGGCTACACGCCGCAACATTATATATTTATATACATATATATTTGGATCGGGCTGCACGCCACAGCAGTATGAGTGAGGGTTAGGTCAGTGTGGGATTATTGTGAGACAGTTGTGGACTGAAAATGGGCTAATCACTGGGGAGATGCCTTACGTGTGAGGTTACCCTTAGAATTGTTTAGTGATAGTACAGGTGTTCTTATTTTCAGTTGTTATTTATTATTATTACTCACTGAGTTGAAATATACTCACTCACTCCCCTGCACTTTATGTGCAGATCCAGGTGTTCAGGAGAGCAGTTGAGCTATCGCAGCTGCTTCATTACTGTTATTTCGAGGAGACTTCGAGGTAGCTGCTGGTGTCCGCAGGACCTGATCTCTTCCTCTATATCATTTTTTCATTTCTATTCTGCATAGACTTGATTTATGTAGGATATTTCTATCTGTAGAGGATCAGACTTGTGACACCGCGACTGTTGGGCTGTATTTTGTATGTTTCTGTTTTCACACTTATTATTTTGATATGAAAATAAGATGTTAATGTTAATTGATCAGTATTAATTAATAACTGGCTGGTAAATTGAATAACATGGCCGGGCTTGCCTAGCAATGTGTTGGGCGCCATCACGATCGAGGTTTGGGTCGTGATATTGGTTTTGTCTACGGCGGTCCCTTTGCCAAAGTCCATTGCACAATCTGCTAAATTTTCATTGTCAGCCCTAATTTACCTTTCGATAGCAGATTTCGAACCTTCATCTTTTTCTCTAGGGCTTGATTTCGACATTGATTTAGAGCTCCAGGCCACTGACAATGAAAATTTCATTCGACAAATGGAGATGAATTAGTAGCAAATCATGATTGTATTCGTGACGAAAGACAGGCGTTGAGAGAGAGAGAGAGTGGAGAAAAATCTGAAAGAATGAGAGAGAAAAACAGACCATAAATAGATATTTGGCTATAAAAATCAAAAGGTAGCTATAAAATAATTTTTTAAAAGGTTATATATATATATATATATATATATATATATATATATATATATATATATATATATATATATATATATATATATATAAGAGGGAAAAAAGGAGATGACTTGACACCTCTCTTTGGCCAAGGAACTCATTTATCTTTTTTTCTCCTTTTTTTGGCTTTCCACTCTCATTTTTCTATATATCTTATTTTTAATAGCTAAAAAACTATCTTTAAGTACAATACTTAACTTTTTTTTTCCTCCCCCATAATTGTGTCTTTATTGAATACTTAATGCCTATTTTTGTTTTCTTTCAAGCTTTACCCCTCCCTCTATCTTCTGTTACGTTACTATATCCTTTAATTTGGTGATTATATATGTCAATAACTCCAAATACTATTTAATATATAATTTTTTGGCATCCTTTTGTATTCCCCTTTATATATCTATATAAGCTCAATAAGTATATCCTAAAGCCTCAATCATGATTTGCTGGTAAAACTATTTTCTATTCAAGAATTAATGAAGTTTTTTTTAGCTTAAAGAATACTAAAATGGTACGTCCTTCACACATGCACTAGCAACTTGGTTAAATTGTAAAAGCAAAGAAATTAGTTTGCCACACCAGCTATGCATTTCAGTATCGAGGCTTTGTTTGGCGCTTTGTCCAAAGAAGGTATGTGGCACTAGAGATGTTGATGAATGCATTCATTCATTCTAAGTTCTCAATTTAGGTAAATCGTATGTATACTATTTTTTTGAAGTCTTTCTGCAATTTTATAAATCATGCCTGAACTTTCACTAAAATATTTTTATTTCATATAGATTTTAGTGTTATAATGAACGGTGATGGTGCAATAGATGGATGGACTCAATTGCCATGGGGAAAATTTTGGATGCATTGATATAAGTGTGCAATAGGAAAGTGAGGTGGCACCTCTCAAAAGCCAAGAAACATATTTATCTTTTTCCTTATTTTTTTGGGTTTTCCATTATTTTTTTAATTTATTTTACATTAAAAATTCTATCTTCATAACTCACACTGCTTTATCTTCATAACTTACTTTTTTAATAATCTCAATAACTCACATGCCTTTTATATTCATAACCTCTAAATATAAATGTTAAAAATCTTTTCTGGACTTATATAAGCACATATTACAACATACTTGCAAGATTCAAATCTTGATGTATAATGTTACTCGCTCCAAAATAGTCATGTTTACTTCCATCTCCAAAACCAGATCTTTTAGAAACGTTACTATGTATTTGTAAAAGAGTCGAAACAAATAAAGACTTTCGACTATGCGAGCGAGAACCTGAAGACAGTGCCTTCTGAAGACAGTGGAAGAGAAAGAAAAGTAAAGTAGAGTTGGTTCCGCAGGGCACAATGGAAGTGATAATAAGGAGAAAATTAAGAATTTAGGGTTGATTAAATTTTTTAGAGGGTGAATTAGTAGAGAAATTAACGAAGAGTATAAAAAAAGGAAAAGGATGGAACGAGTTGGAAAAGAATTGGGATATTTTATTTTGTCGTTGTCATTGTAGGATATACATCAATTAATTTATTCCCTTTTCATTCAATTTATTTTCCTTTTCCATTTAATTTTTGAATTATGAGTAAATTAAGAATTTTCCCTTTTTAATGAATTATTATCCATATAATTGCCATCTATGATTTATGTTTTGCAAATTTTGCTAATTTTGAATGAATCAATGCAATCGTGTCCGCTTAAATAAATAAGCTAAGTTACCTTAGTTAACGATTTTTTTCCTTAACTTTAATGTAATGTTTATTTTCTTTATATGTTTGTTCCCTTTCCTTTTGTTGTATCCAAATTTAAGATGCCCTAGAATTAGAATTAGTCAAGATGAAAGTATAACGACCGAAGAATTGCTTCTATATTGCAGTAAGGGAATAACACCATTACATTTCCTTTAGTCTTTAAAAATAAATATTAGCCACCACCAGTAATTTTATGTTATTGTTTTCATCTATTTTTATCATTTGTCTTTAGTTCAAATGTGCGAATTTAAATACGTTGTTCCATAATTAAACTCAATTTATAATGAATGTTAGAAACATAACAAAAACGAGAGAATCTCAAAAAGTCTGAACAGTATAGATTAATATTTTTTTTTTAAAACTTATGACATTAATATTATTATATTTTTAATTACTTTATAACCACGTGAAGCGCGGCCTAATACACTAGTTTAAAATAAATAAGGTATCAACCTTTGCTATAGGAGGCAAAAATTACTAGTCTAATACCATCGTATCAACTTTGATTTTATGTTTTTCACCGGATGTTTAGTATTCATGTCGGGAGCCCGATTCATGCCACGCGCGTAAATCCCATTAAAGAGGGAAGTGTTTCTTATCATAAATTTTTTCATTTTCAAGGTTTGAACTTGAAATCTCTAATTAAGGATTGAGAGGTCATATCTATCCTTAACGTATAATGAACTTGTTAAGGAGGTATCCTGCCATGATGTTAAACGCGAAGCAATCATTGAAACAATATTAATTAAGTTCATTTTTTTATATAAAGGGGAATTTTGTAACATATTCTTGTTCAAGATATTTTGGATTAATTATCTCATGGTTAAGGATATAACATGTTTATCCCGAATTTGAGGCGACTATAGTCATGCCTCTCAAGAATTATTGTTAAATATATTTCCTGAATTTTGGGTAGAATTAGCATAATAGAAACAAGTTGAAGCTTTTCATATCCCCTAAAATGAGGAATTTTTAGAATTATTTTTAGTACAAAATAATGGTAGCATGCACAAGATCCAATGGCAGATACAAGTCATCATTCAATTAAAATGCAAGTTTGGAGTAAAATCTAAGCACCTTTAATTTGTTATTTTGTTCAATTTTCAACCTTTATATTTTTGTAAGGCACTTTATATATAGGAGCCTTGTTTGACAAAAATGCAAGATAATAATGCTTACGATAGATCTAATTTGATTCGCACCTTAATTCTTTGCTTTTAGTATAAGAGAAGCTTAGTGTATTGAACTGCATTTTTATTTTTATTTGTAGTACTATATCAAAATTCATCGAGCAATTAAATAATACCATAACTATAAAGAAAACTAAATCAACATAAAAACATTTTTTTTGGCATCCAAGAGAAATGAGATTCCAAGTTCGGCATAATCCAATAGTAATTTTGGCTCAAACGTACGTTATACTTGTATTGAAAAAATGATTTAATATATATGAACAATTAATCGATAACTTGTAAGTTGTTGTTTTTAATATTCAGAACTCATAAACTCAAAATCAAGCTCCCGATAATAAAAGCTCATTCGTTGAAGAGCTCATCATCTTGTATAACTCTTACTAAATTTGTTATTTTCCTATAATAGGTACAACTACACGTGAAATGTGAGAAATCAAGAACCTAACAAACAAACAAATGAACACATTTGGCATGTATCTTTAATCAGGTTTCGTGAATTTGAGGACCCATATATGTAAACCAACAACCATATCTCAACAATTTAGATTTACACCAACCTAACATTCAGTCAAGTACTCTTGTGTTTAATTTGCCATCCCACAAATCAATATATAACTTTAAATTAAATTTGAAGTTAAAGAATCTTCAAATATGTTATGTAGTGATATTGGTATTGATACTTCATAAGGATTGCTAATTAAACGTACTAAAATTAGTGAAAAACAAATTAAAACTAGAAAAAAACTACACACCCATAGATCACATAATTACGCACACCCGTATTATTGGTACAACACAACATACCAAGACTTTTACACCCGTATTATGATACAAATATAAAGGTTGAATTCATAGATTTGAAATTCTAGATCCTCTGACTTTCATTGCAAGCTAAAAGAATTTCGTTAAGAGTTGTTGAAGCTCTACCCTCCGAAGGTCATCAAGAAGGAGAGGTGATTCTACTTCTTATAGCGATAGATGGTTTCGATAACCTTGCATATACATGGGGCCTGTGGAAGGTAGCGTGAACGCATAAGGGCGAATCTACTATATGATATATGGGTCCCAGGGAACCCAATAACTTTTGTGTAAACCCTGTATTTTTTTATTAAATATCCATTTGTGAACTGGTATATTAATTTGAGTTTGCGATAGGAACCCATACGCTTAAAATCTTGGATCCGCCTCTGTGCACACAAACCTTATACCTACCTTATGAAAGGAAGAAAGACTATTTCCGATAGACCCTCAGCTCAAGAACAACAAATCAATAACCATGCCTATGGCAAATAAAATCAACACAAACATGAAATCGCTTTATCTACGCAACAAAAGCCATAAGGACACCGCTAGAAAAAGAGTTCAGTTTTCTAGTGAGTTTCTATCCTTCCAACCCTTGAATCTAGGTTATTGCACTTTAGGTCGTGCAAATAATCTTTTGTAGAAATACAAAGTAAGGCCGTGTATAATAAACTTTTATAATTTAACCCTTTCTCAAATCTCATACATAACGAGATCTTAGTGCATCGGGCTGCTTTCTTTCTAATTTCCTTCCTATGTTGTTTTGGCAGATATGATTGTACTAGCACTTGGCTGGACTCAAACTGTGAGTGTCCTTGCCCCAATAATCAAGGCTTTTTGTCCCTTACTTGGGCTTTTCCTTTCTTCCTTCAACAGTACTGAGATTTCTTTTATTTGGGTGTAAAATAGTGGAAGTCTGACTAAAACCCAGAGTTGGATATAACAACTCATACATGCAGAGAATATGAGTAAAACTTTGCTTTCGTATTTGGATAAAACTAGCCATTGATCGTCCACTCCTTGGTTCCTATGGCACATTGAGTTCACAGAATTCATCGGTAGCTTTCATCCACACCATATATATATATATATATATATATATATATATATATAAATTTACTAAATATCTGTAAATATTTTATTATGAATTCAGTAACTATTGTTTAAAAGTGGAATCTTAGAGCAACGGTAATGTTATCTACGTGTGACCTATAGTTTATCGGTTCGAGCTGTGAAATCAATCATTGATACTTGTATCAGATTATGTTGTTTATATCATACCTCCTTGGGTGCAATCTTTTCCCAAACGCAATATAAACGCGCGTAGAATGCTTCGTGCACCGGGCTACCCTGCTCTTACAGTTGTTATTAGTATATACTAACTTAAGGTCATTCCGGGAGCCTATAAACTTTAAATACAGAATGCTTTGTGCCACCTTAAAAAATTTACAACGGGTACCCTCTCATAGGGGTGTGCATTCGAATCGATATATCGATAAATCGAATCGATTATTTGTTACCGGTTCATCGATAAATGAAATCGAAAAAATCGAAACCTTATTGAAACGATAACGATAAGCAGTTGTACAAATCGATAATCGATAAGTAATTATCGATAAGGGTCAAAATCGAATCACTAAATCGAATGCACACCCCTAATTATTTCATCTACCATATTTAAGGAATGATCATATTTAAAGCTGAAGGGAATAAAGTTCAAATTAATGAAAAATAGAATTAGCAGTGATGATGTATTTTTATTTTTTTAAATACCGTTGGAGTGTTGGTGGCATATATTTGATCCCTTACTTTAGTTTCGTTGCATATGTCTATTGACATAATTTTTATGTTATAAACAATGTTCATCTTATTTTAGCTTCTTTTTGTCCATATTAGTTAGGCGTGTTTATAGCGATATACTTTCCGTGGAATCTCGCAAATTTTCTTATTGGTGTAATCGATAACCAAATCGATAAGCCCCAAAAATTAATAAATCGAAATCGAAAAAATTGAAACCTTATTGAAACGATAACGATAAGTATATGTATAAATCGATAATCGATAAGTAATTATCGATAAGAGTCAAAATCGAATCGATAAATCGAATACATACCCCTACCCTCTCAAAATGTTTAAAATGAAAACGAAAAAAAAAAGATACATGCACAAGGGATATTTTACTAGGTTTGCTACCAGAAAAAGGGTGGAAACAGAAGTATAACTTGTCTTTATTGGAAGTAAAAAAGCAAAGTACTACTCATTGCAGACCGCAGAATCGTCTCAGTAAAAAGATGTACAATCTGGTTTCAAACTAGCTTCACCTTAGCTGGTTCTTGGCATTATATTTACTCTTTTTCTTGTCTTCAATTGATAATTAATTTGTACTAATTTTTAGTCAACAAACTTAATTCTTTTCTTTCCTTTTTTTTAGTCTTTTTGTAATATACCAAGTTTTATCTCTTCAAATTGTAACCAGTAACCCCCTATGATATTTAATAGAGAGAAGATTTTCTACATTGATCATCAGTTGCAAATATTGTTCAAACTTAAAAATTTGAAAAGTGAACATCATAGATATTGGGCTAATTAATTGGACAATATAAAGAAAGCTATATAAATAGAAAAATTTGTTGCGGAAGCTAAATGTATAGTGTGAATGAGTCACAACTATATACCAAAAATTATGGCAGCCACCAAATAATAAATAAGACAACAAAGCAACAATAAAAGGAACACCAGGATTTACGAGGTTCGGTTAATTTTGCCTACTCCTCGGACACAACCAATATTTTATTCCACTCCAAAATACAAGTGAAATAATACTAAATAGAGAAGATACAAATGTCTTAAGAAGATAAGAAGGCAAATGAGAGGTGTGTTAAATCCTAAATATTAGGCCTTCTTTTATAAGGGGAAAATCCCCCCCAACTTTAGTCTCCCACCGATGTGGGACTGCTGTTTGTCATATTTAACAAATCTCCACCTTGGCAAAAATTCCACATCTTCAATTTTCTCTCTATAACAAATTTTGGTTGTATCTTCATCTTCAATCGTTAGTGTTCAACAATGTTGATCAAATCCAAACAATGTTGAAACTTGATCGCAGAGTCACCACCTTTGTCAGCATATCAGCAGGATTCTCCGTAGTATGAATTTTCTTCACCGTAACTCCACCTTTTTCTATGATTTCTCGTACGAAGTGATACCGAACATCAATGTGCTTCGTCCTTGCATGATAAACTTGGTTCTTCGCTAATTGAATAGCACTTTGACTATCACAAAAAATTATGGTACCTTTTTGTTCAACACCAAGCTCCTTTAGCAATCCTTGAAGCCAAATTGCCTCCTTCACAACCTCTGTAATAGCCATGTACTCTGCCTCTGTTGTAGACCAAGCAACTGTTGACTGTAAAGTAGACTTCCAACTAACTAGTGCCTTTGCGAAAGTAAACACATATACCGTAGAATCTAAGTCACAATATCCAACTACAGACTAATTGTCTTCCTGCTAAAAAACTAACCCGACATCTACATATACCATAGAATCAACTTCACAACTTGCCAATGCTCCTTTCCCGGATTATGCATATATCTGCTAATAACTCCAACAGCTTGTGAAATGTCAGGTCTTGTACAGACCATTGCATACATCAAGCTACCAAGAGCATTTGTGTATGGTACCTTTGACATATACTCTCATTCAGCTTCATCCAATGGCGACATAGTAGCACTTAGCTTAAAACGGGGAGCAAGTGGAGTACTAACTGGCTTAGTCTTGTCATCTATGCCAAAACGTTGTAGTACTCTCTTCAAATATTCTTTCTGAGATAAACAGAGTTTCTTTGAATGTCTATCTATTATTATCTACATGCCAAGAATTTTCTTCGCCTCACCTAGATCCTTCATCTCGAACTCCTTCTTCAGCTGAATCTTCAATTTATCAATTTCTTCCGAATTCTTGGAAGCTATAAATATATCATCAACATATAGGAGAAGATATATAAAGTAACCATCTTTAAGCTTGTGCAAATACACACAATGATCGTATTTGCTTCTCTTGTACCCTTGCTGCATCATAAACTTGTCAAATCGCTTGTAGCATTGTCTAGAAGATTGTTTCAATCCGTACAATGATTTTTCAAGTTTTCTGTAAGGCCCCGGAAAATTTCGCTAAGTAATTTAGGATTTTGTAGTGTCACACAGGCTTATTATAATACTTTTATATACTATTAATATGGTGGTCATCAATTAGACTTGCTAAATATGAGTATGAGTCTTATGGTAAGTGATATGAGGTCCAAATGAAAGCCCAAGTGTAAGCCAAATAGGAAAATTTTCGAAATAGGCCAAATTTCCAAATGGATTCACACAAGGCTCCACTTTAAACGACCTTAGATAATTATGTATAAGGTTTTATGTGGTGCATAGCATATCAAATGAAAGCCCTTTGAGTCTAGTTTCCAACGCTTCAAACTGTTCGTCATTTGGACACTCCTACACAAAGTTATGATCAAATTACCAAAGGCTGGAAAATGCGATCGTGTGTCAGGTCAAATCTGCGATCCGCATTTCTACTTTGCGGTCCGCATGTTCGTTCTGCGGTCCGCATTTTGACCGCAGATTGAACCAATGTAGCTCATTTTTGGCTGCCGATTTTGCGGTGCATTTTGCGGCCGGCATGTCCATTCTGCGGTGCATTTTGCGATAGCAGAATTGACATCGCAGGGTTATATTTTTTATTTTTATAACCCGACCCCATTTCAATACATAGGCTTTGGGGTTCATTTTGGGGTCATTTCTTACTGATTTTAGAGAGAGGTGAGAGTATTTTAGAGAGAGAAGGAGGAACCCAACATCTAAATCATCCAAATCTTGCATCAATCTTCAAGAATCAAGAACCCAATAGCAAGTTCTTCATCTAAGAGGTAAGATTCTATACCCTAGGGTTTTAATTTCGAGTTTGGTGTATAAGATGAGTTATTGAGGTATGATTCTTGGGTTTATTAGTATTGTGTATACATGCTTGTACAACTTAGGTTTATGGGAAGATTGTTTAACTTAAATAACTAAAGATTGGGTTAGGAAATGAAGGAAGTCTTAAAAAGGGGATTCGAAATCAAGATGCTCAACTAGTGTTTGATAAATTGTTCAAATGAACTAGTTTCATGAATATCTTTCTAATATGTGTTTAATTTTGTTATGTTTCATAGTAGATTGGAATTGCTAGAGTTTTTGGAGTGTTGTAGTAACTTAAGGAAAGCTCAATCGAGGTATGTATGGCTAACTTTGATTCTTGTGAAATCGCCCTTATGTGTGCAATTCGTTTGGCATGTGTTAATTTGAGAGATTGTGTGTAATTTGTTAATTTTGTTGTTGGGTATCTAATTGATGTTAAACTGCATGTGGTGTGGTATGAAATATGAATTGAAATATAACAAGGGAATTGGAATTGGTAAAGAATTGTGAATAATGGTTATGATGGCCTGTATGGCACCTTGTGGAAAAGAAACGAAACATTTGAGAATTGTTTTATTGTGGAAAGAGATGAAACACTTGAATTGTGGAAAATTGTTGAACATACTTGTGTGAATATTCTTGATTATGGAAATATTGTAACTTGGTTGTGATATTGGCTTGATAAGTAATTGAGAACATGAAACAATGTGCAAGTTGCTTATTTGAACTTGTTGAAATTGTGTGTAGTGCCTTATCTGCTGTTTGAAATTGTTGTATTTTAAACTGTAAGGTGGGATCGGGTTGCGCGCCGCAACATGAGGAAATAAGGTGTGGGTTGGGGTGATAGGGGTGGCCGAGGTAATAAGGGTGGTCGGGGGTAATAAGGATGGAAAGCGATCGAAATCGCTATTGAAAATTGATATAAAAATCAATAATGTGAAATTGTGAAAGGAGACAGCAGGAGAGTTTGCAACCTGTGGGGCACTGATTGCCCCTTTGTTTGACTACTTGTGTTTTACGTGATTGATTTGTGGTTGTTCTACTTGTTGATCTTAAACGTGCTTTGTGTTGAGAATTATCTGAAATGAGGAAAAATGTGGAAAACATAGTTGGCTGGCTTAATTGATTCTTGATGTAATTCATTGGCTGTATTATCATCGTAGTTTCTTATTAATGGCTTAAGTTTACTTGGGACAAAGTTTGTCCATACATACCAGTACAATTCCAGTGTACTGACGTCCCTTTTGCCGGGGACGCTACATTCGTATTATGATTGTAGGTGAATCAATAGCAGGTACTTCAGCTCATCGGCAGTAGCATCCTTCATCTTCCACTGCCCGTTTTGGTGAGCCCCTTTCCTTTCAGGGCCCTACGTGGCTCATGCCACTCTTGTTTAGACTTTATTTTGATTTGTGTAAGGTATAGCCGGAGCCTTGTTACCGGCAAATATTGTATCCTCCTTTGTAATCCTAGAGGCTCCGTAGACAGTATAAACTGTGGGACTATGGCCTATGTATGTATATGTATATGTCGGGCGTTGTAAATTGTAACTTGTTAGTAATGTTAATAATGTGGTTATGTTTGTACAATGTGAATTCAGTTATAATTGGTAAGATCTTTGGCTTATGAGTAATAAACAACACATGGGTATCGCGTGGGATAGAAAGGCACCCAGGTCCGCTTGACTGGGGCTACCTAGTCAGGCGCCGGTCATGTCCCTCGATTTGGGGCGTGACAATCTTGGTATCAGAGCCTAAGGTTTTTAAGTGTCCTAGGATGTCTCGGAGCCGTGTCTAGTAGTGCCCTTCTTATCGGTGTGTTGTCGACCACATCATATAAGTTGGGGCTGCACGGACATTTAGGAATTTACCAATTTCTTTGATATTCCAGATCGTGCGATATGGCTCAAGATAGGGAGCTAATTTCCTCTCTAAGTATTACTCTCAAGATTGGTAATTTTGTTACCATAATCTGTGAATTCGAAGCATGTAAGGTGGGATTTATCCCACCATTGAGTCCAAGTGGATTGCCCAAGGACTTGTTAGGAGAATGTGTTGAGTCATGGAGTGATTGGTAGAAGTTGTTGTTAAGGAGAGTACCCTCGTTCTTACTAATGTCACTGTACCACCAGATCATGTAGTATTTCATCAGTATGTACGGCTAAAATCTCTTCTCTTAGAAAATAAGCATCCATGGTGCCCACATAAATGTTGTAGGTTCAAAATATAATTGATGCAGTACCCGTTTTGTTATGTTAAGCGAATTATTGCTGTGAAAATATATGTTGGAGGTACTTCTTCATTTGTTTAATATATTATTCTTGGTAGATGAGGATATGTAAAGAATGTGAACTATGTGCTAAAATGTCTAGACTTCAAGTCAAGTTTGAATTGATATTTTGATGCCAAATTTTGTGAGAAAACTTGTTATGGTTGATTCTTCCAAAATGTTCTTACGTGTACCAAAGGTATTTGATTGATTACGTCTTGTTGTTGGTAATGTATAAAGATGTTTGGAAATGAAGTAAGTGACTGTGTAAATGTGGTAAGACTAAATGTTGGACTCTAGCTGTGATTGATACTTTACATGAATTGTTGTTGTGACCCGATATTTGTAAAAGATGCATTCCAATATGATCAATGTGCTATTATTGACAACTTAAAATAGGTTTTAGAAGTAAGAATCATGTATTCAAATGTGAAGTCCTCTATGCATAGAGATGTTGAAATAAGTCAAATGCTTTTAAGAAATAAAGTATAGACAATGTGTCGAGAACTCAAAATGAAACTGTACCTGGTGATACTTGTGACATGAGGGAATATGAAACAGATTATGATGTTGATGTGAAATATGAGAAAATGATGTGAAATGCGAAAAAAAAAAAAGATTGTGTTATGAAATGTGGCCTAGTGCCAAGTCTGATGTGATAATTATGGCCCCAAGAGTCGATGGACTAATATATGTAAAAATGGCATGATTCTTTTATTCGATAATGTGGTGAATGTTTAAAGTGTTTGATTTGTACTTGTGATTTCCTTATTATTGTATGAAGCGCATAGGTGAATAATTTTATATGTGAACCCTATGGAAGGGCTATGAAATGCAGCTTAGAGGTATGGTAATTATGTAAAAAGCTATGTGATCCATTTTATTTGGTAATGTGGTGAATGTTTAAACTTTTTATTAAACCCTTATGATTTCCTTGTCCTTGCATAGATATATTCTTAAAAAGAATCCAAATTACAAAATAGTTCATGCACATGCTCTTTTAATGAGACGTATTATTTACAAATTCTCCCGATCACAGTTCTAGTATGTACAACCTCCTATGGAATTGACCTCTATAATTATGTTCCTGAATTGAGTTATAACACTATTGATATTTCCTACTTGCTTTTCCTAAATTCTCAACAAAGGACTATTCCCGATGAATTTCTTACAGAAACGTCTCATTTAAATTGACAACATCTGCTCACTTGTGCCTATACATGCACCATCGTAAAGTTTGTACATATGGTGTCAAGTTCCATGCAAAGTATCCAAGATTTGTGATCCTTCTCGAGTCACTCTTTTACTTAGTTGTGTGTGTCTTATATGGCTTAATCAACCAATCTACCCTCTTACGAGTAACATTATGAAACCTTTTCACCGTCTAGTAACATATATGCACATCTCAGTGCCTATTATATGAGTGAATATCAATTGAAATGGTCACCGTTTGCATAAGGTCTCTCTAAAAAAAATGAGATCCTTACATCCCTATCATAGATATCTTGTGTCGCCATTGTTTTCGTGCCCAGTTGGTACATCTCGCAGTAAGTAGCTCACTCTGTCCTAGTATTGTGGATGCTCGTGGCATGGTCGTGTATTGCAGTGGGGAGTTAATATAGTAGAAGTGTGTCCAACTTATAACCAATGATTATTTTCTCTTTATGTCTCCACAATGTGTTAAATTTATTCCTTATTTAGTGAATTTATTGTGCTAGTTCCTTACACTTGTACGACAACCATAAGAGAACATGCCCTTCTATGTATCACTATGATATTTCCTTTTTCGAGTCAAAACCTATGGAGATCTCTTCATGAACATTTGCAAACCTTCAGCGATTATTGTGCACTGTCTCATTGTGTTTGGTTTTCTTCACACCCTCAACTTCTAGAATCATGGACTATGTCATTGTCATGTGTGGAGAGTTTTACTACCCTTGGTATCTCACCTTCTTGGCTAGATATGAGTATTATTTGCCTTCTCCCTGGAGCGTCGTGTTAACTATTAGAACCATCTAACCAATTCATGATTTTGTCCCAATATCAAGATTTCCTAGATATTGAGTTTCACTAATGAAAGGTTGAGATTAGATGACTTCGGATTTTTGTACATATCATGAACATGTTGATTTGAATGACAAATGGTCGTAATTTTTAGTTCCCTCATATATGATCAATTTCCAAGAAGTGTTAAGCTGTCTAGAATATGGTAACCTCATAATCGTTCAATTCCTTTCATCCTTGTAGGCTTGTGGCATAGATTCTGTGCGTCAAGTAATCTTAAGAGTGTAATTTAACTTCGTGTATTTTGAATCCCATATCACATACAAGGTGCTAGAGTATTCCTATTCGGGGTCGACAGATTTTCCCTACACTTTAGAAAATGAGTGGTTCGCGTACTTGAGTATTCCTCCTTAATGATTCCTATTTCCCATGTAGTAGTTACTCCTATGCCTCATTTATGTATTAATTGAGGTAGTCACAGTGATTAACCATGTCAGTATTGTTAGTAGTAACATTTCGTGTCTTTTAGTATACGACCTCATAAAGTACTCTACCCAATGCATTAATGGATTCCTGAAGAACTCCAGCCTGATCTTGAACTCTGTTGTTCCTCATTGTATTAGATCCATTGGGAATTTTAAGTTCAGACAAGTCAACGATAAAGCTTCATAGTGTGATCACATATATATTGGATAGATAAAGTTATGGTCAGTTTATGGGTATCACATATTAGGGTAACTATTAAGGGTCATCAAGGGTTTAGTGGAGTGTAAATTGTACAATGGAAGTTATCAAAAGGTAAAGTCAATGGATAGTTATCTCATGCAAGATGTTTATATGTCATCCTTGTTATGTATGTTTGGGAGTTGATATTATTTTTGAGAAGGTGTTATGACAATGTTTGTAAGTCTATAATGTCGTGTGGAAGGATAAATGTGTCGTGGAAGGAAATTACTTTCGTTTGATTGAATACCAGTTAGTTTTGACTTGGAATGTACCATATAGGTATTTTGATGTAAAACTGTGCAGTCCATGTTCTGGTATCCATATGTCAATGTAGTTCTTGAAATACTGGGATTAGGATTGTGGATATATACATTGTGGTGCTATGTACAGTTGTGGATGTGTGGATAAGAAGATTTTAGTGATTCTCTGGCAGGTGGATAGGCCTAGTTACAAAGGAGACTCTGCCGAAATTTCTGAAAAATTTGGGAGTTAGTGAAAATTTTGAAATTGGAGGTAGGATAGAAAAGAGATATGTGATGTCAAAGTGTTTAGGAAAGACTATACTCCTCATTCGAGGACGAATGATCCTAAGGGGGGGAGAATGTAAGGCCCTGGAAAATTTCGCTAAGTAATTTAGGATTTTGTAGTGTCACACAGGCTTATTATAAGACTTTTATATACTATTAATATGGTGGTCATCAATTAGACTTGCTAAATATGAGTATGAGTCTTATGGTAAGTGATATGAGGTCCAAATGAAAGCCCAAGTGTAAGCCAAATAGGAAAATTTTCGAAATAGGCCAAATTTCCAAATGGATTCACACAAGGCTCCACTTTAAACGACCTTAGATAATTATGTATAAGGTTTTATGTGGTGAATATCATATCAAATGAAAGCCCTTTGAGTCTAGTTTCCAACGCTTCAAACCGTTCGTCATTTGGACATTCCTACACAAAGTTATGATCAAATTACCAAAGGCTAGAAAATGCGATCGTGTGTCAAGTCAAATCTGCGATCCGCATTTCTACTTTGCGGTCCGCATATTCGTTCTGCGGTCCGCATTTTGACCGCAGATTGAACCAGTGTAGCTCATTTTTGGCTGCCGATTTTGCGGTGCATTTTGCGGCCCGCATGTCCATTCTGCGGTGCATTCTGCGATAGCAGAATTGACATCGCAGGGTTATATTTTTTATTTTTATAACCCGACCCCATTTCAATACATAGGCTTTGGGGTTCATTTTGGGGTCATTTCTTACTGATTTTAGAGAGAGATGAGAGTATTTTAGAGAGAGAAGGAGGAACCCAACATCTAAATCATCCAAATCTTGCATCAATCTTCAAGAATCAAGAACCCAATAGCAAGTTCTTCATCTAAGAGGTAAGATTCTATACCCTAGGGTTTTAATTTCGAGTTTGGTGTATACGATGAGTTATTGGGGTATGATTCTTGGGTTTATTAGTATTGTGTATACATGCATGTACAACTTAGGTTTATGGGAAGATTGTTTAACTTAAATAACTAAAGATTGGGTTAGGAAATGAAGGAAGTCTTAAAAAGGGGATTCGAAATCAAGATGCTCAACTAGTGTTTGATAAATTGTTCAAATAAACTAGTTTCATGAATATCTTTCTAATATGTGTTTAATTTTGTTATGTTTCATAGTAGATTGGAATTTCTAGAGTTTTTGGAGTGTTGTAGTAACTTAAGGAAAGCTCAATCGAGGTATGTATGGCTAACTTTGATTCTTGTGAAATCGCCCTTATGTGTGCAATTCGTTTGGCATGTGTTAATTTGAGAGATTGTGTGTAATTTGTTAATTTTGTTGTTGGGTATCTAATTGATGTTAAACTACATGTGGTGTGGTATGAAATATGAATTGAAATATAACAAGGGAATTGGAATTGGTAAAGAATTGTGAATAATGGTTATGATGGCCTGTATGGCACCTTGTGGAAAAGAAACGAAACATTTGAGAATTGTTTTATTGTGGAAAGAGATGAAACACTTGAATTGTGGAAAATTGTTGAACATACTTGTGTGAATATTCTTGATTATGGAAATATTGTAACTTGGTTGTGATATTGGCTTGATAAGTAATTGAGAACATGAAACAATGTGCAAGTTGCTTATTTGAACTTGTTGAAATTGTGTGTAGTGCCTTATCTGCTGTTTGAAATTGTTGTATTTTAAACTGTAAGGTGGGATCGGGTTGCGCGCCGCAACATGAGGAAATAAGGTGTGGGTTGGGGTGATAGGGGTGGCCGAGGTAATAAGGGTGGTCAGGGGTAATAAGGATGGAAAGCGATCGAAATCGCTATTGAAAATTGATATAAAAATCAATAATGTGAAATTGTGAAAGGAGACAACAGGAGAGTTTGCAACCTGTGGGGCACTGATTGCCCCTTTGTTTGACTACTTGTGTTTTACGTGATTGATTGGTTATTGTTAAATTGGTTGATCGTAGAAAGTGCTTTGTGTTGAGAATTATTTGAAATGAGGAAAATGTGGAAATATGTTGAGGCTGATCTGAAATGAGTAAAAGGTGGAAAACATGGTTGGCTGGCTTGATTAGTTTTGATGTAATTTAATGGCTTGAGTTTACTTGGGACAAAGTTTGTCCATACATACCAGTACAATTCAAGTGTACTGACGTCCCTTTGCCGGGGACGCTACATTCGTATTATGATTGTAGGTGAATCAGTAGCAGGTACTTCAGCTCATCGGCAGTAGCATCCTTCATTATGCCCGTTTTGGCGAGCCCCTTTCCTTTCAGGGCCCTACGTGGCTCATGCCACTCTTGTTTAGACTTTATTTTGATTTGTGTAAGGTATAGCCGGAGCCTTGTTACCGGCAAATATTGTATCCTCCTTTGTAATCCTAGAGGCTCCGTAGACAGTAAACTGTGGGACTATGGTCTATGTATGTATATGTATATGTCGGGCGTTGTAAATTGTAACTTGTTAGTAATGTTAATAATGTGGTTATGTTTGTACAATGTGAATTCAGTTATAATTGGTAAGATCTTTAGCTTATGAGTAATAAACAACACAGGGGTATCGCGTGGGATAGAAAGACACCCAGGTCCGCTTGACTGGGGCTACCTAGTCAGGGGCCGGTCATGTCCCTCGATTTGGGGCGTGACATTTTCACACCATATTTTCCTTTCCAGCAACTTTGAATCCTTCTGGTTGAGTCATATATATTTCCTCCTCCAAGTTTCCATGTAAAAATGCAGTTTTTACATCCATCTGAACTAGTTCCAAATCTAACTGTGCTACCAAAGCCAATATAATTCTAATGGAGGAATATTTTACAACTGGAGAAAATATTTCATTGTAATCAATTCCCTCCTTTTGAGCATATCCTTTGGCCACCAATCTTGCTTTATAGCGAACATCTTCTTGGTTAGGAAATCCTTCTTTCTTTGAAAATACCCATTTGCACCCAATTGCTTTCTTTCCCTTCGGGAGATTGGCCAATCTCCATGTATGATTCTGATGAAGGGACTGTATTTCATCATTCATGGAAATCCTCCACTTATCTTCTTTTGAACTTTGGACTGCGTCTTTATAAGTGGTAGGAATATCATCAGCTGCAATTGCGGTTGCACAAGCAACTGTCTCCATAAGACGAACAGGTTTCGTTATTTTTCTTTTTGGCATGCTGGTTGCTATTGATTCAAGTTGTTGTTGAGGTTCCTGAGTTGGAATCTCCTCTACTAGCTCTCCTTCTAGAGGATAATCTTCATTTGTTTCCTCCTCTGCTTCTTGTGTAGGAAAAATAAATTTTCCCTCAAACTCCACCTTCTTTGAAGCACCATCATCTTGTTTGGTATCTACATTTGTTACCTTGTTTACCATAGCAGATTCATCGAAGGTAACATCCCTACTGAATATTACTTTCTTTGTCATAGGACACCATAAGCGGTATCCTTTGACTCCAGAAGTAATCCCCATAAAAATAGCCTTCTTTGCCCTTGGATCCAATTTTGACTCCGTCACATGATAATATGCAGTTGAGCCAAATACGTGCAAAGAGTCATATTTTTCAAATGGTGTCTTGCCATCAATAGCAGCAGATGTGTCACGACCCGAATTTTCCCCCAACATCGGGATCGTGATGGCGCCTACTTGTGGTAGCTAGGCAAGCCTCTTTATTCACACTATCCTGTTTTTAACAATATTTCATACTCAATTTAACAACCAAAATCATAATCATAATTAACAAGTGCGGAAGACTTTATAAAAATAGAAATAAGTAGTTTCAAGGTAATTGATACTGAAATCCTCTACCCAAGACGTGGAGTCACCAACTCACGAACTACTATTGAATACTACACATAAAAGTCTAAAAGAAATATAACATAATCTGTTTGTCTCGGAACAAAGAGACTACAGCTAGTGACATAAGTAAAGGAAGAGACATCGGGCCTGCGGACGCCTGTAAACTTCCTCGGTCTCAAATATGATCAACTCCCACGCAATAGATCTACTGCTGCTGCTCCTGATTGAATCCTGGACCTGTGCAATAACGCATAGAGGTGCAGTATCAGCACAACCGACCCCATGTGCTAGTAAGTGCCTGGCCTATCCCGGCGAAGTACTGACAAGCCTAGGACCAGACACCCACATAAACCTGTGCAGTTCTATATATATGTATACCACAAGCTAACGAGAAATAATCAAGTAACAACTCAACAAGTAATATCTCAAAAGAACTCAACAATTAATAACAGATCACTAAATCAAAAAGGAAAAATAAGTATAATGAGAAACAAGTAATGTCAAGTCAATGAAATAGCAAATAAAGTGCACGGCATCACCCTTCGTGTTTTTACTCTCATCCTCACCAAATAAGCAAATAAAGTGCACGCATCACCCTTCGTGCTTTTACTCTCATCCTCACATCCATGGTACGGCATGATCCTTCGTACATGGTTCAATAACAAGGCACGACATGATCCTTCGTGCATAATCAATAAAACATGGCACGACATTAAACTTCGTGCATAATCAATAACAAGGCACGACATTAACCTTCGTGCATAATCAATAACAAGGCACGACATTAACCTTCGTGCATAATCAATAACAAGGCACGACATTAACCTTCGTGCATAAACAATAAATCAAGGCACGTCATTAACCTTCGTGCATAATCAATAACAAGGCACGACATTAACCTTCGTGCATAATCAATAACAAGGCACGACATTTACCTTCGTGCATAAACAATAAATCAAGGCACGACATCACCCTTCGTGCATTATCACTCTTCCTCACCCAAATAACAATCACAGTTAAGGCAAAAAAATGAAAACAACAAATCGTGAACCATCCCTGCAAGGGACACAATAATCATTTCAACAAAGTCCCGGCAAGGGAAATCAATATTTCATTTCACAACAAGTCTCGGCAAGGGAGAACAATAGCAATTCCACAACCCGACAAGGGTTCAACAATTTATCTTTAAATATGTCTCACAACAAGTATTAACAACGACTCACGGTCATGCTAGACACCAGTGTATGGATGCTCGTCACCACAGCCCATACACCGCACTCGATCACATTAGCACATAGCACATAATCCTATTTCCTCAAGCTAGGATAGAACAAACACTTACCTCGAATGTTTACGAACAATTCAATCCGTGGCAATGCCTTTTCCTTTCAAATTTGGCTCCAATCCAATCGTATCTATTCACAATTGATTTAATATCATCAATACTACTCAACAAACTAATTCATATGGTCATTTACAATTTTTACAACATTCTGCCCGGAATAGTGAATATCGACCCCGGGCCCACATGGTCGGAACTCGGGGTTCGGACTAAAATTCGGTTACCCATTCCCCCACGAGTTCAAGTATATGATTTGTTTCAAAATCGGACCTCAATTCGAGGTCCAATTACCCAATTCATGAAAAACCCTATATTCTACCAAAAACAAGAAATTCTACCATGAAAACCTTTGATTTCTATTGAAAAACATGTTAATGTTGTTAGGAATTGAAAGAATTAAGTAAAAAGTGACTTACAATTGTTTTGAAGAAGAGGGAGTTCGTGAAAAATCGCCAATGGATGTTTTTGGGTTGTGAAATGTGAAAAATGAAGTTGGAAATCGTGATTTACAGGTCTTTGTGTTCGCATTTGCGAACCCCGACCAATTTCTGAAGTTTGAAAAATAAGCTAAGGATGGGAAGTTCGCATTTGCGAAATTTTGTTCGCATTTGCGAAGCCAAGGCAAATCTGGGGAGTTCGCATTTGCAAACAAGGCTGGATCAAGGGATGTTCGCATTTGCGAACGGGAGCTTCGCATTTGCGAAGCCAAGCGGTTAAGGGAGGGCCTCGCAATTGCGAACCAAGTAGTCCTGGATACCCCTTCGCATTTGCGATCAAGGGTTCGCATTTGCGAACCCAGCCTTGACCTGTCACCTTCGCATTTGCGAGAAATGCTTCGCAAATGCGAAGCCAACAGCTGGGTGGAAAACCAGCAGTGCAAAAATTCAAAAATTGATCCAACGGCCTACCAAATCTTTACCCGAGCCCCCTGGGCTCCAAACCAAACGTGTACACAACATCAAAAACATATTACGAACTTTTTCGTGCGATCACATCGCCAATATCACATCGTTTTCGTCAAATCAAGCCTCACGTTCATGAT
This sequence comes from Nicotiana noctiflora, assembly GCA_032618575.1. Lineage (NCBI taxonomy): Eukaryota > Viridiplantae > Streptophyta > Magnoliopsida > Solanales > Solanaceae > Nicotiana > Nicotiana noctiflora. The sequence continues at coordinate 284,017 of JASVEL010001178.1, forward strand.
TTTCATACTTTTAGTTTTCAAAACTTTCAAACTTGGAACTCAAGGTCCAAAACATATCAAACGACATCCAAATGTCACCAAACCTTGCAGAAAGCACATATATAATATTTAAGACTCATACCGGGCGTCGGAACCAAAATACGTGCCCGATACCAAGGTCAATTAATTCATTTTCCTTTAATAATTACATCAAAAACAATTTCACAGAAAAATTCATAACTTGGGCTCTAGGCCTCAGAATTCGACTCCGGACTCATGTCCAAGTCCCATATTTTCCTACGGACCTTTCGGGATCATCCAATCTCGGGTCCAAGTCCGTTTACCAAAAATGTTGACCGAAGTCAACTATATCAATATTAATATCATTTTTCTCCAAATTTCTCATAGAATTCATATTTTCTATCACAAAAACCTTTCCGGCTACATGCCCGGATCGTGCACGTAAATTGAGGCAACATAGAATGAGGTTTTCAAGGCCTCAGAAGCTCGAAATGATTAATAAAATAAGTGATGACTCTTTGGGTCGTCACAAGATGGTAGACAATTAATGGGGTGGCATACATATGTAATTGCCTCAGCGCAAAATTCTTTGCCCAAGCCAGCTTTAAACAACATACACCGTACCTTATCCAGCAAGGTCCGGTTCATACGTTCTGCCACTCCATTCTATTGTGATGTATGTCTTACGATGAAGTGTCGGACGATGCCATCATTTTCACAGACCTTATTTAAATGATCATTTTTGTATTCACCTCCATTATCTTTGCGAATACACTTGATCCTCCTGCCTGTTTGATTCTCCACCATCGTCTTCCATTTGAGAAAAATTCCCAGCACTTCATCATTGCTCCTCATTGTATACACCCATACTCTTCGGGAAAAATCATCAACAAAGATCACAAAATAGTGCTTCCCACCCAATGAAGGTGTTTTGGAAGGACCCCAAACGTCAGAGTGTACATAATCCAAAATGCCTTTGGTATTATGGATTGCTGTACCAAATTTAACCTTTATATGTTTCCCTTTGAACAATGCTCGCAAAACTCCAAATTTCAAGCCGTTACCCCTTTCAACAATCCTTGATCTGATAGAGTTTTCAAGGATTTTCCTCCAGCATGTCCCAAGTGCATGTGCCATAGCCTGGTTGCTTTAGCCTCTTTGTTGTCACTGGACGTCACTGTCGTTGTCCCAATAACTGTATTACCGAGATAATGGTACATGTTATTGTTCTTTCGATTGGCCTTCATTACCACTAATGCACTGGAGCATACTCTCATCACACCATTTTCTGCAATAATTTGGAACCCTTTTGATTCCAGGGCTCCCATAGAGATGAGATTTTTCTTCAAACCCGGTGCATATCAAACATCTATTAATGTTCTGATCATTCCATCATGGTTCCTTAATTGTAATAAACCAATTCCATATGAGGTAAGAGGGCTGTTATCCGCTGTTTGGACGACTCCATATTCTCCTTCTTGAAAGTCCACGAACCAATCCCTGTTGGGACACATATTATAGCTACAAGCCGAGTCCATCAACCATATGTCTGATGACGTTGACGTTGACGGCTTCGTTATAACTAATGAGAAATCCGAATCATCACAATCAACTATATTTGAATCCATAATGGCCTTTCCATTGTTATATTTTGCCTTATTATTCAACTTTGGAAAATCTTTCTTCCAGTGCCCCTTTTCTCAAAAAAAGGCACATTCATCTTTGCTGGGTTTAGATCTTGACTTAGATCTTCCTTTCCTTTTCCTCATTTGATTTTGAGGACGACCCCTCACGAACAGTGCTTCTCCTTCTCCGCCCTTTCTGTTTTTCTTGCTTTCTTTGTTCATAGTTGTACAAAGCCGAACAAACTTCTCCGAGAGAAACTTCATCATTTCCATGGAGTAGAGTAGTTTCAAGGTGCTCGTACTCGTCAGGAAGTGACGCTAACAACATCAAGGCCAAGTCACCATCATCATAAGTTGTATCCATATTTTGCAAATCTGTGACCAACTTAGTGAAACTGGTGATATGTGCATTCATCATGGTACCAGGAACATAAGTGAAGTGAAACAGTCTTTTCTTCATGTACAATTTATTTTGACTGTTTTTCTTCAAAAAATTATCCTCTAGTGATTTCTATAATTTATTTGCAGAAATTTCCTTTGTGTATGGATATTTCTGCTCTCTAGCAAGGTATGATCGAATGGTACCGCAAGCAACACGGTTGATAATTCTCCAATCTTCTTCTCCAATGGCATCTGGTCTCTTTTCTTCAATGGCCAGATCTAGCCCTTGTTGAAAAATGACATCTAGAACCTCGCCTTGCCACATCCCAAAATGTCCGGACCCGTCAAAAATTTCTACCGCAAATTTCGCATTTGACACAATCCTTGTCATAAGCGAAGATGCCAATGATGACGTATTGCTGACACTTGATGTAGATTCTTCTTGTTTATTGTCTCCCATCTTTGATATAAATATTATTTAATAGCTGACGACACAAATCAAGATTATTTTCTTTCTGAAGTGGAAGATCAAACTAAGCTGCAACCACATAGCATACCGAGACAGAACCTTGACTCAGTTACCAAGATAAATCTTTTCTGATGGGGAAGATCAGACTACGCTGCAACCACAGAGCATACCGAGATAATACCTTGGCTTTGATACCAATAGTTGCAGAAGCCAAATGTATAGTGTGAATGAGTCACAACTACTATACCAAAAATTATGGCAGCCACCAAATAATAAATAAGACAATAAAGCAACAATAAAAGGAACACCGGGATTTACGAGGTTCTGCTAATTTTGCCTACTCCTCGGACACAACCAATATTTTATTCCACTCCAAAATACAAGTGAAATAATACTAAAGAGAGGATACAAATTCCTTAAGAAGATAAGAAGGCAAATGAGAGGTGTGTTTAAATCCTAAACATTAAGCCTTCTTTTATAAGGGGAAATCCCCCCCCCACTTAAGTCTCCCACCGATGTGGGACTGCTGTTTGCCATATTCAACAGAATTTTCATAAAGCACTATAGTTTAGAGCCCAGTAATTATAGTTTGCCTAATTACCATTTGTAGCTACTTTTTAATTGGTACCAGCTTGTATCACTTGTATTCAAATGTACAACGAATACATCATGTGTCGACGAATACATCAAGTGTCGATGAATACATGTATCAACTATAACCAAGGCGAAATACAAGAGTGTATACAAAGGATACAACTTGTATTAACAGTAAAGATACAACTTACATTCATAATCTCTTGAGTTCGACTCTTAAATAAAATGTTAGTCAAACTCAAGACCCTCCGTTAAATAAGCGAGTATTCTAACCAACTAAGCTACGAGAGCTTGTTGCTCTCTTGTTTCTGTTAAAAACAATTAACCTCTTATTTCATGAATTTGTTATAAAATTCAAATATTCCTTCCAGGTAGGAATACAGCTACGTACATCATACCCCATTTATGGGATTACACTGGATGGTTGTTGTTATTATTATACATTAGAGCTACTTAAAATTATCTGAGAAAATATTATAGCAAAGTCATGGAGCAACATATTCATATAAGTGATAATATGATTGATTTATTCACTAAATTTCTACATGTCAACCTTTAAGAAGATAGTGTACAAGACTAAGATGCGGATGCTCAAGAATGTGAATTGATGCTCTCATCAGGGGGAGTTAATATGCGTTGTACTCTTTTTTCCTTACTGTTGATACTCAATTTTTCCCTATGTATTTTATATGTACTCAAAATATTCTCAAAATCGTATGTATATTCATATATAGGTATATTCAAGAGTTTTGATATTTTTCCCTTTTTAAAAGATTTTTAAAATTAATTTGTTGTCTATTTTAATAATACAAAATTCAATAATTATTTCCAGACTATCATTTTGGATGAATAATTTATTTTATTCTCATATCTACACCAAGGTATAATTAAGGTGATCTTTTCATATTTTTATAATATTTATTTGGTATTTTAAAAGCTAAATAGCTATAATTGCAATTTAGCCTATTTTTTGTTAACAATATTTTACAATTGCAAAATTGCTCCCAGCAATTTTTAGTTAACATTTATATGTTATTAATTGATTTAGTGCTTTAAATTGGTTTTTAAAAATATTTTAATTTTTTTTAAATAAAAAGGGAAGAAAAGGCTATTTAACATTTGGCCTCGTTCATTTTAATTATAACCCCTTTACATTTTAATTTTAACCAAAAATTGAACCCCTTAATTTCATGCCCAAAATACTCGACCCATACCAAACTTAACGACCCCGCCCAGCCTTGAACTAATTTGAGTCATTGATCAAGTAAAATCAACGACCCAGTTTTTATTTCCAAAATTTTTAAAAAAGAGAAACACTTCTTCTTCGAATCTTCAATACCAAGAAATCTCCATTAAAACCCATACACCCTCACCCCCTTCTCCACTCTCAATCTCCCACTGACACACTGTGACACCAAAATTCCAACAAAAAATGGACAAGAATTCAAACTCAAACGGCGACGTTTTACAATCTAAAAATTCCACATGTTTCATCGGCTCATCGGTGATTCCATTAATCAACAAGCTTCAGGATATTTTCGCACCGCTCGGCGACATCGACGATCGTCTCACAGGTCTCCGGCTGCCTCAAGTGGCGGTAATTGGGAGTCAGAGTAGCGGCAAGTCCAGTGTACTTGAGGCTTTAGTTGGCCGTGACTTCCTTCCACGTGGCACTGATATTTGTACACGTAGACCGTTACTTCTTCAGCTTGAAAAACGCACTGTAGGAGATGGTGATAATGATTCCCGTGAATATGGCGAGTTTGGTCACCTCCCGGATAAACGATTCTACGATTTCTTCGATATTCGCTGCGAAATTCTGGTTAGGTTCTTCAATTCTTCTTGTATTTTTCCCTTATCTTTGATAGTTGGAATTTGGAAATCACTATTCCCTCTGTCGAATGGCGCACTATCTTTTTGGTTATTTTTAATCAGCAGTGAAACTATAGCAAGTATTAGGTATGAGTTCATGGGACTCCAGTAACTTTTGCCCAGACCCTATTTAGGTCGGATCCAAGCTCGTTGGTCCTGTTATTAGTCAGGATTACCTGACACACTTTTTTTTTTAGTCAAGGGAAAATTATAGTATCAGGTATGAGTATCGGAGAATGCGTTCATGTGTACCCGGTAACTTTTCCTAAACTGTGTATTTATATTAATAAGAATACTTAGCTCGGAACCGAGTCTGTTGGTCCGGTTATTATTTCATCAATTTGTAGGCAATGGCGGAGCCACATATTGACACCCCTTGCCGGTTAATTACGCCGTTTAGATAGGTAATTTTTTTAATGTATATATACCTCCCTGACAAACGATTCTACAACTTCTCCGCTATTCACCCTTAAATTCTTGTTAGGTTCTTGGATTCTTCTTCTATTTTTTCTAAAATAACTGTAAATCACTACTCCCTCCATCCAATGGCACACTTTATTTTTTAGTTAGGCTTATGTGACACACATTCCTTCTCAGTCAGGACTGAAACTATAGTAAGTATTAGGTATGAGTTCACGTGAACCCAGTAACTTTTGTTCAGACAGTATTTAGCTCGGATCCTAGTCCGTTATCTTGTTATTAGTTAGGGTACGTTGCACACTTTTCTTTTTAGTGCGGGATTATGTGACACACTTTTCTTTCTTAACGACAAATAAAATCTTAATCCTAACTGTTACTGTCGCTATAGTAATTCTTTTCTTTCATTGTTTTCTATTTTTAGCTAAGTCCTCATTAGTTGGAAGAGATTGTAGGTCTTTTCAGATAACTTTTCTCCATGTGATTTCAGGTTTACCTTGTTGCCTTTTAACAACTTCAATCGTCATACTATCATAACTGACAACTATGGTAGCACATGTGGATGTCTACATATAAAAAAAGGCAACCCGGTGTACTAAGCTCCTCTATGGGTGGGGTCCGGGAAGGGCCAGAAGGGTCTATAGTACGCAGACTTACCTTGCAGTAATGGCTATTTACACGGCTCGAACCCGTGACCTCCTAGTCACATGGCAACAACTTTACCAGTTAAGCCAAGGCTCCCCTCCATGTGGACGTCTACATATGATTTGTTCAAATCATCTCAGACCATCTTCTCTATGTGATAATAGTCCAAACTTGTATGACTGCACATCCACATTAACATCAACATTTGTGCAAAGTTCATCTTGAGATATGTAAGGCGTGAGAGGCCCAACATTCATTCCTATATGATATTGCTAGTTAAAAAATAAACGAACCCTGCCCCCCGCCCCCCCCCCCACTTCAGACACACACACACTGTCTCTCTCTCTTAGGAATGGCAAACGGGGCGGGGCGGGTGCGGGGCGGGGCGGTTTTCAGCTTATGCGGGGCGGGGCGGTTTTCAGTTTATGCGGGGCGGGGCGGGGCGGGGCGGGTTCAAGAATTATTTTTTAAATTTAATTGCGGTTGCGGGGCGGTTGCGGGTTACGCATTTGTGTAATACTTGCATCGCATATTTGCTGCTTTTCGTCAAAGAAGATTAAATCTTTTCATGCATTTTGCAATCTTTTTTCTTAATTAGAATCTGTTTTATAAACTTTCTCTTGCTTATCTTTATATCTTTATTTTAATTTTAAATTTTGTATTCATTAATCTCCTCTTTTCTTGCTCTTTTAAGCTTAGATGTGTGGGTAATATCATATACCCTAGTTATACATTATCAACATATTAGGATATTATCAATTTTTGGAGCATTAAAATATTGGTTCGCCTATCCGGTAGAAATATTGCATACTAGTTTTAAGAAGATATATTTAAAATTGATTATTATAATTAACTTACTAATCAAATTACTATGCTAAAAAATATTTTCTAACAGGATTAATAGAAGACATACCGTAATTGATGTTTAATAATTAATTACAATTTGAATAAACATAATCCAAAGATTTCTTATGTCTTTTTAACGGTTTAATATGAAAATGAACATATAAGTATATAACTTAAAAAATATTTGTAATCGTAGATCTTCCCTAACCATCTCAGTCTGCGTATGACGTATGTGTATATCACCTTGTAAAAGATGAATTATTTTAAGGATTGATTCATATTTCTCAATAATTTGATTTTTTCTTGTATATACTAATAATTAACTTAAATATATCAAACATGATACATGTACCAGACTGATCATTATTGATAATGTTAATAGATCCATAAAATAATACAATTGAAATTTTATAAAATATTAAAAAAATTCAATTGAAATTTCATAAAATATTGAAAACATTATGGACATAGGTGAAACTACCTAGAAAAGAAGGTAATAGGTTATCATTAATTTTTTTAGGTTTTTTTTTAAAAGAGAAACTACTTGTAAAAAATGAAAAATGAATTTTTTTTACTTTGCGGTGCGGGGCGGGGCGGGTTTATGCGGGGCGGGGCGGGGTGGTTTGAAAACAGAAAATATTCCTATGCGGGGCGGGGCGGGGCGGGGCGGGTTAAACATTATGCGGGTTAAGGATAAACCCGCCCCGCAACCGCCCCGCACCGCCCCATTGCCATCTCTACTCTCTCTCTCTCTCTCTCTCTCTCTTTCTCTCTCTATGCTAACGTTTTCTCTCCCTTCTCTCTAGAACCTTCTGGTTCTCTCTCGTCTCCGATGAAGCCGCTACCTCTCCGGCCACCTCCATCCTCACTTCTCTCGACCACCAACCGCCATGGAATGGTATCTTGTTGGTTCCCTCTAGCTTTGAGACTCCAGAATCCTTCACCATACAAGATGGTCACCGGAGGCCTTGCCTGGCTTGTCTCTGGTCTTTCTCCGATGGTTTATGGTCTGATGGTACTACGAACGTTATTATTGACAAGTTTCATAGCCAGGTTCCTTATCTCTCAATGATTTATTACGAAACCCTGATTTCTTCCTAGGCCTCTTAATCTTGTCCTTTAGAAACGATTTCTATCTTATTCTTTGTGTTTTACACTACTCTCTACTCGATTTCTTCGATTACTCAAGTTTTTCAACATTTTGTTCTTCTTTTCAAAACTAGGGTTTTTGAAAATCCTTTTCTTCAAAATGCTTTCTGGTTTTAAGTGTTTAACCCCATATATCTATGAGTCTTTACTGGTTTTGTTGGGTTCTTCCTTAACCTTAACCAGCCTATTCTAAAATCTCCAATTTTTGAAACTTTGTTTGGATTCCGCACGCGTCCGTGTTATTTGATACATGCCTATGTTTTCTGCTTTGATTTACATGATTACTTCTTCGTTTAATTGGAATATCTTGTGATTTTGCCCTAGTATGCCTCTATTCGGGTTTCCGATTCTATTCTTTCCGTTTATACTTAGCTTATTTGCTTATTCATGGAAATCTATGTTATTTTCCTTAAATCAATGTTATTTCGAATCTTCGATGCACTGTATTGTTATGGTAATACCTATGTGATAATTCTCGATTATTTCCATATATTTGCAACCTTATTTAGTTTTCGTACCTTATTTGATTAATCGTGTTACTTATTGGTTCTTCACTCATTGTTTCCCTAGTTGAACCCTTATGTATTTACCCTTAATTGTCTACTCTGTACCTAAGTCTTACTTGATTTTCTTTTTTTATATATGTCATGCTTTTTACCGTTGGCTAATTACCCCTTAATTAAGCAAAGATTTGCTGATTTTGTGCCTGACTGATTATGTGGCTTCCTTAATTGTTCAAGACTGATTTCCTTTACCTTATTTTTTTATTCTTTTCTCGAGTACTATATATACTCTCCTCTCTTCTCACTTACGTACACGAACTAAAATTTATTGTTCTGAGCTCTCTCTTACACACAAAACATACTCAGTGTTGTCTCTTATTTTCTACACAACCTCTCTCACTTTCCTTGTTGACTACTGATTACTCAGTCGGCTGAAAGCCAAGACTGAGTGATTTAGGCTGCTTTACTATTCTACTGTTCTTTACATTGCTACCTGCTTCGATCTGCAAACTGTTGCTCACTTTCTCTGCATACTACTGCTCACTACTGCTCTATATTATCTCATCTTCGACTGGTATGACCTCTATTTGATTTACAGCTCTCAAAACAACATGTTTTTATACATACTTCACTTTATTTTATTTCTTCTATGCTTTTACTTATGGTTCTGTTTTTCTTGTTGTAACTAGCATGTCTATGTGATTTCCCTTTTCCTTTAGTCTAATGTGTCTCTGGCTTTCCCTTGTGTGATCCACTATGACTTTGTTTGATTCCTATGAAGCTAGCATGCTTGTTTTGTCTATGTGCTTAACTTTCCTCTTATCTCAGCATGAGCAATGTTTTCTTATGTATTTTCATCCTTTGCCTAACATCTATCCTTAAAAACTTGTACCCCTCCACCTAAGTGTTATATGATCTAACGTGTGACTCTGTCTGACACTTAATGTTGTTGGACTTTGGCATGAACACTATGTGATAGCTATGTTGTAACTCTAGTCTAAGGGCTAATGTATAAGTTTACTTCTGCCATGTGATAACTGTCCCCACTCCCTAGCCCATCTAGTGTTTGCTTCATGAACTCTGCATATCTTTTGAGTTGTGATTGTCCTATTTCTTTCCTTTCTTTTTTCAAAACTTATTTTTATAAAACAAACTCCCAGTTGTTATCTAGAACTATCTTCTTCAAAAACTGGTATATCAAACCCAACTCCTTTAAGTTCTATCACACCCTCACAATTCATAGAAAGTAGGTTCTGTCCCCCTTTTGTGTAAGCATTGCTTTGGGTATCTCTGAATACCCACTGAACTTTAATGTACAAAGCTGGAAGTTTCACACTGTACTTGTTCAATTGTTTATAGTGTTTGGGTATTGGTATTGGCCAAGGACCCCAATGGGCCCTTAGGAAGCTTTGTCGCACCCAAACCATGGCAAAGGGCTGTGAAACTCGAAAGAAGTAAGGTTGGAAGAATTGGGCCTGGTTGAAGGCTCCCTATAGAGTAGCTTCTTATTTTTTTATTATGTAATTCAACTATCATGGTTTGTAATAACATGTAAACATCTGTTGGGTCTATAGTGAAATGGGTGGGGATTATGCATGTTTGGTTTAATTAACGGGTAGAAAATATATCTATAGGGATTTACTTACTTATTTGTGCAATAGAAACCATGTATAGGACATGCATCTTGCATATATCCTGTTCAGGCTCTTTACTTTCAGATTATTATACTCACTTTGTAATTAATTAGTAATTAACAAATAACTATTTAAGAAAAGTGCTATTGCATTTAGAGACCATGTTTAGGAGCTTATGTGTATTAGATATCATGTTACCTACCTTTTATTTCATCTAGGTTGTAATTACTGAACGCCTCACTAGATGCTTATTTAATAACACAAGTTTGGGCTAAACCGCATCTTTTAAAAAAAAAAAATCTGGATTAATATGCATGTTCACCTTTAGGTAATTAGGCATTGAATAAGACACACCTAGGCAAGCTTTAGGCCTAATACAAATCGATTAATCATGCTTCAGACTACTCAGCCTCTTTTAACTTATGAACTCCGACCTTTGTTTGCTTCTATATAATTTATTCTGTTAAAACTCCAGTCCCATTTTTATAACCTCGGAATCATGCCTCTGTTTTATCATGCTTTCTTACTGAATTATTTGCTTGTCCAGAATTGTGCTTTGATAGGTTACTACAATACTACTACTATATTTTCGAAGTACGTTTTAAACAAATTTATCTATACTTTTTTACTAATTCTTGAACTGCTGCAACTTACTGCCATCTTTTATTCACCTTTCTGAAAATCGGACATTCTTCAAGGCATTAGTTTTAAATCTTATGCTTCTTCTGCAATTTATCTTCTCTGACCTTTCTGTTTTGAACTCTATTTAGACCTTAAATATGTTTGAGACGTGCTAATTACATATTTATTTGTAGAGGGATTTGTGAGCCTCTCCTTTGCCTCTTTGCATCATTCCCTTTATGTGTAGTCCTAGTTGTTATGATGTCGCCTAGTATTTTATCTCTTTAAACCTAAGGGTTCAGCCTAGTCCTTACCTTATAGGAATAGTGGTCCTAATACCCTCTAAGACTTATAGGACGGGATGATTAATTGCACGCACTAGGCATTCATGATCAATTCACACATTTAAATAACATTTATGGGGTGGGAAGGGTAGACATGGAGATGATGATCGCGATAACACTATGTGTACGATTGGTTATTGGTGTTATGTGAATGATCCATAACAACAACAACAACAACCCAGTATATTCCCACAAGGTGAGGTCTGGGGAGGGTAATATGTAGACAGGCCTTACCTCTACCCGTGAGGGCAGAGAGGCTGTTTGCATTCGACCCTCGGTGCATGAAAAAAAGGCAAACAAAAACAAAAACAAAAACAAAAACAAAAAAACAAAAATAAAAACAAAAACAAAAACCTCATTAGTTACTCCAGTATACATCTCATAAAAATTATCTAAACATAAGATGCATATGTAGTACCATAAATAAACAGACATGCAAAGATATCAAAACAGTAACTACCAGAAATGACTACCAAAAGAGAACACAAACTAATCATCCGTGGGCGGCCCTACCACGCCTCACACCCCGGGAAAGGAGTATGAAAAATCTAGAAGCCCCTATCCTACAACCCTGATACTAGACCTCCAGACTTTCCTATCAAGGGTCATGTTCTCGGAAATCCGCATCTTGGCCATGTCCTGTCTAATTACATCTCCCTAGTATCTCTTAGGCCTCCCTCTGCCTTACCTCACACCGACCACCGCTAGCCGCTCACAACTCCTCACCGGGGCGTCGGGGCTTCTCCTTCGCACATGCCCGAACCACCGAAGTCTTGCCTCTCGCATCTTTTCATCCACTGGGGCCACCCCCACCTTCTCCCGAATAACTTCGTTCCTAATCTTATCTAACCTGGTGAGCCCGCACATCCACCTAAGCATGCTCATCTCCGCAACCATCATCCTCTGAACGTGAGATTTCTTCACTGGCCAACACTCCATCCCATACAGCATGGCAGGTCTAACCACAGCTCTATAAAACTTCCCCTTGAGTTTATGTGGCACTTTCTTATCAACAAGACTCCTGATGCAAGTCTCCACTTCGACCACCCCGCCGCTATACGGTGAGTGACATCCCCGTCTATCTCTCCGTCCCCCTGGATCACCGATCCAAGGTATCTGAAACTATCCTTCTTGGCTATGGCCTGAGATCCAATCATCACGCTCCCTCCCACTTCGCTCGACTCAGCGCTAAATTTGCACTCCAGATATTCTGTCTTAGACCTGCTTAGTTTGAACCCCTTAGACTCGAGAGTCTGTCTCCATACCTCTAGCCTCTCGTTAACACCGACCCTCGTCTCGTCTACCAGGACTATGTCATCGGCAAATAGCATACACCAAGGTACATCCCCTTGAATATGCCGCGTCAAAGCATCCATCACCAAGGCAAACAAGAGGGGCTAAGCGCAGATCCTTGATGAAGCCCCATAACCACCGGGAAATGGTCTGAGTCGCCACCCACTGTCCTGACCCTGGACTTAGCTCCATCGTACGTGTCCTTGATTACTCTGATGTAGGCTTCTGGCACGCTCTTAGCCTCCAAGCACCTCCATAGTACCTCCATAGGGACCTTGTCATACGCCTTCTCCAAGTCGATGAACACCATGTGCAGGTCCTTCTTCATATCCCTGAACTGTTCCACCAATCTCCCTGACAAGGTGGATAGCTTCTGTAGTGGACCGGCCCGGCATAAAACCGAACTGGTTCACGGAAATAGATGTCGACTCCCTTACCCTGGCCTCGATCACCCGCTCCCAGACCTTCACGGTGTGGCTTATTAATTTGATGCCCCTATAGTTGTTGCAACACCTGGATATCCCCTTTGTTCTTATACAAGGGCACCACTGTACTCCACCTCCACTCCTCCGGCATCCTTTTGGACCCGAAGATCGCATTGAACAACCTGGTGAGCCACTCCACTCCAGGCTTACCCATGCATTTACAGAACTGCACCGGGATTTCGTCTGGCCCGATCGCTCGACCTCTACACATCCTACGCAAAGCCCCCACGACCTCTTCCACGCTAATGCGCCTGCAGTACCCTAAGTCTCTGTGACGCTTCGAATGCCCCGGCTCCCCTAGGTCTATGGTTTGGTCCTCCTCCTCATTGAGAAGGTCTCGGAAGTACGTCTGCCATCTCTTTTTGACTTGAGACTCCCCCACCAGGACTCTACCATCTTCATCCTTGATGCACCTAACCCGGTCCAGGTCCCGCGCCTTCCTTTCCCTTACTTTGGCTAACCGAAATAACTTCTTGTCCCCGCCTTTCTCCCCTAATTCCTCGTACATGCGACCAAAAGCCGCATTTTTAGCCTCCGTGACAGCCAATTTCACTTCCTTCCTTGCCACCTTATAGCTCTCTCTGTTCATCTGCCTTTCTTCCTCACTTGTGCTCCCTGCCAACTTCGCAAAAGCAGCTTTCTTCACCTCTACTTTTTCTCGCACTACGTCGTTCCACCACCAGTCTCTCTTATGTCTGCCTAGATAACCTTTGGTTACCCCAAGCACATCCCACGCTGCCTTCCTAACCAGATTCGCCGTCTCTGACCACATTGCGTCTGCTACCCCAGAACTTCTCCAAGCTCCACCCTCGAATAACCTTCTCTCCAGCTCCTGGGCTTTCTCTTTAGTCAGAGCACCCCATCTAATTCGCGGTTGGCCCCGAGCATCCCTCTGCTTCTTCTTCACCCAAATTCCGACGTCCATCACTAGGAGTCTATGAAGGGTTGAAAGGGACTCTCCCGGAATAACCTTGCAGTCCCTGCACAAACCTCTATCGCTCCTTCTAAGAAGGAGGTAATCGATTTGAGTCCTCGCCGTCGAACATTTGAAGGTGACCAAATGCTCCTCCCTCTTCTGAAATGTCTGTGAGCACGTGATTTTTGCCCTATATGAGAATTACTCCCAAAAATTCAAAATAAAAGAGTTTTGTGTTGTTTGCAATTGTTGTGAATTTAGTGTCATTTTTTAAAAAATAATGACAATATATATATATATATATATATATATATATATATATATATATATATATATATATATATATATATATATATATATATATATATATATCGCATTTGCATTTAGGATTTAATTCTACAATTAGGAATAATTAATTTTATCTTACAAAAATGAAAATCACAAAAATAGGCATTTTTTGCATTTTAGCCTTTAATGTCCAAATTGTGTGATTGTATTTTAATTACCATTTAAAATTAGGTGACAATTATTATTATGGAGATTAGTATTTCAAGATAATTTTAGTTTTTATAAATTAATCTTAGTATTTTGGGCTTTATTAATTAGGAAGTTGAATAATGGAGAAGAACAAAATAGAAAAAATTGGATTGGGCCATCTTGCAAATTAAGTTACAAGCCCAATCCTAAGAAACCTTACCCAACCCAAAACCCCTTGGCCCAAGAAGAAAATTTCAGATTTTTTTAGCAAAAAATAATCATAATTACATGACATAAAGTAGTGGGGGGCAAGAAAATTAAGGAAGAAAACAAGGAGAGGAAAACATGGATTAGTGGGTTTTCTTTAAATTAAAAAAATATTTTCTTTTTAATAAAAAATCTGAAAAGTTTCGAAATTCTTGCCTATAAATAGAAGAGAGGATTTATGAAAAAGAGGGGGAAAAAAAGAGAGGAAAAATAGGAAGAGAAGTAAAAATAAAAAAAATTCCTGCTGTAGTATACACTCGATATACATTCTGGACACAGAAGTATACATGGCGAAAAATTCAATTTTTGAGAGTTTCTTTTGAGAAGTGAAAAGAGTTCAAAGCTAGAAAGCCAAAACAAAGAGAAAATCTGGAAAATATTTTTTTTTTCTATTTTTTACTGGTTTGTTTTTGTTTTTCTCCGTATTGCTGGGATTTTCGGGATTGAGGTGTTGAAGCTACTGCTGGTTGTTACTGTTGTTGTTGCTGTATTTTTCACCGCCTTGTTGATTTGCCATTTTCCCATTCCTTTCAAAACCAGGTACATATCTCTTTCACTTGAAGTTGTAATGGTGAATTGTTGAAATAAAAAATGAAGATCTGGATCCGATTATTTGCTGTCCTGTAGTTTATGCTTAGTGTTGTTAGTTTAGATTTGTAATTTATCTATTCAAGTATTCTGTAGTAGCTGAAAAACGAAAAACAAAAACATTGTAATGGCTAGTAGTATAGTAGCAATAGTGCATCACCTAGCTTAATTAGGTAATAGATCTTAAAACATGGGTTAGTTAATAATAATTTCAAAAATCGGTTGGTCACTCACTCACAGCAGATTCATAAGTCTTAATCACGTATCATATGTCATTCACACATAGATAAGCTTAAAAATAGGAAATGTTAGATTAGATAGTGCTTTAATCATGTTTTAGGCTAGTAATCTGGTAATAAAACAAGTCACATTGAAATCAGTAACATAATCATAAATAGGTCTCTGAGTTATTCATTTACGGGTATTGAAACAATTTAACTAGAACCACATATTTGTAATGCAAAAAAAAAAAAAAATGCTTAGTATATAATGAAACTGGTAATGTGATTATACGTGAATAGTTAATCAGTTAATTCAGATCCATAGTGAATTAGTTTAATGATTATTTAAGTTCATTATGTAATTACGTCGCCTTCTCAGATTAGGTATTGACTTCAAAACGCAAGTGTAAGAAGAAGAAGTAGTCTGTTAGTTCTGATTTATGGTAATAAATAATTAGTTTATAGCCGATGTATGATATTGATTTCCTTTACTGAATAAATAAAAGTGCCTTCTATTTCAAATGTGTATCTTTGTTCTTTTGCCTCAATTGTTTCCAATTTTATTTAGTTTGGGCCCAATACGTGTTATGGGCCTGAATCTCTATATAATGCCAATTGGGCCTGCGAGCAGAAATCCAACAGCAGCCTGGGTCTCGAAGACCAGGGCAGTTCAAGCATATGTTTAGTGAAAAGAGTCCAGGCCCAATAAACAATAAAAATTACGGGCCCGGAATGTTTAATATTAGAAATACGATTAAGGAAAAAACAAATATAGAAAACATAGCCAAATACTAGATTTGAATCCTTTAATGAAAATTGGAACGAGCCTCGCCCGAATAACGAACGTCGGGGCCCCCATTTAGTAATAAGATAACATAGTGGATCCGGAGAGGCTAATAGCAAATTCCATAGCCTCTCCCAAAAGTTAAAAGCCGATAGACATCATTTAGGGCACGATTTTAATATACCTTCCATTGAACGAGTGTGCACTTGGTGCGACTCAAATCCAAATCTCGGCAAAGCTGAAATACACCGAAATTCATAGGCGTACTGGTTGCGGTATGACTCGAGGCGTGTTTTCGCGATGCCGCAAATTCTCTAAAAATAATACTTAATGTAAAAAGCACTATATGTTGTTAAAATCTGTGATTAAGTCAAACAAAAGTCGAGAACGACAATTGAGCGACCGTGCTAAAACCACGGAACCCGAGAATGCCTAACACCTTCTCCCGGGTTAACAGAGTTCCTTATCCGGATCTTTGCTTCGCAGACATTTTTTAAGAGTCAAATTCCTCGGATTCGGGATTAACCGGTGACTTGGGACACCATTATCATTCCCAAGTGGCGACTCTGATTAAATCTCAATAAAATCCCGAACCGATTGTCCTTTAATTGGAAAAACTCCTTCCCTTACGTTATTTTATCCATTTCGGATATTTGAGCGTCGGGGTATACCCTACGAGCGTATTTATATTTATGCTTAAGTGGGGTAGTAAAAAGGGAGGTGTGACAATGTCGAGTTAGCAATCAGAAGCTCGGAAGCCCTAGCGAACTCCAGCAGCGTAGAGCCCCCTTCGTTCCTAACCCCAAGGCCAAAGCCACCATGCACCTCACCATAACCACTAGCATCTGCCCCAATATGGCCATTAAAGTCCCCTCCAATGACCAACTTCTCGGATTGGGGAATACTATGCACCAACTCATCCAAGTCGTCCCAAAAACGCCTCTTGACCTCCTCATCTAAGCCCGCACGTGGTGCGTAGGCGCTGATGACGTTGAGGACGCAAACCCCGATAACCAACTTAATAGACATCAACCTATCGTTCGCTCGCCTAACCTCCACCACGGACTCCCTAAGGTCCTTATCCACCAGGATGCCCACTCCATTCTTGCCCCTCACGACCCCAGCGTACCACAACTTAAACTCGTCAACATCCCGCGCCTTCGTCCCTTTCCACCTAGTCTCCTGAACACAGGCTATGTTGATCCTCCTCTTCTGAAGAATCTTCGCCAACTCAACGGACTTACCCGTGAGAGTACCTATGTTCCACGACCCGATCCTTAACCTATGTGCGTCCGCTACCCTCTTCCCACCCTTACCTCCCGCCCTACCCGCAGAACCGCTCCCTGTCCCCCTACTCACCCCCGCCACCGCCCCCACCCCCCGAGGACATGACCTTGCACTTACATCCCCCGCTGCGGCCACTATCCCTCCAACTCTGACTATGGAGAATAATGACGCACCCACACACAGAAGAGAGATACGAAAAGGATGCACTAGATAATAACAGAGTAAACCTCACAAGAAATGATAGCAAGAGTACGAAAAATGTGTACAGGTTAAACGAGAGGCGGGAGGTACCAACTCCCGGTGAAAAAAACCTGAAGGTAGGCTTTGGTGCGCCCGAGGTCAAGTGTTGCTTCCTCTTGCACGTCCTGGCCGGTGTTGCTTAGCTCTTCACTCCCCACGCCGCAAATGATCCATATGCTTTATAAATCTAGGACCCCATTTTCTTTATATAACTTAGTTTAATACCAATAAATTTTGTCTTTTCTATTACTTAAAACTCCTCTTAATTTTATTGCATTATCCCTTCTAAATTTCATTTTGCTTACTCAATGACCTGACTAATTTTCTGCATTTAGACCCTCCCTTAAACAAATTATAGATTTCAACATGCTTGCTATATACCTATTTGCAACCCTTATGTGTAAATTTGTACTTGTTTACATTAAAGTCACAACATAACATGGCCGGGAACCACACTAGTGGATCTTGAGGGGTGCCTAACACATTCCCCTCGAGATAATTTTTAACTCTTACCCGAACTCTGGTTTTCAAATTCAAAACTCTTGGTGTCCTAATGCACTTAATCACTAGGTGGCGACTCTTCAATTCCAAGAAATCCAATTCCCAAACGGGAATAGAGTTGTCCTGCCAAATGCTGTAAACCCGATTTCGCGAGAAAAGGGGGGTGTCGAAACTTACAAGGTTTTGTACCACTCGGTTTTTCTTGCAAGGCGTATTATTAAACATGTGTACTATTTTTCCTTTCTAGAATTTTTTTCAGTGAGGTTTATTTAGTTAAGGTTTTAACGAGTCACATTACCTATTGAATAGACATTCAATAGGGAGTGTTGTAAATAGTATTTTATTTATGGTGAATATTTATATTTTCACTTGGTGGCTAAGTCACGTTTTCCCTATAAATGGAGGGGTTCTATTCCATTATAATTCATCCCAAATCAATAAGAATTTTGTCTCTACTGTTCGCTACAATACTCTTTTTCTTCTTTTGTTTGTTTCGTAACATTTCTTTTCTTATAATCTTTTTGTAATATGCCAAGATATTCCTCTCCAAATTGTAACCGGTAACCCTCCCTTAGATTAAAAGAAAGAAGATATTGTACATTGATCATTTTCAAATATAATTCAAACTTCAAATTTTGAAAGTGAACATCAATACATCATGAGCAAATTTCATTTGTAGCTATCCGGGTAAGCTAATGACAATAGCTAGCCACAAAATAAATCATACAATAAATCATCCACAATTAATTAAAAGGATAGCTCAATACCACTATCGCTCAAAATCCTAACTTTCTTCTCCCTCAGAGTTCGTAACATTTTCCTCAGACGAACCTGCTGTCGGACGCTGCTGTTGCAAGCGCCGCGTCCGTATTGAACCACAATCAACTCCCTCCGCCGTGACCCACTGCCGTCCAGTTGAACGGGCTGAAAAACATGATTCAGAATTAAGAAACGGGGCAGTTAATCAATGACTCATTGATTACTAGCTCATCTAGGGTCATTCTGTACAAATGATGTCGGCTTAAGTATTTAGATGGTAATTCATTTTAGAAGCTCTCTGGATGGAAGCAGAGAGATCTAATAAAGGTTCATTTGAATTTAGTTGAAAAAATCTTATCTTTGCTTTGTCATTAGGCACTTAAAATCTATACAGTAATTGGACTACTGTCACATTTAATCAATAGAAATTATTAGTTGTTTCTGGCTGCTGAAGATAAGAAACCAGCGTAAGTGGAACGATGATTGAACTTGTATTTTGTCCAATCTCTCTTTGACACGTGCTTGGTTATGTTGTGCATCAATTGCAAGAGATTCTGTCTCCGTATCTCTTCATTCATTCAGTTCCTCTCTAGAATGCACACCGTCTTAAGAACTCAAATTCATCTGTGTTGAGAATTGAATTTGAGAAGGGAACTTGGGACTCATTCTTGAGCTTGAAAAATCAATATTGGTGCTGAAATTAGAGGGTGTTGACTGTAAAATTGATTGAAATGTGAGAGTGAAAGTCATCCTTCAAATCTGAAAATTGCACTCACAGTTCTCCTTGCATATATTGTGTGAGTTGAAGTTGGATTGTGAGTGAATTTCTAATTGTAGAAGAATCTTTCCTTTGATTGAAGTTGTGCCATGTTTTTTGACTGTTTAGGTGGCTATAAACTGCAATTCTGGACAATAAACTATTACGCTGCAAATTCAAGTGCCTCACCAGTCTTTGCACCTGTTTTTGAGCAGTTCTGTACAACAGTTTCTCAGCCAATTTCCTACACTCTTGAACAGCTTTGTATGTTGGGGAATATTTTTTTTTTATGACGTGGCAAGACACGTGCAGTAGGTGCAAGGTTAGTATTCTGAAGGAAGGAGAACGAAAGACACAAGAGGATAAAATAGACACGGGACGCAATACGACTGCAAAACCCGTGCCTATTTGAAGCAGGTAAGAACGTGATTTCAGAAGACAAAGGAAGTAGATATGAGCACCGTATCTATTCAAAACATCCGGAAGCAACATGTCAAAAAGCATTTGAAGCATGGATCTGAAGGCAGAAATGAGTCTAAATTCAATCATTAAATACCATATACGTAAGAAGATCAACATTTATTGAAAATGATTGTGTAACAACCTATTTAATGTCATTTATTGCTCATTAGATCTTACGTTTTATTCCTCCCTCTAGAGTCAGCTATAAAAGGAGGAAGTTAAACCCATTGTAACACACAACAATCACTGAAATACAATCTTTTTTACTGTCTATTATAATTATTGAAAGCCTATTAAATTTTTTCGGTCTCTTGATTATCAGTAACCTGATTTCTCTATTATTCTCTAGATTTAATCGAAGTTCAATATTTTGGTTAAACAAATTGGTTCCGTTACCGGAAATCTGATAATCGATTCTTTTTAGAACTTATACATTTCATTTGTCGTAAACATCATGTCGAACAACAACAACAACGATGTTGAAAACCAGGCCCCTCACGATCAAGGGGACTTGAACAATGATAATTTGGTTTTGTCCCTTCCAGCCTCTCCATGTCAATCTCGAGAAGGCGCTCTCATACCTACTTCTAGTGAACAGGAGCAACCGGAACATCTTGAAGGGGTTGAACAAACTCTTCAGCGCATAATCGACGCACGAGTCAGTCAAGCCCTCCAAACTTTGGTTGATCGGTTACCATCATCCTCACCTGCCCATACTCCTAATAATAACACTCTCGAGAATCCGCGCTCTGGTCTTGATAACACGAATGCAGGATCTCCCAGCGGACCACGTGAAGTGGATACAGGTAATGCAAACAATTCTTATTTACAAAACATGATACTAACCCCGCAGGCACAACTCAAGGAACAAAGCGAACGGATCGAACAAATTCTGGGAGTTCCCCCAGCAATTAAGGGGATTGACGTGGATAAATATTCTCAGCAACCCTGGAAGCCAAGTGCAGCCCCTCTTCCTATTCCAAAGAAGTTCAAAATGCCAGATATTTCAAAATATGACGGTACAACCGACCCTCGAGATCATGTGATGACATTTACCACATGCGTTAAGGGGAACGATTTATCCAAACAGGAAATCGAATCTGTCTTGGTTAAGAAATTTGGAAAAACACTCACGAAGGGAGCCCTAACCTGGTACTCACTCTTACCTGAAAATTCTATTAACTCTTTTGCTGAGCTTGCAGAAACTTTTATAAAAGCACACTCAGGAGCGCAAAAGGTTGAAAAGAGGATGGAGGACATCTTCAAGATTAAACAAGTGGATACGAAATTACTCAGAGATTTCGTTGATAGGTTTCAGCGGGAACGGATGACTTTGCCACGGGTACCGGATAATTGGGCTGCCATAGCCTTCACAGGCAACCTGAATGAGAAACGTTCTGAAGCTACGAGAAAGCTGAAGGAAAGCCTACGTGAATTTCCTGCTACAACGTGGAACGACGTTTATAACAGGTACAAGACAAAGCTCAGAATTGAAGAAGATACCGTGCATTCCCATGATGAAAGGGGCCAGTCCCGGAGGTCCGAAATTGAAAAAAGAACAAGTATGAGCAGGTACGATCCATATCTGGGCCCTGCAGGAAGAGATTCAAGAACAAAGCAAGAAAGTCAGCAATATGATCAAAAATCAAGGGGTAGAGACACAGGTTCCTCTTCTAGATTTAGAAATGATAGAAACATGCAGGACCTATATGATGATGATGGAAGCTCAAAAGCAAAGTTCGGTGGATATAATTTCAACGTTACCACCTCGGAGCTCGTAGCTGTTTTGCGAGGCATGGGAGATAAAGTACGATGGCCAAAAGAGATGCGTTCAAATCCAAATAAACGTAATCCAGACCATTGGTGTGAATTTCATAATGATCATGGTCACAAGACATCGGAATGTCGGCTTCTACAAAGTGAAGTATACCATCTATTGAAGCAGGGTTATCTCACTGAATTATTTAGTGAGAAAGGAAAGCAGTCTTACATGAAAAATAGACAAGAAACGTCGAAACCCCCATCACCTAAGAGAACCGTGAATGTTATAAACGGGGGAGAAGGTATATATGAGGTAACGTATCCATCTTCCAACAAAGTCTTCAAACTCTTAACTATGCCCGAGAAACGTGAACGCCAGCCGAGGGAAGGAGAAATTATTGCTTACGACAATGCAGACATGGAAGGAGTCATCTCCCCTCACAACGACGCACTGGTAATATCTTTACTCATACATGATATTAAAATAAAAAGAGTCTTGATTGATCCATGAAGTTCAGCAAACATCATCCTACTAAGGGTGTTACGGAAGATGCAAATGGAAGGCAAGATGATCCCAAAGGCGCATACTTTATTAGGATTCAATAACTCCAGCATAGTAACTAAAGGAGAGGTAAATTTAGTAACTTTTATAGAAGGTATAGAAAAAGATACCAAATTTCAGGTAGTAGATCTGGAGATGGCATACAATATAATCATGGGAAGACCATGTATCCACGAGATGGGTGCTGTTCCATCGACCTTGCATCAGATCATGAAGTTCCCAATACCATGGGGAATTCGTCAACTTTATGGGGAACAATATGCATCTCGTAGCGCCAAATAGAGAAGTCAAAAGTCAGGAGGTAAGTCAACTTGGAAGGTACGTGATATCCTTTTAGTAAAAGCTACGGTAAACACCCTCTAAGACCAACCTGTCAATTTCATACATACGTGACATTTTGATTCCTAAGCATGATATTCATAATCCTAATACTTGAAATAAATTGGTTTATGGAATGAAAGCACAGGTTCATGCAACACCTAAGAAGAAAAGACGTCGTATATGATTTTTGCCTCAGTCATCACTAGAAGGTATATTCTAAGGAAGATATATTCGATTATAGTATATCTCAAGCAACATATATCCAATTTGTGTAGAACTCTTCAACTGACACGTGAAAAGCCTTTCAAGTCTTATACTAGAGTTTCTGTAGAAAGTTGCTAGCCTTTACTGGAAATTATAATGCCTATCGTTTGTTGTGATTTTACTAACGGTTTTAGATGCTAGGCACAAATCCTAACCCGTACCAAATGATGAGATACAACCTGCATGACAAAATAGAATACTCATAAATTCTAAGGCTAAGGTTACATAGATCTGATGGAAATGCATACGGGTAGGCAGTCTACATCTGAAAGTTATGTTTTCGAGTCCCGTGTATGTTTTGTTTCAGGGAAAGGGTCAACTTACAAGTAACAACCAAAATACTCAAGGCCTCATCCCTACAGTGCCTGCACACTTGGGGACTGCACAGTACAGATAGCTTCAAACAAGAAAGTGGACGCGGGACCATAAAAAGATACGAGAATTCAAAAAACCCGTGCAAAAAAGTAGACGTGGGACCACGAAAGAGATACGGGAGTTCAAAGGAAAACTAAAAGCTGCAATAGCTACGAATAGCTACGTTTTATTCTACAAAAAATATTTTTCAATGTTGTAGACACTTTTCAAGTCCTTTCTAAAGATAGGACTATGGCTATATGCTAAAACAGGTTGTAAAGGAAAAGTTTGTGTATTTTTTATTAAAACATCTGTTGCACAGAAAATAGTCGTGAGAAAGTCATAGACGTACTACAACGCATGTATTATTCGAAAATTTGCTCAAGTTAATGAATAAAAACTTGTCGAAATTACTTTACACAAACATGTGCTTCCTATTTCTTTCATCGTATAGCACCATTTATGAACTTGAGACGTCTTCTTCATTAAGTGCGAATATATAAAAGGGCCCTCTTTTATAATCCTCGTGTTGACAAGTCCACGAGTAGAATCATCAAGCATTTTCTGAAAAGATAAAAATGCAAATCCTCGTGTTGACAAGTCCACGAGTGAATCAACAAAGCATTTTCAAAAGGACAAAAATGCAAAATTATTCTATAAGTTCTAAGTACAAAAATAGGCAAGAATAAAATATAAAGAACTATAAATTAATCTCTAAAAGATAAAGGGTTCAAACAAAAAATCCTTACAAAATAAGAAAATTATACAAATATCCCATAAACTGGGGACTGATTCAAAAATTGAAAATCTTAACTCGCTCCGGAGGAAGTAGACCTCTCTGACACTGTTAAGTTGACCTCCTCATTTGCAGGATTTACGGACGCTAAGGAAGCAGAAACAGTTGAATCACCAGGAGGGAAAGAAGGCACGACAGCCTTGATTGTTGTAGCCGGAATTGCGGCAGGAGCAACTCCCTCATTGGGGGGATCAGTAGCCACGGTCAAGTCATCAGGAGGAGAAGGAGATTGTTGGTTCATCTCAATAATGCTCAAAACCTTGGCTAACTCAGACTTCAGGTCGAAACCCTCTTTGCTAGCTTCCATTAAGGCATCCCGACGAGAATTCAAGAAAGCCCAGCTCACCTCCGCATCAAAACTCTCCTCAAGGAAGGCAAAATCCTTCTTCCTTAAAGTAAGTTCATCCTTTAACAATTTATTTTCATTCAAAGCGGAGTTAAAGGAGACTTCTAGGGAGGCACGGAATTCTTCCAAGGCATGTGCCTTATCAGAGGAAGCTTGCAAATCAACCTGAGCCTGAGATAAGGTTTGCACTAGCTCTCCCGCATACTCCTCTTTCTTCTTCAAGAGAACCTTAAGCTCTCTAATCTCCTCGTTGGATCTAGACGACTGTTCAGAAAAAGAACATTCTTGACGTTCTTTTTCTTTCTCCACCTCGCCAAGGGAAGCCTTAACCCCATCCAATTCAGAAGCCAAAGTTTGATTTTGTTGCTCTAAGTTGTGGCTGTGCTCCTATAAATCCGTAACCTTCTTCTGAGCATCTCTCAACTGTTCTCGCCAATTAGCTGCTTGGGCATCCACTTCCTTAGCCTTCCTTTCAGTTTCAGAAATAGCTCGGTCAGCTTCACGAGCTTTCTTCTCCAAAATGGAAATTCTCCCCATAAGCTCCATACCTATAAGGTTGGCTTGTATAACAAATGTGTATGAGTGGAAATCAAGAGAAAAGCTTTTTCTTAAAAAAGAGAGATAAGAAACATACCCTCAAAGTGTTATGAACTATGTCGTTCACTAGAGTCAGGCAGCTATGGCTGACCATTTTTCCTTTCTCAATATCCCCAATCAGGGGCTTAAGCCAGGCATCTGCCCCGCCTGACTTCCTTAAGAGGCTCATGTCTGCCGGAACCTCAAGTGTAACACTCCTCATAGCCATTCTCCTATTGCTAGAACCCTCTTCTACGCAGTTGACACAAGGATGTACGGTAGAGGAGGTAAAGACGACGGTATTTGCAAAATTCGGAACAGGCAAGGGAGCAGAAGTTGGAAAAGAAGGGGGAGTGGGAATAGTAGCCATGTGGTTATTTGAAGTGACAAAAGAGACAGATGGAATAGAAATGGAAGTTGAAAGGGGGATTTCCTCCAAAACTGGGCCAAAATCACCACCCTCGAAACCTTCGAGGAAAAGGCGTTGAGTAGACTCGGGAGTTTCATTTGGAACAGTTTCTTCATCGGATATAATAGTGACGTGCTCAGAGGTATGAACAGGAGGAACTTCAGTAGCAGGAGGAGCTTCGGCTTCATCTTCTGAAATTATCACTCGTCTCCTAGACGTGGGACGAGCTACCAAGGGTGTATCTTCATCTTCTTCCACATCAGAATCGTCCTCAAATTCTTTCCTCTTTATTAAAATATCTCCTGACCTCCCCTGAAGTTGAAGTAGTTTGGGAAGAAGTTCTAAGAGCAAGAGCCGCTTCAGCTTTCATACCTCGACTGGGAAATCCTAACAAAAAGAAGGATATAAGATCGGATATGCAAAAGTTTTTATTCTAAGCAAAGGAAATAGCAAGTGAATACCATGAGTTCTGACCCTCCAGCCACGCCTAGCAGAGATTGATTTCCAAGTACGTGCCTCCGTGGGTACAGCCTTCAAAAGAGCATTGACCCAAGCATGGAAATCAGGGACGAGCTACACATCTCCCATGATAGCTATTCCAAAAAGCAAAATAAAAGTGCTTTAATAAAAGAAGAATGGAATGTCAAAAAAATAGACACGGCAAAAACTAAAAAACACTTATGAGTCATGTTCCACTTCTCTGGAAAAGACATGTTGGATTCACCAACCAGATCAACTGTGGGAACACTTACAAACCGTACATACCAACCACGGTCATTAATATCTTCAGGGTTTATCAAAATCATCTTTCCTCTAGCAGTCAATAAAAATACTCCGTTGCGGAAACGTTTGGGGTGATAAAGGTGAATCAAGTGAGGAAAGGTAAAATTTACACGTGCGTTAGTTGAAATAAACCTTAAGCATGCTACTACTCTCCAAACCAGAGGACCGACTTGGGCTAAACAGATTTTGAAGAAGTGACAAAATTCAAGAATCACTGGATCAATAGCAAGAGAAAATCCTAAAGTAAAGGGGTAAGTATAAACACAAGAATAACCAGCGTTGTAAGAAGAAATACTCTGGTTAGGGTTGGGAATAACTATAGGGGTACTAGCTCTCCAATGACAATCTTCCCGAATTAAAGGAATCATTGGTGCAGTAATTATAGAGGGGTAATTATCAACCTTATCCAACTTGAGCATTTGCTCGCAAAGAACCGCCTTATCATGCTCAAAGGACAAGTCCGATGGTACAATTTCGTCTATCGTCGGTTCATGAAGAGGTTCCGCAGATTCTTTTCCCTTGGAAGAAGGTTTGTTAGATGAAGATCCCTTGGAAGAAGTGCTAGAAAGGATAGCAGAACCAGATATGCCGCCCTGTATTAATCTTGTACCACGAGGAGCACCAGTTCCGCCCCTTTTATGCCTTGCAGAAGCATTGGGGAATTGGTCGAAGATTGGAACTTATCTAGGGTTAGAAGACGCCATGGCTCCGCACGTTTTTACAAAAGAAAAGTAGAAGGAAGAAGTAAAGAGTTACTCAGTGAAAAGGATAAAGAAGAAGAAATCACAGGAATATATGAAAAGTGAGCGGTAAACCAGGAAAAGTAATGATGAAATGCCTATAATAAAGGTAACCATCACTTCGAGAGTAAAGCAAAGAAAAGGCTGCAAACTCGCAGGACTAGTGGAGAAGTGACACGTATATGGTGCATTAAATAGAAGAGACAACTGAAGCGTCAACACTGACATAGCATTTATTGTGACAAAAATTCCCTTTTTTAAGCATCCACTTCCCATATATTTAAATGATAAACAAATGAAAAGTGGGGGGACTAACTGTATTGGGGAAATTTTTTTTTATGACGTGGCAAGACACGTGGAATAGGTGCAAGGTTAGTATTCTAAAGGAAGGAGAACGAAAGACACAAGAGGATAAAATAGACACGGGACGCAATACGACTGCAAAACCATTGCCTATTTGAAGCAGGTAAGAACGTGATTTCAGAAGACAAAGGAAGTAGATACGAGCACCGTATCTATTCAAAACATCCAGAAGCAACGGGTCAAAAAGCATTTGAAGCATGGATCTGAAGGCAAAAATGAGTCTAAATTCAATCATTAAATACCCCATACGTTAGAAGATCAACATTTATTGAAAATGATTGTGTAACAACCTATTTAATGTCATTTATTTCTCATTAAATCTTACATTTTATTCCTCCCTCTAGAGTCAGCTATAAAAGGAGGAAGTTAAACCCATTGTAACACATAACAATCACTGAAATACAATCTTTTTTACTGTCTATTCTAATTATTGAAAGCCTATTACATTTTTTCGGTCTCTTGATTATCAGTAACCCGATTTCTCTATTATTCTTTAGATTTAATCGAAGTTCAATATTTTGGTTAAACACTTTGTTCAGCTTTAAAATTTGTTGATCACTTGCACTTTTTGAGCAATTATTCTGTACTTATCTTGCTTTATGGAAGAGATTTCGAGCAGTAAAAATTCAAATTTTAACAATGGTAAATAGCTACTGAATTCGATAGTTTTCTTCTTTTTAAAAGTCATTTTAGATTATGTATTAGACTAGAGAGTATTTCTTTTGAATATTGGAATATTACAAAATATATATATACACAAAATAGACTGTCACAATACAAAAATAGGTTATCACTATAAAAAAAACTATACAATAGATATACAAAAATAATATGTGATTATATAAAAAATATACAATATATATACAAAATAGATTGTCACTAATACAAAAATACACTAAATACACTATCACTATATTACCAATATACAATAGATTGTCAATATACATATTATATACAAAATAGACTCTTATTATATAAAATATATACTAAATAGACTGTCACTATATTAAAAATATATAAAATATACTGTCATTATACAAAATAGATTGTCACTATACAAATATATCAAAATAGACCATCACTATTCAAAAAACATACAAAATAGACTGTCACTATATAAAAATAAATAAAATAGATATTTTGGTTTTTTAGATGCAATATGTATGTTAAAATATCATGGTATAGCAAGTTTTCGCATTGGTCAATGAAAAATAGCCACCATTTACCAAGTCAATGAAAAATAACCACTATTTTGCTGCAATAGGGACCTGTTCAGTGTAATATACGGGAGTTCTGGAGTATTTGTGTACTAACTCGAGCATATTATGCTGAACCGGCATTCTTTGCTAACTCCTGTAAAATTTGCGGGAGACTGGAGCACCAGTGCTCCAAACTCCAGTATATTATACTGGACAATTATACTTGCTGGAACTCCTATAAAATTTACGGGAGTTCCAGCATAATTATGCTTGAACTCCCGTAAAATTTGCAGGAGTTCCAACGTAGTTATCCTGGAACTCCCGTAAAATTTACGGGCGTATTTTTCCGAATTATGAACAGTGTTTTCGCTTAGATTTAAAGTGGCTAAATTTCGATGACTTTTAAAACTTGGCTATTTTTCAACGACCAGTGGTAAATCTGGCTATTTTAGAATTTCTCCCAATATGTATAGGCTAAAGGGCCATTTTCTGTAAGTGGGACAAAACGTGAACTATTAAAAATTTGAGGGGCTATAAAGGATAATTTTCTCATACATCATAGATATTGGGCTAATTAATTGGACATTATAAAAAAGGCTATATAAATATAGGATTGACTATTTTAACACATGTCCAATATCTCAATCATGCAATTTGCGCGCATCTGTCAAAGTAAGATCATTTTTCAAGAGATCGTGAATGTATGAATCGGGAAAGGAAAAATTAATATCATTTTTAGTTTGAAATTAATAAATATTTGTTTGACCTAGGGCAGTTAAATTTAGCCCAAGCCCAAATGATCCGCCCAAGATTGTTAACTTGTCTATTTTTAAAACTTGGCTCATTTTCACAAAATCCATCTCAATCCATTTAGGAAAATTTTCATATATATTGTGGCGACCCAACCCATTGTCACAAGAGTAACCGCTCTATTTTTCACTTATTGTGTTGCTTCATATTTCTATATCAGTATTAAAGTCAGTCGGGTGTAATTGAATTGGTTCTGGTTGAAAATAAGGCACATAGCCTCTTAGAAGGGAGTTTATTTCAGAAAAGTCAACCGGAAGTTGATTATATGATTAGAGGGCTCAGATGTGAATTTCGGTGGTTCGGCTTCGGGGGATGATTTGTGACTTAGGAGCGCGATCGGAATTGAATTTGAAGGTCTAGAGTAGAAATAGGCTTGAATTGGCGAAGTTGGAATTTTGGCGAAATCCGGTTGATAGGTGAGATTTTGATCTGGGAGTCGGAATGAAATTCGGAGAGTTGCAGTAGCTTCGTTAGGTGATTTTGAATATTTCTGCAAATTTCCAGGTCATTCGGACGTCGTCTGATCATGTTTTTGATCGAATGTTAGTTTCGGAAGTTATAGTTGAAACTTAGGCTTGAATCCATCGTGATTTGATGATTTTTGTGTTAGAGGTCATATTTTTATGATTGGAACAAGTTCGTATGATATTTTGGAGTAGGTTGGTGATTTTGGTTGGGGTCTCGGGAGACTCGGGGTGATTTTGGGGGTTCAAACGGATCATTTTTGGTTGGCTACGAGATCAGATTTGATGTCATAAATGTTGCAGAATTTAAAGCATCGCGTTCGCGTAGTGGTGGACGCGAATGCGTAGAGGAAATTTGGAAGCCAAGGTGTTATGCCTTCGCGTTCGCGATGATGTTAATGCGAACGCATAGTTATAGGCTCTGAGGGTTCGCGTTCGCGTGTGGTAGTTCGCGATAGCGAAGGAGGAATTTTGGATCCGTGATTTTTGTTATACGCGATCGTGTGAGGGAGGCAGCGGTCGCGTGGAGTCTGGTCTTTGTGCATCGCGATCGCGAGGGCCATATCGTATTCGCGTAATAGGAATTTGATAATTTAAAATATTAGTTATCGAGTTCGCGTGGGTAGTGTCGCAAACGCGATGAAGGAAAGTCTGGGCGGACAAAAGGGTTTTATTACATAACCTCCACGAGCAAAATTATTTTCCACTATTGTTGAGCATATTTTGGAGCTATTGGATGAGGGAGTAAAACGATTTCAACTAGGTTTCGATTGGAGATAAGTTTTATGAGATCATTACGTGATATTATGGTAGAATCATTATCTAAATCTCTGAAAATTGAGTGGAAATTGGAGAATTTAGGGCTTGGTTTTTGGTATTGAAAATTTAGAATTTGAAGGGGCTATAGGACTCCGCATTTGATAAATTTTATATGTACGGACTCGTGGTGAGACAGGGATTCTGAAAATGTAAATTTCGTAATTTTTTGAGAAGTGGGCTCGGGGCTCGGGTTTTGACAACTTCGTATTTTTGGGTGTTTTTTGAGTTATTTCGATTGGGTTATGTTCCATTAGGCTATTTTGATGTATTCCTATTGGTTTTGATCAGATTTGGCACCCGTGGAGGTTGATTCAAGAGGGAAAGGCATTGCGGACTAGTCTCGTGACCGGTTCGAGGTGAGTAATAGATGTGGATGATGACCTGAGGGTTTGAAACTTCGGTATATCATGTTGTGATGCTATAATGAGGCGAGACACGTACTCTACGGTGAGTGCAGGGTCGATTGTGATTGGGGACTATGGCTTAGTCCGCCCGAGTGGTATTGTACTGTGTTGTTGGCTATAAATGAGCCGGTAAACCTCCTACTTGGATGGTTATGGATATATTTGGGCTGCGTGCCAATTATTTGGATCCCGTGAGGATCATTATCACTGTTATATGAATTATAACATGCTTTCATGATATCAGTCCTGAGCTAGAACACTGTCTAAATATGATGGGAAAATTTTGAGGTTTTGAACACCTAATTCTATAAAACTGATAACGGAACTAAAAATGGTAAGTTATTTGTCCTTGTGTGGCTTGCATGCATATAGATGGACTGATAGTGGATCGGGTTGCATGCCCCAACATATGTTACTATGATATTGCGCTTGGGTTGTAGGAGTCCCTCCGGAGTATGAACCCCCATTGTGTGTGGTACCCAAATGGATCGGGCTGCACACCGTAGTGTTCATGTGCATTTGCATTGCATTCATGCATTTATACTTATCTGCTCTATCTGTTACTGCTTCTTGAGATTTACATTGTTAAAAATGAATAAACACACTGTTATAGCTTTACTGTGTAGTATATTGGGATTTCTTGCATTCAATATCATTATACATGTCTATTATCGTTGAGTTGGAAGTACTCATTTTACCTCATGCACCATGTGTGCAGATCCAGGTACCTCAGGGCAGAGTTAAGCTTTTAGCTGCTTTTTAGAGTATTATCCGGAGCTTGTCGAGGTAGCTGCCTGGCATCCGCAGGACTCGACTCCTCCATAATTGTCACGACCCGGATTTTTCCCCAACATCGGGATCGTGATGGCGCCTACTCGTGGTAGCTAGGCAAGCCACTGTATTCATACTATCCTGTTTTTAACACAATTTTAATTAAACAAATGCGGAATACTTTATCGAAATGGAAATAACTAATTACAAAGTGAAAATCATACTGAAATCCTCTACCCAAGACGTGGAGTCACCAACTCACGAACTACTATGGAATACTACACATAAAAGTCTGAAGGAAATATAACATAATTCCGTTTGTCTCGGAATAAAGAGACTACAGATAATAACATAATTAAAGAGAGAGACGCCGGGCCTGCTGACGTCTGCAAGCTACCTCGGTCTCAAATATGATCAACTCCCACGCAATCTATTTACTGCTGCTGCTGCTCCTGATCGTAACCCGGACCTGTGCAAAAACGCACAGAAGTGTAGTATCAGCACAACCGACCCCATGTGCTGGTAAGTGCCTGGCCTATCCCGGCGAAGTAGTGACAAGCCTAGGACCAGACACTCACATAAACCTGTGCAATTCAATATATATATGTGTACCACAAAATAACAAGAAATAATCAAGTAATAACACAATAAGGAGTATCTTAAAGAATTCAACAATTAACCACAGTTAATAATTTCACAAGGAAAAACAAAGTATAATGTAGACACAAGTAATATCAATTCAAGAAATAGCAAGAAGTTGCACGGCATCACCCTTCGTGCTTTTACTCTCATCCTCACCAAATAAACAAATAAAGTACACGGCATCACCCTTCGTGCTTTTACTCTCATCCTCACATCCATAGTACGGCATGATCCTTCGTACATGGTTCAATAACAGGCACGGCATGATCCTTCGTGCATAATCAATAAATAAACATGGCACGGCATTAACCTTCGTGCATAAATAAATAAACATGGCACGGCATCACCCTTCGTGCATTATCACTCTTCCTCACCCAAATAACAATCACAGTTAAGGGCAAAGAAAGAAACAATAATTCATAACCCGTCCCATCAAGGGCAATCAATAATTATCTTCACAACAAGTCCCAACAAGGGAGAACAATAACAATTCATCCGTAATATATCTCAAAATAATCATTTTCCAACGACTCACGGTCATACTAGACGCTAGTGTATGGATGCTTGTCACCACAGCCCATACACCGCACTCGATCACATAACACATAACACATAATCCTATTCCCTCAAGCTAGGATAGAACAAACACTTACCTCGAATGCTTATGAACAATTCAATCCGTGGAAATGTCTTTTTCTTTCAACTTGGATCCAATCCAACCGTATCTATACACAATTGATTTAATATCATCAATTCTACTCAACAAACTAATTCTTAAGACCAAATTCAACTTTTACAACATTCTGCCCGGAATAGTGAATTTCAACCCCGGGCCCACATGGTCGGAACTCGGGGTTAGGACCAAAATCCGGTTACCCATCCCCCCACGAGTTCATGTATATAATTTGTTTCAAAATCGGACCTCAATTCGAGGTCCAATTCCCCAATTTATGAAAAACCTATTTTCTAACAAAAACAAGAATTTTACCATGAAAATCTTTGATTTCTTATGAAAAACATGTTTAATGATGTTAGGAATTGAAAGAATTAAGTAAACAAAGTGACTTACAATCGTTTTGATGAAGAAGAAATCCTTGAAGAATCGCAAATGGGTGTTTTGGTTTTGTAAAAAGTGAAGAAATGACTGAAATTCGTGTTTTTCAGGTCTCTGTGTTCGCATTTGCGAACATGGGTTCGCAATTGCAAACCCCGACCAATTTCTGGAGTTTGAAAAATAAGCTAAGGCTGGGAAGTTCGCATTTGCGAACATTTGTTCGCATTTGCGAACACTGGCAGTCAAAGGGATGTTCGCATTTGCGAACTAATGTTCGCATTTGCGAACACATGCTGCATAAGGCAGTGTTCGCATTTGCGAACAATGGTTTGCATTTGCGAACCAAGGCAGTATGGGGAATGTTCGCATTTGCGAACTATTGTTCGCATTTGCGAACATAGGCAGGCACCGGGGACCTTCGCAAATGCGAACAATTGTTCGCATTTGCGAACAAGTCTGGGCCAAAGGGGGCTTCGCATTTGCGATAAAGTTTCGCATTTGCGAGCCTGTCCCCTTCGAATTGCGAGAAATACTTCGCAATTGCGAAGCCAACAGCTGGGTGAAAAACCAGCAGTTCAAAAATTCAGAATTTCATCCAACGGCCTATCAAATCTTTACCCGAGCCCCCCGGCTCCAAACCAAACATGTACATAACCTCAAAAACACATTATGGACTTGTTCGTGCGATCACATCGCCAATATCACTTCGTTTTAATCAAATCAAGCCTCAAACTCATGATTTTCATACTTTTGATTTTCAAAACTTCTTAACTTGGAACTCCAGGTCCAAAACATCTCAAACGACATCCAAATGTCACCAAACTTTACAGAAATCACATATATAATATTTAAGACTTGTACCGGGCGTCGGAACCAAAATACGAGCCCGATACCAAGATCAATTAATTTATTTCCTTTAATAATTACATCAAAAACAATTTCACATAAAAATTCATAACTTGGGCTCTAGGCCTCGGAATTCGACTCCGGACGCATGTCCAAGTCCCATATTTTTCTACGGACCTCTCGGGACCATCCAATCTCGGGTCCGGATCCGTTTACCAAAAATGTTGACCGAAGTCAACCATATCAATATTAATATCATTTTTATCCAAATTTTTCATAGAATTCATATTTTCTATCACAAAATCTTTCCGGCTACATGCTCGGATCATGCACGTAAATCGAGGCAACATAGAATGAGGTTTTCAAGGCCTCGAAGCTCGAAATGATTAATTAAATAAGTGATGACCCTTTGGGTCGTCACAATCTCCACCTCTAAAACAACCGTTCGTCCTCGAACGGACAAAAGAAAGAAGTACCCGAGTCGGGAAACAAGTGTGGGTAGCGGCTCCGCATATCGGACTCGGACTCCCGAGTCGATGCCTCGGGAGGCCGACCTCTCCACCGAACACGCACGGAAGGATAACTCTTCGACCTCAACCGTCGAACCCGCCGGTCTAGAATAACCACCGGCTCCTCCTCGTAAGATAGATCATTGTCCAATTGGACAGTATTGAAGTCTAACACATGTGTGGGATCGCCGTGGTATCTCCGAAGCATAGATACATGAAAAACTGGATGCACGGCTGATAAGCTAGGCGGCAAAGCTAGTCTGTAAGCCACCCCTCCCACTCGGTCTAGAATCTCAAATGGGCCAATATACCTAGGGCTGAGCTTGCCCTTCTTCCCGAACCTCATCACGCCCTTCATAGGCGACACTCGGAGCAGTACTCGCTCACCAACCATGAAATCTACATCTCGAACCTTACGATCCGCATAATTCTTCTGTATGGACTGAGCTGAACGCAATCTCTCCTGAATAGTCTTGACCTTATCCAAGGCCTCTTGAACTAAGTCCGTACCCAACAATCGAGCCTCTCCCGGTTCAAACCATCCAACTAGAGATCGACATCGCCTACCATACAATGCCTCATACGGAGCCATCTGGATACTAGATTGGTAACTGTTATTGTAGGCGAACTCCGCTAATGGTAGAAACTGGTCCCACGAGCCTCCGAAATCAATAACACAGGCTCAAAGCATGTCCTCTAGAATCTGAATAGTCCTCTCGGACTGGCCATCCGTCTGAGGATGAAATGCTGTACTCAACCGAACCTGGGTGCCTAACTCCTGCTGGACCGCTCTCCAGAACCGCGAGGTAAACTGCGTACCCCGATCAGAGATAATAGATACTGGCACTCCACGGAGACGAACAATCTCCCTAATGTAAACCTCCGCTAACCTCTCCGACGAGTAGGAGACAGATACTGGAATAAAGTGTGCTGATTTGGTCAACCTATCAACAATGACCCAAATAGCATCAAATTTCCTCCGAGTCAAAGGAAGTCCAGTAACGAAGTCCATAGTGATCCGCTCCCATTTCCACTCGGGAATTTCAATCCTCCGGAACACACCACCAGGTCTCTGGTGCTCATATTTCACCTGCTGACAATTTAGACACCGAGCGACATACGCAACGATATCTTTCTTCATTCTGCGCCACCAATAGTGCTGCCGTAAGTCCCGGTACATCTTCGCGGCGCCTGGGTGAATAGAATACCGCGATCTGTGGGCCTCTGCTAAGATCAACTCTCGAATCCCTTCGACATTGGGTACACAAACTCGACCCCGCAATTTCAATACCCCATCATCATCTAGGTTTACCTGTGTGGCACCTCCCCGCTGTACTGTATCTCTCAACTCACGTAAATGAGGATCATCAAATTGCCTCTCACGGATACGCTCTAATAATGAAGAACGAGCGACCGTGCAGGCTAACACTCTGCTAGGCTCAGAAATGTCTAATCTCATGAACCGGTTGGCTAAGGCCTGGACATCTAGAGCTAATGGTCTCTGACGGACCGGAATGTATGCAAGACTACCCATGCTGGCATACTTTCTACTCAAAGCATCGGCCACCACATTGGCCTTACCTGGATGATATAAGATAGTAACATCATAGTCTTTTAGCAACTCTAACCATCTCCGCCTATCGTAAATTCAACTCCTTTTGCTTTATCAAGTACTGTAGGCTTTTTTGATCAATGTACACCTCACATGTCACACCATATAGATAATGCCTCCGGATCTTTAAGGCATGAACCACCGCTGCCAACTCAAGATCATGAACTAGATAATTATTCTCATGTATTTTTCAACTGTCTCGAAGCGTAAGCAATAACCTTACCATCCTGCATCAATACCGCTCCAAGCCCCGTACGGGATGCATCACAATAAACTGTATAAGGCCCTGCACCCGTAGGTAGTATAAACACTGGTGCTGTAGTCAAAGCCGTCTTGAGCTTCTGGAAGCTCGCCTCACACTCCTCTGACCACTGGAACTGGACACCCTTCTGGGTCAACCTGGTCATCGGGGCTGCAATAGAAGAAAACCCCTCTACAAATCGACGGTAGTAACCTCCTAATCCCAAGAAACTCCGGATCTCAATCACTGAAGCTGGTCGAGGCCAATTCTGGACTGCCGCAATCTTCTTTGGGTCTACCTGAATACCTTCCACTGATACAATGTGACCCAGAAATGCTACCGAACTCAGCCAGAACTCACATTTAGAAAATTTGGCATATAGTCGGTTATCTTTCAGAGTCTGAAGAACCACTCTGAGGTGCTGCTCGTGCTCTTCCTGGCTGCGGGAGTACACCAGGATGTCATCTATGAAGACTATCACGAACGGATCTAAGTAAGGCTTGAATACCCGATTCATCAACTCCATGAATGCTGCTGGGGCATTGGTCAACCCGAAGGACATGACCAAGAACTCATAATGCCCATATCTAGAGCGAAAGGTCTGTCTTAGGAATGTCAGCCGCCCTGATCTTCAGCTGATGGTAGCCTGACCTCAAGTCTATCTTAGAAAATACCCTCGCTCCCTGGAGTTGGTCAAACAAATCATCAATCCTCGGCAGTGGATATTTATTTTTGATAGTCACCTTGTTTAACTGCCGGTAATCAATACACATCCGCATCGAGCCATCCTTCTTCTTTACAAATAATACAGGTGCTCCCCGGGGGAAACACTGGGCCTGATAAAGCCCTTCTCAAGAAGGTCCTGCAACTGATCTTTCAACTCTTTTAACTCCGGCGGGGCCATACGATAGGGTGGAATAGAGATGGGCCGAGTGCCCGGTGCCAAATCAATACAGAAATCAATATCCCTGTCGGGTGGCATGCCCGGCAGGTCTGAAGGAAAAACCTCGGGAAACTCCCGTGCAATAGGGACCGACTCAATGGAAGGAACTTCTGCACTGGAATCACGAACATAAGCCAGATAAGCTAGACACCCCTTCTCGACCATACGTCGAGCCTTAACATAGGAAATGACAGTGCGAACGGAGTGGCTTGAGGTACCTTTCCACTCTAGTCGGGGTGATTCCGGCAAGGCTAAGGTCACCGTCTTAGCATGGCAATCAAGAATAGCATGGTATGGGGACAACCAGTCCATTCCCAATATGACATCAAAATCTACCATATCCAAAAGCAATATATCAACACGGGTCTCAAGACCCCCAAATATAACTACGCACGAACGATGCACCCGATCGACTACAATGGAGTCACCCACTGGTGTAGCCACATAAACCGGAATATCCAGAGCATAGTTGGGCACGACCAAATACGGTGCGAAGTAGGAAGACACATAGGAATATGTAGATCCAGGGTCAAATAATACCGAAGCACCTCTCGCCACACACAACAATAGTACCCGTAATCACGAGCATCCGATGCCTCTCGCCTCGGCTCCGGCCGGTAAAGCATAGAATCGGGGATCCGCACCTCCCCTCCGAGCCGCGTCTCTAGGACGACCATCAATTGGCCGACCTCTACCTCTTGCCGGGCCGGTCTCCACCTCTACGGTCTCGACCTCCACCTCTACAATCTCTACCCCCGCCTCCGGCCGGCTGGGCAGGCCGAGGGTCAGCCGGGGCCCGAATCATAGGACGAGGACCTCGCCGCCGAGAGTTGCCCGCCGCTATAGGGCAATTCCCGATAAAATGAAACTCGGGTCACCACAACCGTAGCAACTCTTGGACCGATAGGGCTGCTGGCCCCGACGACCCGAATGGCCTCCACGAACACTCGAAGAGGCCGAGCATTAATAGGAGACCGGTCTGAATAATTCCCCCGAAAACCACGATCACCCGATCCACCCCGCGAGGCTCGAAGGGCGGAATGAAAAGGCCCGGAGGACCGGCCTCTATCAAAGGATTCTCTGCTACCAGAGGAAGAAGCACCAAACCTACCCGAATGACGAGGCCTCTTATCCGAAGAATAACCGCCTCCTCTAGCGAGAGCCATCTCAACTCTGCGTGCTGCATTGGCTGCCTTCCTAAAATGATATGTCACTCCCCACGCCCATAGCCATCTGGAGTCTAATCGGCTGATTAAGCCCATCTATAAATCTACGGACCCTCTCCCGCTCCGTGGGAAGTATCACCACCGCATGACGAGCCAAGTCGATAAATCTCGTCTCATACCTGTGTAACTGTCATAGTGCCCTGATGGAGGCGCTCAAACTGCCTCCGAAGTACATCCCTCTGAGTAGCAAGGAGAAACTTCTCCATAAATAGTTCCGCAAACTGGTCCCATGATAAAGCTGGGGACCCTGCTGGTCGAGTCAAGCAATAATCTCTCCACCAAGTCTTGGCGGATCCTGAAAGTCTGAAGGTACAGAAGTCAACTTCGTTTGTCTCCACGATCCCCATAGTCTTGAGAATCTCATGGCAACCTGAATAAAAAGTCCTGAGGATCCTCTGATGCGGCTCCACTGAATGTAGTGGTAAATAACTTGGAGAACCGATCAAGTCTCCATAACGAATCAAAAGTCATGGCCGCTCCATCACCGGCATGAGCTGTGGTACCTGACTGAGTGGCCACAGCTTTTTGAGCCACCGGTGCCTGCGGATGGGGAGCTACTGGCTCCGAAGTACGTGCGACAGGAGTCCGGGCCCCTCCTCCAGCCTGAGAAGTGGCTGGTGCAGCTGGTAATAAGCCTGCTCTGGCAACGCTGTCCATAAAACTCGCTATCCTAACCAGAGCCTCCCGAAGATCCGGGGTAAATAAAGCCTCTCCTAGGACCTGAGCTGGGCCCACTGGAGCTGCTGGAATCGGAACCTCCTCGTCAATCTCAATATGAGGCTCCACCTCCGGAGTAGCTGCCTGGGGCTGAGCTCTACCCCTACCACGGCCTCTGATACGGCCTTGGCCCCTGCCCCTCACGGGAGCTGCCTGGGGCTCGGGCTGCTGGTCAGCGGACGAAGAAGCGCGTGTCCTCACCATCTGCGAAAGGACAGAATAGAAATCCAATCAGTAATTGAGGAACAAGTCGCACGAGAAGAAAGAACAAAAGAGAGACTCTTTCCTAACTCAATAGACTCTGGAGGACAAGTACAGACGTCTCCGTACCTACCTCTCAAACTCTACTAAGCTTGTTCGTGAGTGGTGAGACCTATGTAACCTAGAGCTCTGATACCAACTTGTCACGACCCGGATTTTTCCCCAACATCGGGATCGTGATGGCGCCTACTCGTGGTAGCTAGGCAAGCCACCGTATTCATACTATCGCTGTTTTTAACACAATTTTAATTAAACAAATGCGGAATACTTTATCGAAATGGAAATAACTAATTACAAAGTGAAAATCATACTGAAATCCTCTACCCAAGACGTGGAGTCACCAACTCACGAACTACTATGGAATACTACACATAAAATTCTGAAGGAAATATAACATAATTCTGTTTGTCTCGGAACAAAGAGACTACAGCTAATAACATAAATAAAGAGAGAGACGCCGGGCCTGCGGACGTCTGCAAGCTACCTCGGTCTCAAATATGATTAGCTCCCACGCAATCGATTTACTGCTGCTGCTGCTCCCGATCGTAACCTGGACCTGTGCAAAAACGCACAGAAGTGTAATATCAGCACAACCGACCCCATGTGCTGGTAAGTGCCTGGCCTATCCCGGCGAAGTAGTGACAAGCCTAGGACCAGACACCCACATAAACCCTGTGCAATTCAATATATATATGTGTACCACAAAATAACAAGAAATAATCAAGTATTAACACAATAAGGAATATCTTAAAGAATTCAACAATTAACCACAGTTAATAATTTCAAAAGGAAAAACAAAGTATAATGTAAACACAAGTAATATCAATTCAAGAAATAGCAAGCAGTTGCACGGCATCACCCTTCATGCTTTTACTCTCATCCTCACCAAATAAACAAATAAAGTACACGGCATCACCCTTCGTGCTTTTACTCTCATCCTCACATCCATAGTACGGCATGATCCTTCGTACATGGTTCAATAACCAGGCACGGCATGATCCTTCGTGCATAATCAATAAATAAACATGGCACGACATTAACCTTCGTGCATAAATAAATAAACATGGCACGGCATCACCCTTCGTGCATTATCACTCTTCCTCACCCAAATAACAATCACCAGTTAAGGGCAAAGAAAGAAACAGTAATTCATAAACCGTCCCATCAAGGGCAATCAATAATTATCTCCACAACAAGTCCCAACAAGGGAGAACAATAACAATTCATCTATAATATATCTCAAAATAATCATTTTCCAACGACTCACGGTCATACTAGACGCCAGTGTATGGATGCTTGTCACCACAGCCCATACACCGCACTCGATCACATAACACATAACACATAATCCTATTCCCTGAAGCTAGGATAGAACAAACACTTACCTCGAATGCTTATGAACAATTCAATCCGTGGAAATGTCTTTTTCTTTCAACTTGGCTCCAATCCAACCGTATCTATACACAATTGATTTAATATCATCAATTCTACTCAACAAACTAATTCTTAAGACCAAATACAACTTTTAC
The DNA here is from genome assembly GCA_032618575.1 of Nicotiana noctiflora. Taxonomy (NCBI): domain Eukaryota; kingdom Viridiplantae; phylum Streptophyta; class Magnoliopsida; order Solanales; family Solanaceae; genus Nicotiana; species Nicotiana noctiflora. Next base: position 325,476 of record JASVEL010001178.1, read on the forward strand.
AACATTCTGCCCGAAATAGTGAATTTCAACCCCGGGCCCACATGGTCGGAACTCGGGGTTAGGACCAAAATCCGGTTACCCATCCCCCACGAGTTCATGTATATAATTTGTTTCAAAATCGGACCTCAATTCGAGGTCCAATTCCCCAATTTATGAAAAACCTATTTTCTAACAAAAACAAGAATTTTACCATGAAAATCTTTGATTTCTTATGAAAAACATGTTTAATGATGTTAGGAATTGAAAGAATTAAGTAAAAAGTGACTTACAATCGTTTTGATGAAGAAGAAATCCTTGAAGAATCGCAAATGGGTGTTTTGGTTTTGTAAAAAGTGAAGAAATGACCGAAATTCGTGTTTTTCAGGTCTCTGTGTTCGCATTTGCGAACATGGGTTCGCAATTGCGAACCCCGACCAATTTCTGGAGTTTGAAAAATAAGCTAAGACTGGGAAGTTCGCATTTGCGAACATTTGTTCGCATTTGCGAACACTGGCAAGTCAAAGGGATGTTCGCATTTGCGAACTAATGTTCGCATTTGCGAACACATGCTGCATAAGGCAGTGTTCGCATTTGCGAACCAAGGCAGTATGGGGAATGTTCGCATTTGCGAACTATTGTTCGCATTTGCGAACATAGGCAGGCACCGGGGACCTTCGCAAATGCGAACAATTGTTCGCATTTGCGAACAAGTCTGGGCCAAAGGGGGCTTCGCATTTGCGATAAAGTTTCGCATTTGCGAGCCTGTCCCCTTCGCAATTGCGAGAAATACTTCGCAATTGCGAAGCCAACAGCTGGGTGAAAAACCAGCAGTTCAAAAATTCAGAATTTCATCCAACGGCCTATCAAATCTTTACCCGAGCCCCCGGGCTCCAAACCAAACATGTACATAACCTCAAAAACACATTATGGACTTGTTCGTGCGATCACATCGCCAATATCACTTCGTTTTAATCAAATCAAGCCTCAAACTCATGATTTTCATACTTTTGATTTTCAAAACTTCTTAACTTGGAACTCAAGGTCCAAAACATCTCAAACGACATCCAAATGTCACCAAACTTTACAGAAATCACATATATAATAGTTAAGACTTGTACCGGGCGTCGGAACCAAAATACGATCCCGATACCAAGGTCAATTAATTTATTTCCTTTAATAATTACATCAAAAACAATTTCACCTAAAAATTCATAACTTGGGCTTTAGGCCTCGGAATTCGACTCCGGACGCATGTCCAAGTCCCATATTTTTCTACGGACCTCTCGGGACCATCCAATCTCGGGTCCGGATCCGTTTACCAAAAATGTTGACCGAAGTCAACCATATCAATATTAATATCATTTTTATCCAAATTTTTCATAGAATTCATATTTTCTATCACAAAATCTTTCCGGCTACATGCTCGGATCGTGCACGTAAATCGAGGTAACATAGAATGAGGTTTCCAAGGCCTCAAAAGCTCGAAATGATTAATTAAATAAGTGATGACCCTTTGGGTCGTCACAATAATTTCTGTATTTTGATATTTTTGCATACTCAGATTATGATATATTTCAATATTATTACGCGATTCTAGTAAAGGCTCTTGACTCATGACCCCCAGATATATGGGAGGTTGTTATGTACTTGTTACTATTGGGTTGTTTTCTATATAACTGCTAAAATTTCGGATTTCTTTTTGTTGTTAATGATTTTGAATAAAGAATGTGAGCTCGTTGCTCGGAATATGGGTATGATTGGTCGGGCTTGCCTAGGAATGTGCTGGGTGCCATCACGATCTGGTTTGGGGTTGTGACATATATACAATATAAGAAACTATATTACCAAATATGTTAATAGTTTGTATATTACCCTTCATGCTAATATTTTTTCTACAAAATATATACAATACATTAAATAAGGAATTATTGTAACTTTATGATTCCTTAATTAGGCGCGCTAAAAAAAGAATTAAATATTTTTCAGATCTTCCCCAACGCAAATCACGCACAGTAATAACTATCATCAACTTTGTTACATAATTTCTCTACTCTATTTTTTGCGATACACTCTGTTTCACCATTTTCTCTAATTCCACAAATCAGAATCGATAGAATCTTCTACAATTCTTCTGTGACAAACGCAATTATGTCCAAATTTCAGTAATACAAAGCAAAGGAAAAGAGAGCAGCAATTCCACCATTGATAGCCATTAAAAAGCTTTGAAGCTTTGAATTGAAATTTGAATTTTTAAAAATCATTATTTATTTGGATTGGGTGTTGTTGCAAATAATTGGGAATATAATTTGGAGTTTATATCTCAATTTTGAGTGGTTTTGGTGAAGATTAGACTTGGTTTTGGCTGAATTTCGAATTGAAACTCGAAGAAGAAGAAGCAGAAGACATGATATACATTATATTGCAGAAATTATAAAAATATTGTAGATTAATTGTAGAGTGTAGTTTATTTAGTTTTCTTTTATTCATTTACCTATCGTATGATAGTTTAACAGCCTCGTATAAAAATTATATTGTAGTGGATGATTTAGTACTGTTTTGGGCAAAAAAATGTATCAAAAATGTGAAATATACATTTCAAGAGAAGCATGTCGAGTCCAAATATGTACCCAGTTTGTAGATATTTTACAGATAAATTGCAGATTATTTGTATTCTGATTGTAGATGCTTTATTTTTTGTTTTCACAAATAAAAAATGATTAAAACTTCTACAAATCTTCTGAAAAAATACAATTATGTCAAAAATTCTAATTATGCTACAATTAAATTCCCAATTGGGATATAAAAATTTAATGTACCTAGTTTATAGATATTTTGTGGATAAATTATAGATTATTTGTATTCTGATTGTAGATGCTTTGTTTTCTGTTTTCACAAATTAAAAACGACTAAAACTTTTACAAATCTTCTACAAAAAAAAATGCAATTATGTCAAAAATCCCTATTATGCTATAATTGAACGGGAATTGAGATATAAAAATTTAATGTACCCAGATTATAGATAAATTATAGATTATTTGCATTCTGATTGTAGATGCTTTGTTTTTGGTTTTCACAAATAAAAAACGACTAAAACTTCTACAAATCTTCTGCAAAAAATATAACTATGTCGGAAATCCCGATTATGCTACAATTCGGTGATTCTTCTATATGCTCTTGTTACTCGTTACGAAACTACTATGCTAAATATGGAATCCAAAAATACATGATGGAGGGATAGATCTTCCTAAGAAATTTTGTAGATAATTTGTAGAAACATTGAAATTGTGTATTTTTATATTAATTTTTTAAACAATATGTTGTTTTGTTGTAGATTAAATATAGAAAGCAAGCCATTATGAGTCTTATTTGACTCATTCCCTACATTCAACATATTCTACAAATTCATACTTCTTTAAATACAATGCAAACATAATTCTTAAATTTAAAGATATAGCAATATGTATAACTTACAAACATAAATCTTAAATTTAAAGATATAGCAATATGTATAACTTAAAAAATATCTTTTCCACTAGTTTTCACATGCTTCATAAAAGTAAAGAATGGAGGCTCAACAGATTATTTAGTACAAGGCAAATTCTTAGGGAAGATCAAAATGCTAAAGACACATAGAAGTCTCAATATCACTAACAACGGGTGTATTTTGCGAGCTAACTTGAAAAAGAACTATATATTACAGGGAGCTTCAAATTTAGTAAGAAATTTAGAAATAGCCAGATAACTGGTCAATCAAAAATAACTATAATTTTAAAGGTAATCGAAATTTTGCCACTGTTCATGTAAAGATAAATTTGAGCTAAAACACAATAAAACTCGGAAAATACGCATGCATATTATACGGGAGTTCCAGCATAAGTATGCCTGAACTCCTGCATATTATACGGGAGTTCCAGAATAACTATGTTGGAACTCCCGTATAATATGCGGGAGTTCAAGTATAATTATGTTGGAACTCCCGCATAATATTCTGGAGTTCCAGCAAGTATAAATGTCCAGTATAATATACTGGAGTTTGGAGCATCGGTGCTCCAGTCTCCCGTATATTATACAGGAGTTAGCAAAGTGTACCGATCCAACATAATATGCTAGAGTTCGTACACATGATGCACCCGAACTCCCGTATATTATACGGGACCGATCTATGTTGCAGCAAATGGTGGTTAGTTTTTATTGACTTCGTAAACAATGACTATTTTTTAATAACCAACCATAAAAATGGCTATGCCACGCGATTTTGACTAAAATTTACCGTAAAATTTTAGGCGTTCTCAAATATACCTTCGAGACTGGAGTTCACAAAACGCTACACCCTTCTCCTGTTTAAGATTTGTTCTGTCATCTAAATTACTAAATAGCTTTTGTTTCTCAAAATTATTCATTTACTAGTGAATATATTCGCGCTTTGCCGCGGTAATAAAAAAGAATAATAAAAACATATTATTATTTTTTCTAGTTAAGATAGAAGAGGTTAATTTCTTTTTGTATACAGGGGCGGAGGGAAGGTGGCGCAAGGGTGTTCACCCGAACACCCTTCGTCGAAAAATTACACTGTATATATAAGGCAAAATTTATTTTTTATCTCTATATATTAAGTTTTGAACACCCTTGACACAAGACAAATGTTTGGCTTAGTGGTCAAGGGTGTTCAAAATGTGCATAAAATCACAGGTTTGGTACCCGTGAGCTACAATCGAATTTTTTTTGAACACCCTTAATATATATCCCGCCTCCGCCACTGTTTGTATATGAGTATAAAATTAATTTTATGCGATAATTTTAAATCTTTTCATCAATTTTTTTTCATGGTTGATCTTTTTATAAACACGTTAAATATAGAACCTTCAATGTTATAGCATACATTATAATTATAAAACTAATTTTTGCAAGTTTGGTTGAGATAGAAGAGATTAAAAAATATAATGTACATGTGTATAAAAGTAAAATTATATATATCACTAAGATAAATATTTTCCTTAGAGTTACCTTTTCATAGTTGTTCTTATTATGTACATAATCTTCAATTTTATGATATATACCTATAACTATTATTATCGTCATTCTTTTATGTTAAGAAAAATGTTCGTTGCATGTAATTCGTTTTTAATATTTAATACTTACTCTCAATAGTCAAGAACCTCGTTGGCGGAAATGAAGGGTTCGGATTGCAAGCATAATTAAAAAAATTCTTGATGTAAGGAAAGAAATTAAGTAATTAATTAAGAAAATAAATAATAATTTGCATTATCATTTACTTAAATTAAAAAATATATTGTGTTATATTGAAAAAAGTAATATCACAACTTACGTGATTCAATTTAAAAGATTAACTACAAATAAATAAAAAAATTAAAAATGAAAAAGAAATAAGAACGTACAACATGCTTAAGAAAAAGTAGATAAAAAACATACAATAAGCCTAAATCCCCCCTCTCTCTCCGCGAATCAAACTGAAACAAAAAACAAAGCCGATCAAGATCTCAAAAATTACAACCTCATAAGCATAAAGTAAAGAACGATATGTTGTATTATATATATTAGCAAAATGATAATCATAAGTGTAACTAAATAAAAGAGGAAAAATAAAAGAGAAATAAGAACTTACAACTTGCTTAAGAGAAAGTACTTACATAATGTTAACCCACTGTGCTTATTTGGATTATGTCACCTGTTCGTAGGCAACACAACAGAATACTGTTTGACTCAAAAGTTATCGGTTACTTTATAAACTATTAACAATCAAAAATATAAGAGAAGTAAATCATAATCAAATATAATAAACCCAAAAGATGGAACCAGTATGATTCTAGTATATAGATGTGATTCTAGTATATAGATGTTTGTAAGGATGAAGAACTTGTAAAGATAATTGATGATCACAGTTAGAGAATGATAGAGAGAGAATGATAGAAAATGTGTTATTAGATAATTGTTTGACTCAAAAGTTATCGGTTACTTTATGAATGCAAAATAATATACATAGGTTGAGGGCCAATCATAGCAAGTCGTAATAAATCGAGAATCAAATAGAGGAAATGATAATTAAGAATAGTTATTCTAGTAGTCGAAGACATGGATGATCTTTATTGATGATAATAGGGTGGTCTGCCTCCACGTAGAGAGGTTCAGAACCTTACAATCATATTTTCTTTTGATCTTCCAATTCTTTTGTGTTGTTCTGATTGTCTCTCTTTTTTCTCTCTCTGTTTTTAGAGTCCTCATGGCAAAGGAGAGGAACCCCTTTTTTGGCTTCCTTTCTTGATATTTATAGATATGAACTGTAAAAGTTGGCCTTAAGTGGTTGGGTCCATATTAAGAGGTTATCTTCAAAATAGCGGATAGGCCATTACCTTAAAGATCATCTTAGGCGGGCATTAAATGTAATTAGTTAGGAGCGGTCATGCCATTTATTAATCTTGCATTAGCCGAGAAAAATAATTAAGTTCATTAATTATTATAGGGTCGGATTCCGACCCATACAGTTAGTCCCTCCGCTTATCGAGGTCGTCTCGCGCTCGAGCTTGATGAGCGGATTTTGTCGACTACGATATAGACAAATTTTTGGTTAAGAAATGGACAACAGTCGCTCTGGTCGAGGTCGTGCTTTTCATGGCGACGGCCCGAATCTCGTAGAATCTTTCAACATCACTTTTTCATAGAACCGAGTCTTTGGGTACCCCCTCATCATGAGGTCGTATGGTGTCTTCAGTACGATTACGGTGGGTTCAGAATTCAGTGACGTCCTAATCCATGGGTTTGCTTTGGTTATGCAACTGTCATCGACGGTAGGAAACAAGTCATACGCAGCGTGTCCGAGTACGATGTAAGCGGTGTGTTTAGAGTTTTGAAGGTGTGGGGTATACTCCACCTATATTGGCAAGACTCTACGTTTGCTCTGATTAGCGAGATGACGACTACGGTCAAGTAGGCACTTTATGGCGTTTGTCATGGCGACGCATGTCTTGGCAGAATCGAACTGTTTTGACGGTTGGATATGCAGTTAATGATATCCATCAGTTTTCCCGAAGTTATTATGTTGCCTATAAAGGTGATTTGGGATATCAGTTTCTTGATACTCTACTGTTTATCTGAGAGATTCTGGAGCTCTTGCCTTCTGCAAATTTATTGTCCCTTTTTCTTGATTGCGATAAGCTTTATCGTTTCTACCAAATTCGGTCTTTCATCTAACTAGCAACTAAGTGATGGCAAGCACTTCTCCTCGTAAAGCTCTTCCAGTCAGTTGGCCAGTCAATCCTCCGGCGATTGAAGGGACATCTCCGGCAATGGGAGGAGAGGGGCTAACTGAGACCGAGGGGATCTCGCCGGTGGACGAAATACTCCCTATATCTGGAGGTTCGGCGATAGACTTCATCGCCGATGGAGGGGAGGACCCCGTGGATGAAGCCCCGCTGATGGGGGAGATTGGCATGGCCCGATTGCGGGAACAAGGATTTGTACCCATCCATGTTGATATAATTCTTGCTCGGAACGAAGAAAGGGTTCTCATCTATCGTGCGGGATATTGCATTTTTTATGCGTACCCCTTCAAGCTGGGGTTTAGGGTTCCACTCCCTACTTTGGTGGTGGACTTCTATTGTTACAATGGGATTTGCCCGGGCTAGCTCACCTCCTCTCTATACAAGCTACTGGCAATGATTTTGAAGTATGGGGAGTTGGCCGGCAGGATGGTCACGCTGCAACACGTGCTCGCCCTATACGCTCCTCAACGAGTTCGAGGCAACATACTTCGGGCATGCCCATGGGGGTCGAGGGGGCTAACAGCTATACTGGATGATGAGGTTGAGCCTCGGCATTTTGAGCATTTCTTTTACATCAGAATCGAGCATTTAGTGGCGTTCCCTACAGGGTTCCCAGAGGTTTGGAACCATACACGTGAGTTACCCTTGTCGAAATAACAAGTTTCGTTCCTTCCTTCTTCTTTTATTCTGGTTGTGTAAATACCGTCTTGTCGTTGCTTTCATAGTCGAGAGATCACCATCGGCCTTATTTGTGGGGATGCGGGGGTGACTCGAAGCTGTACTTCCTCATACCGAGGGGATTCACACGTGGGCAGCCTTTTGGGAGAAACACGGTCGGGGGCAAGCTGTGGGTAAGAAGTTTGTTCTCCGTTTTGCTTGGTTCAGGGTTTTGCAGTTCTTTTGGCTAACTTCGTCTTTCTGCTGCAGGAAGAATGAATCATGGCAGGTCCCCTCAGCTGGCCTTCTGGCAGCCAGGTGCGATTGCTAGATTATTTGCGGTACCGGCGCCATGTCGCGTACCGAGGACGGCATTGGTCGAGTCTTCTACGGCTCCTTCCCCCTCTCGACCACTTTTTCGGGACGAAGTGCCATCGGGGACCGTTCGCCCTCGAGATGGTTCATCCTCGTGCAAAGAGGATGATAGGCCACTGCTTAGGCGTAGGGTTACATTTACCTCAGTTCCTCCCATGGTGTTCGCACATGTTCCCCCTGTCATAATCAATGTGGATTACCCCCCTTCAGAGGTAGGGGAGGGTACGGCTGCGGTGCGTACCCCTGAGGATGGGTCGAGGGCATATAATGCTCAAGTTCGCTTAGATCGTGAAGGAAATGTTGCTCCAACGGCCCAGTCTTCGACCCATATGGTCGAGATGGGGGAGACTCCCCCGGTGATCATAGAGATTGGTAGATTGAGTACCCCGTTGATGGAAGTGGCGTAGGGAGAGGCTGCAGGAGATAGGTCTAGATCCGACTTGGATTTGGACTCTGAGGACGTCCGCATGTTTCGAGAGGGCGTCACAAATGCTACTGTCCACCCGGAGGGGAGACCGCACCTCATTGAGGTTCCCATGGATTCGAATTTACTGCTACTGGACTCGAGTCTAGTGTCGCAGTTTGAGCAGCTATGCTCGATGATAGAGAATGAGTCGCTAAGGGAAGTTACGGACGTCGTCTTGATGAACGAAGTAGCCGTGATGGGCAATGAGGGTACATGCTCAAAGATGAAGGCTTGTTGGCTTTCTTTTTGTGATGTTTTTATTTTCTGCCTAAACCGTTATCTTTCGTTCGACATGTTTTTTTGTTGGAGGTGGAGAGCATCTGTCGAGCCAATGTTCGCTCGGGGGTATTTTGCGGATGCTTGAGAAGTGTCGTCATTACCAAGATAGGTGCAGGGAGATGCGTGTGCACATGAGGAACAATCCCCGTAGTTGGGATTTGGTTGAAGAGTTGGCGAAGAAGGAGCTTCAGGTGCAACACGCGCTCGATTGGGTGAGGGCCTTGGAGGATCAGCTGCGTCAAAAGGACTAAGAGCTTGAAGCCGGTAGGTGGGCTTCGGTTGAGTGTGAGCGCCTGTGTTTAACCAAGGTGATGGAAGTCACATCGGAGTGGAGGGCGAAGGTGGTCACGCTAGAAAGGGAGATTGAAGCTTTGAAGCGCCAACTGGCTGATGCCTCGGCCAGAGTTGATGAGTTGTAGGGGACTGTCCGCGCAGGCGAGTCCCAATTGTCATTGGTAAGGGCCGATACTGCCTTCAGGGAGGGAAGTCTTGATGAGCGGATAGGGGTCCTTGAGCGAGGCACTCAGGATGTGGCGGGGTAGATTGCGATCTTAGAAGAAGAGAACCGGTATCTCCAGGAGCAGTCTGCTTTTTCTGGTCAGACCCGCAAAATTTGGGTTTATGCCGAGGCCCAGCGGGATGTGTATAAAAATTTGTGTGGCCCGCCATTGTGTCCGAAGCCACTTTTGAGGGGGCACACCAAAGGGATCGGGAGGCTCGTATGGCGTATGGCTTTGACATTGCTACGCTGGGGGTTGATGATGGTGCCGGCGAGAGTGCGGAGGGGGCCAGCTATGGCGCAGATGGCGCAGGCGGAGGTGCGGATGGCGCAGGCGGCGGTGCGGATGGCACCAAATAGAGAATAACTTATTCCTATTTTCTGTTTTCTTATCTTTCTTCTCTATTTGGCATTCGTTGCTTTGTTACTTGTTTTTTGTTTTTTTTTTCGGCCGGTTCTCGACCGAATGTAAGCGGGCATAACCCGTGGTTGTTTTATGAATAAGAAGGAACTTGTCTTTCGTCATTTATTTTGTGTTTGTTCCGCCCGCGTTTGAGAGGGCAGTTTGATTTTAGTATTGGACTTCAGTAGGCATGTCGATTTTCGGATGTCGGCGGTTCTTCCTTCTCGACTTGAGGTGATTGAGTCGGGGCCATCCCTTTTTGGGGGTGATGCTATTTAGCCTTAATCCTTGTTCGGGCACGGTCGGGTTATTGGTCGTGAGGATGACAATGCAACTTGGTAGCTCAACCGAGGCTAGACTTTACGTGCCTCTAATTTCAGTTAGAGTTGGACGTACTTACTTGACCAGCAAGGGTGCTTGACCCGTGCATTAATTTGATTGAATTTTTTGCTGAGTTTATAGGTGAAGGGCTTTTGTTTGGGTTTTGGATAGATTGTACTTGAATTTGCCGGTGAAGGCACGCAGCCTGAGTCTTTGTTCAACTATTGTTGAACTTACTTAATGATTTGGAAGTCGAGGGCACGTGGCCCAAGTCCGAGTTAAACCCTGGTTGAATTTGTTGGCGAAGGCGCATGGCCTGAATCCCAGCTCAACCGTAGTTGAATTTTATTAATCATCCGAAGGCGAGGGCACATGGCCTGAGTTCGAGTTCAACCAAGTTTGAATTTGTTGGCGAAGGCGCATGACCTGAGTCCTAGTTCAACCGTAGTTGAGTTTTACTGATCGCCTGAAGGCGAGGGTGCACGGCCTGAGTCCGAGTTAAACCGTAGTTGAATTTGTTGGAGAAGGCGCATGACCTGAGTCCCAGTTCAATCGTAATTGAATTTTATTAATCGTTTGAAGGCGAGGGCGCATGGCCCGAGTCCGAGTTCAACCGTGGTTGAATTTGTTGGCGAAGGCGCATGGCCTGAGTCCCAGTTCAACTGTAGTTGAAATTTATTAATCGTCTGAAGGCGAGGGCGCATGGCCCGAGTCCAAGTTCAACCGTGGTTGAATTTGTTGGCGAAGGCGCATGGCTTGAGTCCTAGTTCAACCGTAGTTGAATTTTATTAATCGTCTGAAGGCGAGGGCGCATGGCCCGAATCCGAGTTCAACCGTGGTTGAATTTGTTGGCGAAGGCGCATAGCCTGAGTCCCAGGTCAACCGTAGTTGAATTTTATTAATCTTCTGAAGGCGAGGGCGTATGGCCCGAGTCCGAGTTCAACCATGGTTGAATTTGTTGGCGAAGGCGCATGGCCTGAGTCCCAGTTCAACCGTAGTTGAATTTTATTAATCGTCTGAAGGCGAGGGCGCATGGCCCGAGTCCGAGTTCAACCGTGGTTGAATTTGTTGGAGAAGGCGCATGTCATGAGTCCCAGTTCAACCATAGTTGAATCTTATTAACCGTATGTAGGCGAGGGCGCATGGCCCTAGTCCGAGTTCAACCGTGGTTGAATTTGTTGGCGAAGGCATATGGCTTGAGTCCCAGTTCAACCGTAGTTGAATTTTATTAATATTCTGAAGGCGAGGGCGCATGGCCCGAGTCCGAGTTCAACGGGGTTGAATTTGTTGGCGAAGGCGCATGGTCTAAGTCCCAGTTTAACCGTAGTTCAATTTTATTAATCGTTTGAAGGCGAGGGCACATGGCTCGAGTCCGAGTTCAATCGTGGTTGAATTTTTGGCGAAGGCGCATGGCCTGAGTCCCAGTTCAACCGTAGTTGAACTTTATTAATCGTCCGAAGGCGATGGAGCATGGCCCGAGTCCGAGTACAACCGTGGTTGAATTTGTAGGCGAAGGCGCATGGCTTGAGTCCCAGTTCAACCGTGGTTGAATTTATTGGCGAAGATGCATGGCCTGAGTTTCGGTTCAACCGTAGTATCTTTTGATTAGTTCGAAGTGTTGAATGGCTAAGCTCGATTTTGATTTTAAGGCTTCAAGCAGTGTATGCCCGACTTTCCGGGCGTGCGGGTAAGAGGGAGCAGGCTTGCTCTGGTCGGGCTGTTTTTTCCTTTTCCGACGTCCCCCCCTTCCTTTTCATTCTAGGAAGAACTACGCGATCTTGCTAGGAAATTCTCACATACGGCGCCAAATTGTTTGATTCAAAAGTTATCGGTTACTTTATGAGCTATACAATCGAAAATATAAGAGGGGTAAATCCTAATCAAATATAATAAACCCAAAAGATAGAACCAGTATGATTCTAGTATATAGATGTTTGCAAGGATGAAGAACTTGTAAAGATAATTGATGATCACGGTTGAAAGAATGATAAAGAGAGAATGATAGAAGATGTGTTATTAGATAATTGTTTGACTCAAAAGTTATCGGTTACTTTATGAATGCAAAACAATATACATAGGTTGATGGTCAATCATAGCAAGTCGTAATAAATCGAGAATCAAATAGAGAATCAAATAGAGAAAATGATAATTAAGAATAGTTCTTCTAGTAGTCGAAGACATGGATGATCTTTATTGATGATAATAGGGTAGTCTGCCTCCCCGTAGAGAGGTTTAGAATCTTACAATTGTATTTTCTTTTGATCTTCCATTTCTTTTGTGTTGTTCTGATTCTCTCTCCTCTTTTTTTCTCTCTGTTTTTAGAGTCCCATGGGGAAGGAGAGGAACCCCTTTTTTGGCTCCCTTTCTTGGTTTTTATAGATATGAACTGTATAAGCTGGCCTTCGGTGGCTGGGTCCACATTAAGAGGTTATCTTCGAAATAGCGGTAACCTTAACGATCATCTTTGGCGGGCATTAAATGTCATTAATTAGGAGAGGTCATGCCATTTATTAATCTTGCATTAGCCGAGAAAAACGATTAACTTCATTAATTATTATACGGTCGCATTCCAACCCATACAAATACCATTAAATTAGTGAAGATTTTAAATATCTATGTTGTAAGGCAATGTATTTTGTACCTGAGGAACAACAGGAGCAATACTCGAACTAAACATTAAGGATAAAAGATTAAGAGATTATACTAAGGAAAACTCAAAATGAATAAAATGTAAGTATTCATAATCTTATGTACCTATAATATTAATTAGTAGTATGAAACAAAAGGAACGTGACAGTGAATTCTCTCGTTCTTCTTCCTTCCTCGTGCCTGTTAGAAGCTCTGCCTATTCCTACCTAATACCTAAAGTGAAAAAACTTGTTTTAAAAATACTCACGGTTCAAGATAAGTGCAAAGCAAAATTTATTAAAAATCATTAGTGGAATGAATTGGTGAAAAAGAGAATATGAATAGAATCAGATAATGAAACCGTGGCTTAATTAGTTGAATGAAACGTTAGAACAATAAAGAGTATTAGATTAGTAGATGAACCTGTGCTTGCAATTTATGAAACGGTGGAGTAATTAATATTAGACTTTAATTTTTATAGTAGCATAAATAAAGAAAAAGCAACAAAAAAGGCAAAAATGAGGAAAAAGATAAATACAAAGCCTAGCATTTGAGACATGCCTCATCACTTTTTTCATTCTCAGGTTTATATTTATATATATATATATATAGATTCTGAATAGCCAGAATTGCTCAACAGATTATTTAGGTGAAGGCAAATGCTTAGGGAAGATCAAAATGCTAAAAAGACACATAGAAGTCTCAATATCACTAACAACGGGTGTATTTTGCGAGCTAACTTGAAAAAGAACTATATATTACAGGGAGAATTCTGTCCATACAAATGATCCATTCATCCTTTTTTTCATTTTGTAGAAATATACCTAGAGTGGGAACTGTGATAAGATAAACAAAAATCAGATTGAGAAATAGGAACTAGCAAAGCTCTAAGGTTAAGAGTTTCGGTTTTCTATTAGTGGTGTTAACCATATAATAGCGACGTTACATTTGATTCGTATAGGTGTGGATTTGATTCTCACTATTCCCTTTCCTCTTCACCAATACATATCTTCTGTTAGTGTGGAGTATGCAGCCACATCTTTGCTGCCAAAGACTAGCGCCATTAATGAAAAAAAAGGTACGTTGCAATATCAAATAAATAACAGGAAATCTAAAACAAACACATATCACAAACCATAGTTTAATTGAAACAACGGAACAGAGAACAGAGGATAATTCAAAATACGAATTCATAGGGCTTCTGGTGGAACACCAAAAAGCCAATAATAGTTCAGAATTTGCATATCAGCATTACAAACCCGAACGACACTCCAGCTTGGACATCAAGTCCTTTATTCTGAAAAACATGGAAAAACAAACGACACGGACAGAGACAGAGACGGACACAGACACAGACACAGACAGACACAGAAACAAAAACAACACGGCCCTCAAGACACTACTCCTTTTCTTCTTTCTCTTCATCTTCTTTCCAGCAGCCCTTCAGAACGGACTTGGGAGATCCACAGAAAGGAGTTCTGGTGAACTTCTGGTAGACAATGGAACCACCCTTGCCAAATTCTTCTGGACTCCACTCAGCAAGAGAGTAGCCTTTCACATCAACAGAGCAAACACGCTCCAGTAACTTGGTAGCAACATCAGCATGCAAAGCAATAGAGAACTCATCTGGCTCGAAACATGCCAACACCCTCTCAACCAGGGGACCCAGCTTCATGGTTTTCATATCATACCCAACTGCTTCAAAGCTAGCATAGCTAAAGCCATCTTCCGGGGTAATGTGAATGGTTGAGACTGCAGCTCCTTCAATTGAATTCATGGAATAACCACAGGGTTCAAACTCAAAATCGCATATCTCAGAATTGGGGAGGATCTTCCTTATTCCAGATCGAACGGTCATATGAGCAGCCGAGCTTCCTTCAGTCTTGTAAAAGACAGATGCCTTCTCCCTGTCCAAACCAGTCATACACATCTCAAGAGTGTAAACAGGGTCATTAGACTGAATAGGTCCTGCAGAGGCAGAGTAAACATGCCATTTCTGTGCTTTGTCAGGACTGCCCATAATCACAGCCTTGCTACCGGCAGCAAGCTTTCCAAAATAGCCATCGAGTACAGCAACTTCTTCAGAAAAGTGACGGTGAGGAAAAGACTGAGCACCAGGGAAAATGAAGCTCCCACGGGTATACCTCACATCTTGTACTTTGAGAGACAGGGTCTCAGCCAACTTTAGGATGGGCGGAATTGCGAGAAGCAACTTTGTGGTGCCACAGGTTTTGATGATTATCTTGTAAGAATAAACGAAGAGGCTCGACTCGGAGAGGACATAGGAATCAACATCATCATTTGATAAGGAATCAACAATGGTGCACTCAGCAGGTCCGAGAATTTCATCCAATTGTGCCTTTGAGAGAGATCGAAGTCCCTTTCCGTTGGGATCAGCAAACAGACCAGGCTCGAAGAAAGAAATTTCAAGCCTCTTCTCGAAACCTTCAAAACCAATGGCAGAGACTGGCAAGGCCATATCCATGATGAAAACGGTTCACAGCAGCAAAAGAAGTTAAAGAGGAGAATGTTCCGAGCAATGAGCACAAAAGCAGAAAGTAGTAAAAGAAGGAAGAAAAGGAGTGAGGGCGCAAAAGAAAATGAAAGCAGAAATTTTTTTTTGTTTTTTTTTTTGGTTGCGTCTATTGACGCGTTAAGGACGAAAGCTTAGGGAATATCAGGATGGTTTGCGCGCGCACTGCATAAGAAGGTAGAAAAAAGATGAGCGTCAGTTACAATATCCTTAACTGTCATTATCTATGGCTCAGGGGATCTAAACAAAAGAGATCCAGATACTTACGTTGGAGTAAGCAGCAGATCGGAACTTCTTGACTCCACCGTTTGGTCGAACGTCTTCAATGCTGTAGCCAAGGGGAGCTTCGTAAAATAAGGAACTACTACTGGACTTCTTTTTCCCACCTTTTGACTCCATTAGATCATTCACCTGTACATGCCAACAGCAACTTGTAAGTCAGATCCCAATAGGAAACTGTAACAGACAGAATTCTAACATGGCAGAAAATAAAAATAAATATTTAGACATCTAATTCTTTTAATAAGGTTTAGACAACTAATATACTATCTGTAGATTACATAAACCTTTTGGATGGGGAACGTTATCTACAGGAGATAATTGAACTATCATGGTTTCTGGATAGCGCAAAGGAAGAACCAGTTAACCATAATAAAGATTTCCTATCAACATATATCATCTAGAACGAACACCTATTCAACAATTTGATCAAAAAGGCAGGCACATCCAGTGTTGTCAAAGGCACGCTTAAAGTGCGCTTAATCCCTGAAGTGAGGCTCAAAACATGTTGAGGCTCAAAACATGTTGAGGCTCAAAACATGTTGAGGCTCAAAACATGTTGAGCGTTTCGCCTCACTTTGTGGAGGCTTTAGTGTCTCATGAAAGCTCTAATGCTTCCTTGCGAATGAGTGTAATTCTCAAAAAGCGGCATTAAACAATTTGATATTTTACTTTATCGTAAAAAATTTGCAATTTTTTTACGTATAATTATTAGTCTTGGACTACATATACATATTTTTATTTTTTTCCAATTGTGCCTTTTTTCGATCAAGCTCACGCTTTATTTGAGCTTTGCGCTTAAAGCGCGCAAGGCACCTTAGAGCTTTTTTGCGCTTTTCGCCTTTGATAACACTGGGCACATCACCATGTTTCAAAGCCGTTGGCTCATTGAGCTATGATTTGCAAAAGGCATTACATGTCCAAGACCAAGATACAGTCATCCATTGCGCACAAATATCTAAGAACATCTAGCTCGTATTTTTCATATTTCGTCTCTTATATTCTTAGTGATGAAAACATTACCTTTTTTTTGGAAGGTAACGTGTGAAGAAACATACATTCACGTGCAACTATTATTAATATGCATAGAAAACTAACAATTACCAGTTATTTGACATAGAACATGGAGAAATGTCTTACTATTTCAACTACCATGTAACAACTATTCAATTAAAAGTCAAACAAAAAGTTCAAGAGTGAGACCTTAAAAATCAGAAACTATGTCAACATTACAACTTGGAATTTTAAAATATAGAATATATATCATGTTTAAAAATTAAGATGGACAAAGTTAGCAAGTATCTATGAATGTGGGTGACAACAAGCTGACTCATACACCGCTACTGTTATTTAGAAAAAAACCTCACGCGGAGAATTAAGGTCTAATAGTCACAATAATTTTCAGACATTTCAATATTTCCTTTATCAAAACAATTTCTCCTCTAACTGCAATTTTTTCATAATTTTTAATATAAATCTAATCCTAAGAAATTCACAAAAAATTATTTTGTCAGTAGTTCCTGCATATAGTGATTTTATTTTAAAACATCATAAACAAATATCACCAACCCTCGATCTACTTAAATTTCACACATGCACAAAACTTTTACAGAAAAAAAAACAAATTCCTGAATTTTAGAACACAAATCACAACAAATCCAAAATAACAGGAACATGACACTAAAAAAACGTTCATAATAAAACAAAAGCGTCAATCGTCATACTTACAATATAAAATTTGAAAATTGTTCTAAAGTCCGATTTTCTCCGATATATCACGATCTTTTTCTCCAATAAATCCTGCAAAAATGAAACAAAAATCGGATCAAACAACAATTCAACAACAAAATAAATTTAAAAGGTGCAGATATACGAAGAATACTAACAAAAAATAACAAAAGCTGAATCAGGAAGAAGTTCAACGATAAAATAGATTAAAAATGTTAAATCTACTTACAGAAAATTCCGAAGAAGAGATGAAACCCTAGAAATTTGTTAGGAAGAAAATTCCGAATGAGTTGACAAGAAAGAAAACAGATACGCAATATTATCGTGAGCTGTTTCAGAGAGGTTACAAGTTGGGGTATTTATATAGGATTTGATCACATGATTGGTCCCTTTATTCTATTTATATTACAGTTAAACCCTTTTACTTTCTGAGAATTTTCCGTTCGCTTATTGAATGACGGTATTGCCCTTTGAAATGGACAAAATGGTAGGTGGCCATGACTTGGAGTCTTTTTTAAAATGATGAGTCCACTTAAAAACTTTAGTTAGTTACCAAATTTGTCCTTATATTTATAATTTAATTCCATTTTAAGAGATTTAAAAGTTGGTGAGAAGTTAAATTATTTCTTTTTATGAAATTGTTAATCAGATTTTCTTACCAAGATTATTCTCATGTTTAATTTAAAACAATTTTTTAAATTCTCTTCTAAAAGTGGTTGATAATTCAATTTCCTTCTTTGTTGGAAATATTCTTGATTTCTTTTTAATCATTAAGTATAAAGTTAGTCACTTATTATTTTTCCTTTTTTGAATTGGTCAAAAGTGTTCATATTAGTATTATTTTTATATCATTACTTTTACTTTTGTAACAAGATTGCCTGAATTATTACTTTTACTTTTGTAACAAGATTGCCTGAATTTTTTAGTGGGAATAATGGGAAAAAGTTAATAATATGATACTAGAATAGTCTACATCTAAAGTACTTATTGAGATACTAAAAGAAAATTAATATGGCAAATTCAGAGCATGTAAAATTAAAATAGTCTAAAAGCCTGTGTGGTCAAGCTATCAAAATTTATTTATTTTGAAAAGGATTTTTTTTCATAATTACTTTTTTATATGTACTTTAGAAAAAACAAAAAGTGTGTGTTTAGCCAATTTATTTATGAAGACTTTTTGCAACATTTGGTAAATAAATTGTGTTTGATCAATCTTTTTAAAAAGTACTTTTGAGTGATAAATTACCAAAAAGGGATAATACCGAGGTCTTATAATTTTTTTAAAGAGAAAAATAAACTTAAATATTTGTCGTAAGAGCCTTTTATTATTATTTTTATTTTATTAAAATATAAAATATAAAGTAATCAAACATATCAACGATTTAAATCAACTTTACATTTATAATATACTTACAAATTGTTACATGATGATTTGAATAATCCAAATATATCATTCAGTATGAATTTGAAGTCTATCCACAACTTACTATATATTGATAATTCACAAAGAAATAATAAGTAAAGTTACTCACACATGATAATATTTCTCAACAATTTTATATCTACATCTGTCACACAACACCTCCATATTAGTAGGAAACTTGCTTTGCATTTCTAAAGAAATATAAAAGACTCATCTCCTTCCTTAATATCTGCAGTAATGTCTTCATTATCATAATAGTTGAATTCCTTATCGGTAGAAGAATGTTGTTAGATAAAAGTATGTATACCCATGGTAGTTATAACAAGATGATTCTGAGTGTCAAACTTGAAGGATAACATTTTATACATAAGTAGCTTTCATATATATGTATATATATATATATATATATATATATATATATATATATATATATATATATATATATATATATATATATATATATATATATATATATGAAGAAATTTACTAAATATCTGTAAATATTTTACTGTGAAGTCAGTTACTACTATATATGTCATGACCCGGATTTTCCACTCTTGGAGCGGTGATAGCGCCTACTCATGAAAGTTTGGCAAGCCAAGAACCTTTAAAATCATCACTTTTTGTTTTATACTTGTTAAGCAATTAAATTAATAATGGATAAGCAATTATATAACATCGAAAATTAAATTAGCAGCAGTATGAACTAAATATGGAAACGATGTCTAGAAAACCAATATAAATCTTTACCCAGCACCTGGTGTCACAACAATACACAGACTGTCTAAGATTATAACAAATAAGAGTTTGAAATAAAGGACACACTCTGTCTCGAATGCAATGTCAACAGAACACGAAACTATTAGAAGAGACGTCGGGCCTGCGGATGCAGCAAGACTAACTTGGAGTCTCGTACACTGAAGGTTGGCTCCCTAACTACTGCTGCGCACCGTAAGCTGGTCCGACACTTGGATATTTGCAAAAGAGCATAGAGTGTAGTATCAGTACAACCGGCCCCATATGCTAGAAAGTGCCTAGCCTAACCCCGACAAAGTAGTGATGAGGCTAGACTGGACTACCACAAATATTGTGCAGTTATATACATATATGGCGAAATTGAAATACAGAAATTAACCAGTCAATATGGGAGAGGAGCATGATGTGGGGAAGATAACAATTACAAATAAAAATCATCAAATAACGAAGAAAACAACATAGCTAGACAAAAATAAAGAATCGGAAATCAATAAGTGCATGTCATCACCCTTAGTGCTTTTACTCTTATCCTCACGGAGCAATAATATAATAATAATGTTGTGACGACCCAGGCCGTCGTCACAGGAATTACCACCCCGTTATATTGTAATTACATGTTTTATACTTTTATATCAGTGTTAGAGTCTATCGGGTGAGTTAGGAGTGAATTGGATTGAAAATGAGACATATAGCCTTTTTGAAGGAAACTTGAATAAAGAAAGTCAACCCGGAGTTGACTATTTGGTTAGAGGGCTCGTAATCGGATTCTGATGATTCGGTTAGTTCCGGGAGGTGATTTGTGACTTAGGGGAGCAATCGAAATTGAACTTGGAGGCCCGGTGTAGAAATATGCTTGAATTGGCTAAGGTTGAATTTTGGCAAAATTCGATCGGTAGGTGAGATTTTGATCCGGGGGTCGGAATGGAATTCCGACAATTTATGTAGCTTCGTTATGTGATTTTGGATATGTCCGCAAAATTTCAGATCATTCGGACGTCGTTTGGTCGGGTTTTGATCGAATGTTAGTTTCAAAAGTTTTGAAGAACTTGAATCCGTGTGTAATTGGTGATTTTGATATTTAGGATGGTGTTTTTATGATTGGAACAAGTTCGTATCGTGTTTTGGAGTATGTTGGTGGTTTTCGTTGGGGTTCCGGGGGCCTCGGGATAAATTCGGAGGTCCAAACGGACCAATTTGTGCCAAAGGCACTGCTATTTCTGCTGCAATAAGTGTAGAGGATTTTTGTGCTTCGCGATCGCGAAGCCTTGAATGCGATCGCGTAAGAGGAGAATTGTGAGTCGCGAGGAAGAGTATGCGATCGCGTAAGGTTATGACGGAATGCATCGCGATCGCGATGTCTTGTGTGCGATCGCGTAGGTCTGGGATTTAAAGCAGTGCGATCGCGGGTGGATTCACACGATCGCGTAGTGTTGAGGCCTGAAGCAGTGCGATCGCGTAGGGTATGTCGCGATCGCGTAGAGTAATTTTGGAGCCTGGCTAATTTGTTCATCGCGATCGCGAGCCTGGGGCTGCGATCGCATAGGGTCGCCTGGTAGTCAGTGAATTAATATAGCAGAACAGTCCAGTCGCGAACCCCATACCCAAAACCTCCATTTTTGAGTTCCAAGAGAAGGTATTGACGGGAGATTGCTGAGAAATCATCGGGGTTTCGTCGTAGGTAAGTTTTGTGGCTTAATTACATCATTTTAACATGAAATCCTTGGTTAATTTCCTGTGAATGGAAGATTAAAGGTGGGTTTGAGCCCTAGGCCTAAAATTGAAGAAAAACACTAATTTGAGTGGGCAAATGGAGTCCGATTTTGGAAAATTTTATATGCCTAGACTCGTATCGAGATGAGGATTCCGAATATATGACTTTTGTAATTTTTTGAGAAGCGTGCCAAAAGTCAGATTTTGGCAACTTTGCCATTTTTGGTGTAAATCGAATTGTATTGATTGGGTGTCGTCCCATTGGCCTAATTTGTTGTATTTCTACTGTATTTGATCAGATTCTACGCGTGCGGAGCTTGATTCTCGTGGCAAGGGCATTACGGAGTAGTCGTCGCACCGTATTGAGGTGAGTAATAGATGTGGGTGATGACCAGCGGGTTCGAAACCCCGGTATACCACTTTGTGACGTTGTATAGCGGCGAGACACGTACTCTCTTGTGAGTGCGGGGTCGATTGTGATTGGGGACTATGGCTTAGTCCGACTTGTTGGCACTGGGTTATGATAATTGGCTATTCTCGAGCCGTTGAACCTCCTTCTCGGATGGTTGCATACTATATATTGTGATATTGGCCACTCTTGAGCCGTGGAACCCCTTTTTTGGGCGGTTGAGTATACTTGTGGGCCGTGAGCCGTGAGCCAGTTATTGGATCCCGCGAGGATCATTATCATTGTCTTATGATATTGACATGTTAGTTACTACCAGTCCGTAGCTATTTCTTTTATCATGCTATTTCCAATCTCTGGAGCTTGATATTACTGTTTTCAACTGAATAATGATAAAAGATGTTTTCAAAAACTACTTTTGAGCCTGCGAGGCTGTAATTGCATATTAGCTGACTGGTAGTGGATCGGGCTGCACGCCGCAGTAGTATATATGTTAGATCAGACTGCACGCCGCAGTAATATTGTGCTTGGGCCGTAGGAGCCCCTCCGAAGTCTGAACCCCCACAGTGAGCACGGGTACCCAAATTGGATCGGGCTACGCGCCGTAGCGGTCATATCATGCATTGCATTGCATTTAGCTACATCTGATAGGTGTTATACTGTTTTGCTGGTACTTGTTGGTACAGGTACAATCGATATTGATTCTGTGACAGGGTATTTGATTACAGCTTTACATTGTGCTTTATTGCGGATTTCTTATCTGCATTGTCTTACCCATGTTTATTACCACTGAGTCTGGCAGTACTCATTTTACTCCCTGCACCTTGTGTGCAGATCTAGGTACCTCTCAGCAGTGATCTGGTAGCTGTTCGAGGTGACACCTGTAGGATATTTGAGGTAGCTACAGAGTCCGCAGGACCCGATATTCCTTCTTACTGTCTTTTGGATTCTGTATTGATATTTCTTTCCGCATTTGGTATCTTGTAAACCATTATCACACTATGTTCATTAGAGGCTCATGACTCTTGACCCTTCAGTCTATGGGAGTTGGTATATTTTGGAACTTGGTTCCCCGTTTTCGATATATGTATCATCGTTGTTTCATGTTTTGATTTGTTTAAATGGGATGAAGCGAGCTTCTAGCTCCGTCGTTGTTATTGATTGGTCAGGCTGGTCTAGCAATGTGTTGGGCGCCATCACGACCGGATTTGGGGTCGTGACAAGTTGGTATCAGAGCCTAGGTTAACTAGGCCTCATGAGTCTTGAGCCGGTTAGTAGAGTCTTGTGGATCGGTACGGGGATGCATGTACTTATCCTCGAGAGGTTGCGAACCTTTAGGAAACACTTTACTTTTCTTGAACTCTGTCGTGCGATCTTGTTATTCTGAGAACCGAACTTCTATATTCTATTCTCTCGTAGATGGCAAGAACGCGAGCATCAGGACGAGGTGGACGACCTCCATTGCCACCTGTTAGAGGCCGTGGGCGCGGTCGTGCTAGAGGTAGAGGTAGGGCGGCCGAGGTAGTGCCAGCTGACCCGCCCGTTGTACCAGTTCAGGAGCAGCTCCCAGTGGTTGATGCTCCAGCAACCCCAGTTCAGGGCCAGACTGTATCTATTGCTATTCCTGGTCTTCAGGAGACTCTTGCTCAGATATTATCGGTGTGTTCCGGTTTGGCTCAGGTAGTTTCAGCTACCGCCACTGCAGCGACATCTCAGACAGGGGGTGGTCAGCAGACCCCTGCAGCTCGCACACCTGAGCAGGTTTTTCAGGGACTTCAGACGCCCGAGGCGGTCCCCGCTCAAGTGGTTGTACCGGTTATTCCTCCAGCTGCACCAGCTCCAGAGCATATGATTCAGGCTATGCCCGACGACGAGCAACATCGTCTTGAGAGGTTTGGTAGATTTCAGCCACCCCATTTTCAGTGGCGTTGAGGGCGAGGATGCTCAGGGTTTCTTGGACAAGTGTCAGAGGATGTTGCGGACGGCTGGTATTCTTGAGTCCAGCGGAGTTTCATTTACTACCTTTCAGTTCACCGGTCCCGCATTTGATTGGTGGGAAGAGTTTGAGAGGCGTAGGCCTGCAGGAACAACACCTCTCACATGGCAGCAGTTCTCTACTCTCTTTCTGGAGAAATATGTATCTCAGTCTCGTCGCGAGGAGCTACGTCGCCAGTTCGAGTGGTTGGTTCAGGGCGACATGTCTGTGACTCAGTATGAGCTTAGATTCACACAGTTGGCTAGGCATGCCACATGGATGATCCGTACTAATAGGGAGAGGATTAGGAGGTTCATTGATGGCCTCAACTACTCTATCCGCATTCTTATGACCAGAGTGAGAGTTTTGTCATCATCATTTTAGCAGGTTATGGACATGGCACGCTCTATTGAGGCGGATCGTCACCGAGAGAGAGAGGAGCGGGAGGCCAAGAGGCCTCATGGTTCTGGCAGTTTCTGTGCAAATAAATTTGAAAAAATTAATCAATCAATTGATCATTTCACCAAATTCAAATCCGAATCCGAATTCGAAGCCGTGGCCATCAGGGTTTTCAGCAGGGCCAGTCTTCACTCAGTGCCCTCCCAACTCAGAGTTCAGTACCTACTTCTTCGGCCCAGGGTTCATCGCGGCGAGGGGTTCCCTTCAGTCCCCTTCTCCAGCTCCAAGTGCATGTTATGAGTGTGGTGAGTTTGGCCACATGCGGAGACAGTGCCCACGACTCCGTAGGAACATGACTCAGCAGAGGGATCAACCCTCCTCTTTAGCACCATCTCAGGCTAGTAGAGGTGGAGGGCAGTCTTCTCGTGGTCGCCCTAGAGGTGAGGAGAGATTTGGTGGAGGCCAGGCACGGTTCTATGCACTTCCTGACAGGCGTGATGCAGTTGCCTCCGATGCTGTGATTACAGGTATCATTTCTATCTGTCACAGAGATGCCTCTGTTCTATTTGATCCAGGGTCCACATATTCTTACGTGTCCTCTTATTTTGCACATCATTTGGGTACGACTCGGGGTAGTCTTGATTTACCTGTTCATGTATCCACCCCGTGGGTGATACGATTGTTGTGGATCATGTCTATAGATCCTGCGTTATATCTATTAGGGGTCTGGAGACCCAGGCAGATTTGTTATTGTTGGGGATGGTGGACTTTGATGTTATATTGGGTATGGACTGGTTGTCTCCATACCATGCTATATTAGACTGTCATGTTAAGACAGTTAC